>JARVGS010001283.1:22043145-22060069 GCA_031762315.1 Hypsolebias antenori
ACAATTTGTATTTTTGTTGGATGTAACTGGGACCCTGTGTACATAGTTTCATTCCACCTCATGTACCACATGTGATGTGAATGACAATAAAGACACCTTGACCTTGATCTTGACCTTTACTTAAAGACTAAAATTAGCAGGGTAGCACAGTTTGATCAGTTGGTAGACCTGTTTCCTCTCAGCGCGCCAGTTCAAATCCTGGACAGATGCCTTTCTGGGTGGACTTTGCATGTTCTTTCCGTTCATGCGTGGGTTTCCTCTGGGTACTCCAGTTTCCTCCCACAGACCAAAAACATGCATTTTAGACTGATTGGTAACTCTGAATTTTCCCTAGGTGAGAGTGAATGATTGTTTGTTTCTCTGTGTCCCTGTGATGAACTGGAGAACAGGGTGTCCCCCGCCTCTCACACTGACTACTGGACATGGGCACCAGTGACCCCAATGACCCAAAAAAGAATAATCGGGTAAAGATAATGGATGGATGGCTAAAAGTAGCCAATGGCTAACCAAAAACTAAAAATAGTATGAAAATACAGTACACAAATAGAGCAAGGATGCAGCAGTTTAAAGCAGATTTCAATGTGAAAAGTAGTTTGGACAAAATGAAAGTGATACAGTATCAATTAATTTCTTTGTGAAAAAAGTGTTTAATAAATGTTTATATTTTTAAAAGTACTAAAATATCAAAATCCACAGCACCCGCCTCCTTACTTTAGAATATTTGGGGATATGGTCAGCTGAATTAGCTCAAACAATAGTGTGAAAGCTAACTCAGCTGTATTAATAGTAATATTTATCTATGACACACATCACTGGTTCCTTTATGAAGGTTCCAGCTCTGTTTGGATCATGCGTGGCTCTTTAGGTGTTGTACATTATATGTATTTCTCAAGTGGATCCTCCAGGTCCTTGAAGCGCCATTTACAAATGCTTCCCCCTCCCCCATTCGCATTTCTCCTTCTGCCCCTTTTTGCCCCTCTGTCCTGTTCTGTCTCTCCTGCACTCTGTTTCCTGTGTGCTGGGGGCCAGCGGAGGGGAAGTACACCAAGAAAAGAGAAACCCTCCCTGAGTTCAAGTGCACGGGCTCAACGACTCAGCTGGTTTTGGCAGAAGACTGAACGATGGCATGAAAACTGAGGAAGGGCAGAATATTCACCTACTGATGGGGTAACTGTGCACATAGAATAGGCGTCACGTCATTGATAGAGGGAATTTTTAAAAAATCGCTAAGAGAAAAACAGGAAAAATATCCCCTCCCCTTTTTTCTCTCTCCTCGTATGCGCCCTCCCAGCCTCAGCTCTCTCCCTCCCTCCTTCTCGCCTCTCCTTCATTCCTATCCTGCATGCATGCAAACACGATGACTGATGTCTTCTACCTCCTCCTGCGCGCCCTGTTTTGCCAGCACCCTCTCTGCACCAGACTCCTCTGGGTGTCACACATGGTGGAACTGGACCTGTGCAGCGTCTCCAGCACTTGCTGTCCCAGACACAAACTGAGCAGCAGCATCGGTGGACCAGCCTGCCTCTCACTTTACCGCCTGTGACTTTAGTCACTGCCTTTCCCTCCCGAGCTCCTCCTCACAGCACCGACTTCCTTTGTCCACAAGGCATGTTTCCTTTCAAACTGCTGAATGACACGGGCATGAAGAAAATTATGTGTGAGGAAGAGATGAGGAGGCAGCAGTGACTAAAATGTGACACCGCTGGTGGGTGAGAGAGCTGTAAGTCAGGAAAAAAGACAAAAAAAAAGATGAGGATATGGGAGCAGAGAAGAAAATATCAAGCTGGAATCAGAAAGGAAGCACAGAAAAAGGTAAATATGCAACTCGATTTTTGATCATGTTCATAAACCCTCGTTCAAATTGTCATTTTGAACAAAAAGTAAATCATCCATGCGTGTTTTCCTTGAGAATACGTTTGCATTGGTGCGTTAAATCCTACTCTTTTCTCCTGCTTTAGATCGTCTCTTGTCTTGTAATCCAGCCCTGGCTGAATACATGCACGTTGGCTTAAAGTAAACTTGCCTGAAAACAAGTTTAGCTCGAGCTGAAAGGCTCGATGTTGGGGCCCAGCTGGGCGGCTGAAGGCTCGAGACACTCGTTTCTGAGCCCTCGTTGTGTCAGTAATGCAACTGTTAACGCTTGCTGTGCCATCATCGTGTTGCGTGACCCGTTTTTAACATCTGGTGTTCAACTTCCAGCTGATGTGAAACCCAAAGAGCAACAAAAAGAATTTGAATTATTCCACCATCATCCTCCCAACTCTGGAATCAACACGTCCCACCCTCCACTTCCCGTCACTGTTTGTTTTTGGTCTCAGTATGAACCCCTGCTATGCTGCCGCTCGCAACCAGAGCTCATCTGAGCCCTTTTCAGTATCGACCAGGTCTTACTGTACGAAACAGCTTTGTGCTCTGCACCTTGTGCACATGCTTCCTCGCAAAGCTGCCTCCATTGTTTCATCTTGACGAGCGATCCTTCACACGCTCCGTGAAATTTCTTCGTTCTCATTCGTGCTCTTCCTAAGCCTGTGCATCTCCATAGTGACTACTACCTCCATCATACTCCAGCATGCAAGCTAACAAAGATATCCCTCTTGTTTTTTTGTATTACAGTGCACCATTCAACAGAAAACAAAAATAAAAGGATTTTCCAATAGGTGGGGTGGAGGTATGTGTGAAGATTATAGCAGTTTTCAGCACTGATAGTGACAATAGACTCGAACGGATGACCTTGATGAAGAAGTTGCCAGGTCTTCACAAAGGCTGCAAAAAAAAAAAAAAAAAAAAAACAAGAGTTGAGCAGGGTTTATTTGTTTTATTTTGTCTTTTGGAGATCAACCAAAGAGAATCTCAGTTATTAACTTTATACTTTTCAAATGCATAAAACTAAAATAACTCTACATACGTTTAAAAGCTCTTTTCTTTATTTTAGTAATCATTTGTGTTGGATTCTTAAAAGAAAATTATACAGTGATAGTAATAAAATGTGGAAAATAAAAGACAGAACTTGTACTAATTGATGCATTATTAACTAATGAGTTTTTACAGTCATTATGAATTGTAACCCTTTTTAGGTAAAATAAACATGTTTAATTACTGATTTTTATAAGGTAATCAGTGCACATAAATTGCCTAAAATTATAGTACTGAATTGTATATAGTATTATAGTATCATATAGGCATTTTTGTGCAACACTAATATAAATGACCCTTGTGAAGCTGCTCGTTTTATTTTCAGTTAACTGATTTAAACACAACATTAGAAAATGCATTTTAATCTCAGCTGTTGTTTTCAACTTGCTAAACAACATGCAGTTGTCATCAAATTGAACAAAAGGCAAAAAGTATTCATGTTTAATTGGTGAAAGGGAGACAGTTCTCTATTACTGAAATACAGTAGTTGGATACCTTTTGTTATCCTGATGCATGCTCAATAATCCAGGTAGATAATTCTAATGAGGTTAAGTCAGGTCCTCTGGACGGATTCTTCTGTACTATCTTTTTGGTACTTTTCTGACCACTTCAGCTCTAAAAATATCAGAGAAAAAATTGGGATGATTATGCAGGAGAGTGACCTTAATGCTTGTGTGAGCGAGCGCTGTGATGTTCTCTCTCAGTGACAGCCTGAGGAGGCATGACAACAGCCACAGTAATGATTTGTGGTACTTATCCTTTACAGCTGTTTGGGAGCGATCACGCTGCACCCGCTGACCCTCATATACATGGTTATTCTCTTCTTCTTTTTATAAATAAATGGTTTTTGCTCTAACTTTTTTTTATTGTTGTGGACAAAGTGGTCCAATATTGGGTTCCTTTATAATTTTGTATCATTTTATTGTGTATTTTACAAATACAGTACAGTTCACTAAAATGTTCTGTTTGGCCACATACTGTTCAGATCTATTGAAGGGACATCTGTGGGAAGATAAATATCCTACCTCTTGTAGATAGCTTTTTGAATTACCTCAGTTTTGGAGAGATAATTTAAATGTAATCAGCTTGACAATCTAAGAACTATAGTCTGAGTGGGGCCAAGACCAAAGTGGATTGCTGCCATTTAAACTACAAACTCAAAACTCTTGTAGTGGTGCATGTGAGTGCTGTTTTATAAACCTTTACATAACTGTCAGTTTCAAACTACAGGGTTACTCTGACAGAAATTGTATGATATTTTTACCAGAAGTGTCCCAGCCTGTACCAAAAATGTTACTTTTAGCTGTTATTTCTAGCAGGTATCGCAAATAATCAGTTTTGTGTAAATAAAAAATATATCGGTACATCAATGTGAAATTTTACTAATTAGAATTTGCATAAACCATTTTGACTTTTTTTTTTTTTTTTTTAGGTTTGAGGGTTTTTTTTTTTTTTTTGGACTTCAGCTCTACTTTGATGCAGACTTACTCATCAGTCTGGTCAGAAATAGACTTTTTAAACTCAGTTTGGAGAAATTGAAGCTAATCAAAGTGTTATTTCTGGTAAAATATTAATTGTTAAGCTATGCACAGGACTTTACATCAAAATATCTGAATTGTCTCTTTGACATATTTGTGCTCATTTCAGTGAATCAAAAGTTATATTTTACTGGCCTAAAAGAAGAAGAAGCCTGAAGCACTGGTGGCGAACAGCTAAATTCAAAAAAGCTTTTATTCATATCACAACGCTGACTGATCCGTGCGTTTGAAACATTCAGCGCTTCACCACGGGGCCACTTTGATGTCACAATACTGAATACTTTGGCAGAAATAATGGATTGCCATGGGTTTCACAATAAAAAGAATCCAACGGTTACTTAAAACCTTTTCAACTCAACGCTGCCACTTACTGATCCCAGCACATCTAAACATTTGAGTGGACAGGAAGCCATTAATGTGCTTCACTTTATAAAACATAACTCGCCCTTCGCTATCAATTATGTAGTTCTGGTGTGAAAGAGATGGGAAAAGGGCCACACATGGCAGGCTGTGAGGTCCGGCTTTGAGAGAAAGCGCTGCACCACGTGACTGTGGATGTGTTCGCGCTCTCTCACGGCCTGACTGAGAGCTTTTCCCCATGGACCCAGTGTTCCAGTTGCATCAGTGTTTGTCTGCCTTCTGTAGGACGTGGGGGCTGAAATGGGGCTGAAACTGAGAGAGCTCCATCTGGATCCCCAAAGGGCTTTTCTACATTAGCATGGAGCCGATAATACTTCTTTCTATTGCACAAGACCCAAAAGTCCCGCACCAGTTGAAATCTCTAGCTGGTCTTATGTTTCCTGCTGCAAGAGGCAATTGTTGGGATTTTTTTTTTTTTTTTTTTGGTTAGGTAAAACCCATTTCTTAAAAGAATGCAAGACCCACTACCTTTCATGCAGAAGTTTTACACTAAAATCATCTTATAGTGGGAATAAAGGAGTTGTAGTTATTTTGGTTAAACAAGACATCTTGTGTGATCTCAGTTTTTGTAGGATGTGTTGTGAATGGCCCTCAACTATGACCAAACCAAATTTTAGCGCAGTATTTAAAAAAATACCTACATGGTACTGTATAACCATTTTTGAACTGGTTAAAGGTGTTTTTTATTGTCATTCGCATCACATGTGGTACATGAGGTGGAACGAAGCAGCACAGATAAAGGGACATATCACCAATTACAGTGGCATTACTGTGATTTTCCTTGTATATGAGTCTAACAGCTTCAGGGTAGAAGCTGTTCATCAGTCTAGAGCACATATGTCAAACTCAAGGCCCCGGGGCCAAATGTGGCCTTCGTTGACATCGTATCTGGCCTCCAAGATGATATGTTAAATGGAAAATACTTTTTTCACTTTAATTTTTTCAGTAATCTTTGCTTATGATGTCAAAAGTGCAACAGAGAATGTCAAATGAGACCAATCAAACTCTTTTTTTGAGGAACCTGCAACAAAGGAAATATGTTGGATATCTAACTTGAGTATGTTGATTCTGAAACTGGCCCTTAGCTTGAAAAATGTTTTAATTTTTGGCCCCCTTTTGTAAGTGAGTTTGACACCCCTGGTCTAGTGGTTCTACACTTACCGGTAATGCTCCACAACCTCCTGCCTGAGGGAAGCGGGACTCACCTCAGGGCTGTGTGTTGAGCCCTCTCCTGTTCCCTCTGGGTTTACTTCAGAGTTAGTCAGTTGTAGATGTGTGTCTAATAAATGCTTTCTGTGAGTTTCACTAAAACTAATCCAGTGGTTTATGAGACATTTTACTAACAGACCGTTAAGGTAAACTCCAACAGTTAATGCCAAGGTTTTAATCAAATGTGTCACACATTGTGTTGCCCTTAATATTTGTGTTGGGTGCAATGCCAAGCCACTACAACTCCAAACTTTCACGAGATAGCTGTAAAATCTGCAGTTACGGTTTTACAGCTAGTCAAATGTAGTTGTACTAATTACTATTACTTTTTTTTAAGTTCTATTAGAATCCATATCATGGGATATTTTGCTAACAAAAAGTGAAGTTGATTCCAGTAGTCAATGGCAAAGTTGCCTTTCAAACACACACAAAAAGGGAAAAAAATAGCCCTACACCTTCATTGGTCAGTAATAACAATAACAAAATGGTGTTAATTGTTTTACATTACTTTAAATAACTATTATTACTTACAGATATACTTCATCACCACTGAATACAACATGTTTCATGCTTAATTACATAAAAATAATATTTCCAATTGTTTATTAGAACATTTATAATACACTACCAATTTGTGTTTGTTTTTCTCACTTTACTTTTGTTGGTTAAATTTAACTTGAGTAGAATACTTTTCATTTATTCAACCTTTATTTATAGATTAGTCCCACTGAGCCTCGCAGTAGACAGCAAAGACAACAGAGACAAGACAATCATAAAAGAAAGCATACAAATCGAGAAGAACAAATGAAAGAGTATTTTTTTAAAAGCAACAAAAAAACAGCTGTAAAGCGATGTAGATACTAAAAACAGGAACAGGAATGTCTGCATTTGTTTAAATCATATTATTGTCATATACTGTATACATATTATTTTCACATATTACAGTAGTCCCTCGCTACTTCACGGTTCGTTTTTCATACTTGTATTATTTTTAAGTCCAGTTCCTTTTTTTTCTTTTTTCTTTTTTTTTTTTTTACATTTCAGTGTTAAACTAACAGTCAACAGATTAAAGAGGATTATTTGAAGTAGTAAGTCAGCACGGCCACTGCACCAAAATATTAACTATAATCGCTATAAATAAGATTGGCATGATGATGCCACATACAGTATTTGATAAAGATATAGGAAAGGCATACTTGGGCGCAGTTTGTGCATTAGAGATCTGACGTGCTCGTTATTTTTCGCTCACAAACTGTGCTATGTGAAACACAGTGCCCAAAGTGAATGTTGTAAAATAGAGTATTTTTTTTCAAATCCAAGATGTTAGACAATTGTTCATTTTCAGAGAAGACTAATGTTTCCCCAAGGCGACTAAATCAAACCTAAAAACCCACTTAGTTGAAATGAACAAATCATGAAAAAGTAAATATTAAAAACAACTGTAAAGTTAAGCAAATTGTTTTCCTTCTAAATTACAACTTCAACATCATAGTTCAAAATTCTGCACATTAATCTCCCACCGGCCCTCCAACCTCCCCGTTGTTATAACCTTTTGGCAGCAACTAAGGTTTCACTGTGATGGGTTGGTTTTTTTTTTTTTTTTTACTCTAAAATTAGGACGCAGCAGTCGGAGTGTCTCGTCTTTTTTCAGCTGGCTGACAACACCAAAAGAAAAATGTTTTCATTACTAACTTCATCTGAAAGTGCTGCAACGCAGAGCCTGAAAGTCTTGTGGAAAAACTTCATCCAAACAATAAGAATTCTCTATATTTATCATTTCAGAAATTCATGAATTTCCTAAATTAATGTCTGTATTCTGCCAAGACTCGGGGGCGTCTAGCAGACATACTGCATGTAAAATAGGAACCTTTTGCTTTTATGATGCTTAAGTTCATTGAACATGTTTTCAGGCTGGCTGTGTGGGCAGTTTAGCTTCAGAAGAAGTGATGCTGATTGATCCTGGCTTCATTTAAATGGACACTTTTTGCTGCCTTTTTTTGGAGAAAGTCAAAATAATGGATATTTACGCTGTGCAGATCTGTGAAAATATGGATCTAGATAACCAATCAAAAGGATTTTCTTCTCATTTTGTTTGGAAACACTGCAAAAAAATGATGAAACATTTGTTTTGTTGGTGTCTAATATTGGGAAAACAGCTGTTTATGACACCCAAGAGAGAACGACTTATGTTTATAAAAGATGAAGCTACGGATTAATACACTTCTGTGTATGTTGAGATTACCATCATGGTGGGTAACGGTTTATATACTTTTCCTTCCTTCCTTCGTTCTTTCGGTGAGTTGATATCAAAGACGGGTTTCCTGATGGAGTGGCCAGATGGCTGCCGTGTGTGTTCAGGCGCAGACAGAGGTGGTGAGGTGGGGGTTAATATTTGCAGGAATGCGATTGGAGTCCGCAGTGAGAATTCCTCAGTTCTGCATTAGTAGGTCACAGTGTTTCCTCGTTGCTCTCCTATATCAATCCCCTTGTGCCCGTCTCTTTCCTTTTTCTCGTCTGCAACGCCACACCGCACGGTTCTTTTTCTTTTTATCTGCAGGCTTTCTTTCAACTTTTCATCCTCACAACTTCCCATCTTTTTTCCTTCAGATGTCTCATAGTCATCTTTAGCATCTTAGGGGTGGTGTTGGGTGAACGGCTAAGAATTGTGAAACTGTGTGATCAATTTAGTTCATGGTTCTCACTCCTGCTGGGAGTTTTTTGTCACAGGAAATCAGAATGATCAATTACCGTAGATTGAATGAAATCAGGACAAGAGTCATTGTGAATGCAAATCTATATTTTATGTGGAATTATAAGTGTTATTATTGCATAAACCAAGTTTTCAGACTCATAGTTGTCTTTATGCAGCGTTGACTGTCTTCAAACAGCCAGAAAGACAACTTTAGTGCCAAGACATGCCAGTCCCCTGGAAGTCCATGTAAAATAGTTATACTGTATTGTGTATTTCACTTATATTTGCTAAACATTTAAAGCAGTGGGTATTCAACATGTATAAGACTTAAACATGTCAGGGTTTGTTTTTTGTTTGTTTGATGATCATGTTTCTACAAATGACGTTGTGACAGAAACAGTAATTGAGACCAGATTAATAGCAAGTAAAAAATAAAAACTTGCGTGGAGATCCTTTGGAAAGGAGCTCTATAATCAAACTATTGAGCATTAAACTTTACCTACTTGATCCTGTCAGCTTTGATCAGAAATGTCCCTTTGGTGCTTTGAGTTTTAAGCTTAAAACCCCTCAAAGAGTCGTTTCAAACAGACTGAGGAACCTGATAGCCTTGAATCGTTCAAGCTTATTAATTCAAACGAGTAAAAGCAACTACATAATTATGAATCATTTGTAAATGATTACAGAAATGGGGAAAGAACATTTTACTCTATTGAGTCATTTAGTCTATAAGTTGTTACTTAAAAAAATACTTTTAATACAGATAAGAAGTTTAAAAAATATGTTACTGTATAAATTGCCAGAAAAGATTTGACTTCCGAATAAAATAACTGCGTTATTCAAACAGCACCCGAGTTTGGTTTCTTTGAGTGGAAGATGAGCAGGACGAGATTTCTCTGGCTCAAGAGAACCTTCAGAAACCAGGGGAGCTGAAATCAAATATACAACACAGATTTGAGCTTTGTCTGTTATTTAACGACAGGTTCTTTTTCCATACGCAAATATATAATTGCTTCACCTAACATGGAGCAGAAACTGGACACTTAAATAAAGTATAAAGTACATATCCAACAAGGTTAAGTCAGGCCATCTGGACGATTTCTTTTTTTGTTGAGATGTTTCGTCCTTCATTGAGCGTGAACTTTGATGTTTTGGAACCACTTTGGCTATGGCTACCTCAGAGGAGTTGACGGGAGAGAGGGCGGGCTCCAGAAACCAACTTATCACCAGCAAGCTGGTTGGTCCACCATGTGAGTGTGCTGTTTGTGGGACTGAGTTTGTTGTGGCTCCTCTGACTGATGAAGTCCTCTGGATGAAGGACGAAATGTCTCAACAACAACAACAACAAAAGAAAAAGAAACCATCCAGAGGACCTGACTGAACGTTATTGGGTTATTGAGCATGAACTTTGATATAAAGTACATCGTTCTGGCTTTGAAGAACTAAAAGGTGAGCCAGCTGCTGCTTCATCTTCTACTTCCTGCTTTGCAACTGACTAAGCATGCACAGATATGGATGCTGTTCAGTTAGTTAAACAAAAAAAGACAATTTTCCAAATACTTGCTCAATGTATTTCAGCTCATCGACATTACGGAAGTTGTAGCATCAGTTTGCTTTTCTACCTCTTCAAGTCACAAACTTTGTATTGTATTGTATAATTTTTATTCATTTCATATTAAAAACAATGACAATTTTATAGACAGAAGAAATAAATTTAAAAAAATAACATAAAATGAAAGGAAGCAGAAGAAGAAAACATTTCTTATCATGTCTGCTCCTTATTAAACAATCAGTTCAAACTGTCAATTCAAACATTAATTTGCTTATTGTAATACAAAAAGTATATACTGTAGTCTCATCAAATTACCTATTAGAATTTATTAAATTAGAATCAACTTAAATATATCTCTTCAACAAAATAGTTTTAATCATTTTCTTAAATATTAATATTGACTTTGCTTTTTTTACATTGTCCTCCAGACCATTCCAAAGATCTGTTCCTCTTACTGTAGTCGACCTACCCTTTAAACTGGTTCTGTACTAAGTTTTAACAAAAATATATATTCCCTTTAAATTATAACAACTTTTCCTTTTCACAAAATAGGTTTGAATGTTTGATGGTCGTGAGTAATTCTGAGCCTTATACATAAAAGAATATTGTAGTCAACCAAATCATAAAACTTAAGTAATTTCAATTGACAAAACAAAGTACGAGAAGGATGACAGTAATATTTCCTCATTATAATTCTTACAGCTTTTTTTTTGTAAATTAAAATAGGCTTAGTTGTTGTCCTACATGCTGTACCCCAAACATCTTGATAGTCAACAGAAAAGGTTAAATCGTGTCATCTGGACCATTTTTTTTTTTTTTTAAGTGAGAAACGTTTTGTCCCCCATCCAGAGGACTTCCTCAGTCTACAGCCTCCCAACTGGCCATTGGGTAGCCTTCACTGCTGTGCTTCAAACCAACCTCCTGTTGGAATCTCAAAAGTAGACTTTTAACACGTGCACAGCAGTCATCATGGACAACAATCAAATATTTTAGGCCAGGTGGCCCACTTGCTACTCACAGAAACAGCCTGAGGACAAAAAAGTGTTGTAAGCTCAATCATCCAGGTTGATAACAAAAAAGGTTCAATCGTGTCATCTGGACCTTTTTTTTTTTTAACCATCTTGATGGTCAATTAACAGTTGTCAAGCTGAGAAAAGTGCACGTGCCCTCAGCATATGAATTTGCTGACAGTGGCTTGAAGTGTCACTACATCTCCTCTGGTAACATATTGATGGCGTTCACAAGGCTCCCCATTACACTGTGCAGTGATAGACACGCTCTGCGATGGTGCTGGAGGTGTCTGCATCGCACATCGTCTCCCTCAAGCGTGCCAGCTCCCTGGTGCCAGACAGGAGGAGGAGGCGGAGGAGGAGGGGGTGAGAACGCTGTGAAGACAGAAGGGGAAAATAAAGATGAAGGCATAAAAGAAACAGGTTGTCTGAGGGGCACAGAGAGGAGTGGGTGAACATCAAGACGGAGAGTGTCTGAGGGAGGAGGAAAGGGCTTGATGAAAGGGAACAAAAGGAGGTGAAGAAAGCAAAACGAGGAGGGATTTTTTTGCATTTATTGTCAGTGGGCTGAGTGAATCGTTTAAAAAAAAATATGGTTCACATAGTTCGGTGGCTTCTTTGATCAAGTGAAATACTCTTTTTTGAAGCGTAACACGTAAATCCAACGTCCAACGAAACTTCTCCCGAGTCAAGGTTGAACAGGTTCGTCGAGTGGAAGTGAAACCTGCCGTTCTTCTGGTCAGTGCGGGTCAACGGGGTCAGCCTTGTAAGATGAAAGGAGAGGCTTCGGTTGGCTGAGTCCAACGGGGGGAAGGAGAGGTCAGGAAGTGGCCCCCCAGCACAAACACCAGCCTCATTGTTCAAGTTCAAGGTAACACTGAATGAGGTTTTTATTCACTCGGCTCAGCCTGGCAGCCTGTGACGAGGAGGGGTTTCAAAAAAGGCCCACGATTAGAGGAAAACATCGCCCTTGGCATCATCTGACGCGGGTGTCATGCTGTTATAATTGTAAACTAATTATGCAGCTTTTATCTATTTAATTAGACGGTTTCGATGCTGACTTGGGGGAGCGTTTGGAAAGGAGCAGCCTCCTTCAAATCTTTCGTTTAAAGCGCGACCTGTGCTCAGGTGCCCCCCTTCAGACAATGAGCAAGGTCACAGCCAGAGGGTCAGATGTCAGGGAGGCTGTCTCCCCCACCACCCTCCCTCCTTTCCTCTATGTTGTGTCTGCTCAGTCGTCAGCTCCTCATTAAGTCCTCACAGGGGGATTTCCTGTTCGCCTCCTTCACTTCCCCATTCCTGCTCCCAAAAAAAAAATTTTTTTTTTTTTCAAAAATGGAGCGGCGTATTGCCTCTTTTAACAAAGCATGAATAATTAAACCCTTCGCAGTTTCTGTGCTTGTGAACGAACGGCTTAAAGGTTGCAACCACGCACTCGGAATGCAGGAGCTGCAGTGGGAGCAGCAGCAGCCGAAGCTTTGGGAAGTTGAGGCCTGTAATTGATAACTTTGTGCTCTCAATAAAATACAGTGCAACACACGCACAGAGAGGCGCATAATTCAGCGTCTGACTCACTCCCTTTAACAGAAAGTCAATAACAATGCAGGAATGATTAATCAGTCTCTCTGCGGCCCCTCCCTCAGTGCTCACCACCTTCCACTCTCTCGCCTCACCCCCTCTCGCCCTCTCCCAGCTCTCTATTGATCTGAATGCATTTGCCTCCCATTTAACCGTTAGCATCCCTCCCCCATCGCGTACGCGCCACCACTGCATTGAGCGGCCACAAAGAACCTTTTTACATGTGCACAAGCGCACGCGCGTGTGCCGCACACACCAGTGCGGCGTGCACGGCCGTCTGACACTACTGTAGGTGCTGCTCCACCGTTGCGCCGAGGGACTTGGCTCGATTATTCTGGGCTGCAAATTAGTAGGGTCCGTTTCGCGTTGCAGGTGCACTGGATGTGTGTGCACGTGCACGCTCGCCTCGGGACAAAGCAAAGTTCTTAGAGGTTTTAACCGGCAGCCCCCTTCTTGCCATTCTGCTTGGTGGCACACTGGTTGCCATGACACCAGACTGTTTTGTCTGCCCTTTGACCTCTTTAAGGGGTCCTGTGGTAAATCAGGCATTACATGTGAGGGGCAAATAGAAGGGAGGAGGGGGGACGAGGGGGAGGTGGGACATTTCCTCTTTAAAGATGAAGTCCAAAGGGTTCCACTATACATCCGCTTTGTAGCGAGCAGAAGGTGGGGAGCCTCTGAGAGGCTCGCAGCGAAACAAAGACACATGTGCACATGCAGGCATGGCAGCTCAGCGAGAGTAAATGAAGCAGGCTGGAGCTCCCAGGAGGTGGGGAGTTATTATGCTCATTGTGCAGTCGGCCAGCTAAAGCTGCTTCTTTTGAAGTTATATTTATCAAGCCGGAGCAGGAGGCTCAGCGCTCCGAGCTGGTGCATTGCTTTGTCCACACTGCAAGCTGCATGTGTGCACTCAAACAGCTCTTAATTTCTTCTTCTTCTTCTTTCTTTTCAGGATGTGAACACCCTCAAAATGCTTATCCAAAGGATCTTAGAATTAGATGTGGTGCTGCTGCTTTGCGTCCACCTTCAGCTGATACCTTCCAGCAGTGAAGGCAGAAGCGATTCAGTCTGACAAAGTTAAGATCAGCGCTTCTTTACTGCAGACCATGTTCAGATGTTTGCAAATGTCCAAACACAACGCTCAGGAAGCACAATAAACTGAGCGTTCTTTAAAAGTTATGTCAGCAGCTCGGCTGTGGAAATTGCCTTTTGCGCTAGTAATTTATCTTTTTTACAGGCCATAATGTTATTCTCCCTGTGTTAATAATAATTAAAGTCTTTATGTTAATTTTCCTATTGCAGCCTTAGTTTAACCACGTATAGTTATCATGTTCATCACGAAATGATGACTTTAAAACATCTTCTTTTGTGTCCTTATTGCTTAAAGTGCAGAAAGTGTCTGGATGTTTATGAAGCATTCACACTGTTGTGATCCATTTTTCTTCCGAATGTTTTTTGGCAATATTCTCGTCCTTCAGTTTTCAAGCTACTTCAGCAAATCATGTATCAAAACATTCAGCTCGTTTAGAAGAAGGGTGCTGTGACTTTTGGTATTGGTTTGACTTTAGCTTTTTTGCAAATGCAAATATGTGGCCTTGTCTGCCACGTTGTTCCTCATAGAAAATGAATTGAGCTCATTTTGCATCCTTCAAATCTTTAGCTCTGTTTACAACCTTCTGCTGCTCCTTTCACATTATGTTCTGGTTCAGTGTGCAAATTATAATTTTTTTTTCAGCTACTTTCAGCTACTTTCAGCTGTTTTATGATCCCTTCTGATTCTTTCTGTTAACTGCAACATTTTTGTGCTTCTTCTAATGCCTTTCTTTTAATTTCAGCTTGTTATGCTCCTTTCAGCTCCTTTCTGCAAGTTTCAGCTTTTTCTACTATTTCAGCTACTATAGCTGTTTTATGCAAATTTAAGCGTTTTCAGCTAATTCCATATTTTTTGCACTTCAACTTTTTTCAGTCTAATTCAGCCAAAATGTGCTCTGTCCAGTTTTTTCTTGTAATTTCAGCTTCTTTCTGCTTTTAGCTACTTTTCAGCTTTTTTTCTTGCTGATTTCAGCTTTTTTCAGATAATTTCCGCTATTTTATGCTCAATTTTGGTTTTGCCTAATTGGACAAATGTGTTCTTTTTGCTTTCTTATGCTAATTTAAGCTTGTTCTATATTTTCAGCTACCTTTTCAGTTGAATTTAAGTTGTTTTGTGGTCATTTCTAGTACTTTCAGTCTAATTAACGTATTTCTGCTATTTTCAGCTTGTTATGATGATATGTAAAGGTTGATTCTGATTCTGATTGTGCTCCTTTCAGCTTTTTTCTACTAAATTCAGTATTTTCTGCTATTTCAGCTACTTTAGCTGTTTTTGTGCTAAATTTAGCCTTTTCCGCAGTTTCCACATGTTTAGAGCTCTTTTCAGCTCTTTCCAATGCCTTCTGGTAGTTTAGGCTTCTTTCTGCCTTTTCAGCTTTTTTTTTCAGCTAATTTCCTAATTTTTGTGCTAATTTCTGCTCATTTAAACCTAACTCAGCAAAGTTTTCTGCTTTCTTTTGCTAACTTAGGTTTGTTCTTCATTTCTTTACAATGTTCACATAAACATTTCAGCATGTTTTTTTAGCTAATTTCAGCTGTTTTTCAGCAAGTTCTTCAGCAATAAGCATTCACACTGTATTTTTGCAGGAAATGCAATTTCTCTAGTTGTGCTTCACATTAGATTCTACCTCCGTGGCAATATAAGATGCGGATGTAAAAGACAACACTTCAGCATTTCTTCCCAGCTGACTATTTAACATCGGATCAGCAGAGCAATAAGTTCATCCACTGCCACCTCCACTGTGTTGAGTTTACAGTCTGTTGTTTATTTCCTCTAACCTTTATGCATTTGTCATTTTTTGTGTTTTTTCAGTCAAATTCTGCTTCTCATCTCACTGACTCTGCCCTGTGTGGGTTCAAGGTAAAAATCTAATTTATATATCGCATCCATCCCATGCTTCATAATATTAGATTTTGATTTGTTTTTAAGACACAAATGAGAATTTAAAATGCAAAACACATAAAGTGAAACTTTCTGTATGTTTCTGGTTTTTAATCAAAGGTTTGTATTTGATTTGATTTAAAGCTAAAATGTGGATGGGCTAATTCAGCTGTTGCCAGAACTATAACAATATAACGTAACCATGGATTGATGTGACCTAAAGCTTTGCTTAAAAAAGTTTCATCAATTTGAGACACTTCAGGAAACTCTTAAAAAGCCCAATAAAACTTGTTTAACTCCCCACAAAAAAATCAAAAACATAAAATAATTAAAGATCCAACATTCCTTGATTGCACAACACCCACCCTCTTTTATGTTACGACTTTAGCATCTTATTCATAAAAATAGGCTATTTTAGTTTTTTCTGGTCAAATCTCAAAAACAAGATTATGTGTGATGATTGAATGCATAAAGTGTAAATTGGAAATGACTCTCAGCTACTACCACACCAAAGTTTTACCTAACTGTGTAAGATTTACTGATTCAGACATTTTTTATGCTAGTCTGTGGCAGTCATCTCTAATCCAGCAGTTCCCAACCCTGGTCCTTGAGGAACACCATTCTGCATACTGTATATTAGTTGTTTCCCAGCTTCAACACACCTGATTCAGTGACTTAATTACTTCCTCATGTTCTGCAGAAGCCTGTTAATCACCCATTCATTCAAATCAGATGTGTCTGAGCAGATAAACAACTAAAACATGCAGGCTGGTGTTCCGCAAGGATTAGGGTTGGGAACCCCTGCGAATCAACTCTAAAAATTAATCAAACACACGTGCATCCCATTTCAAAATATTCCATCTTGTTGTTCATGAAATATTTAGCTAACACGCATAAATTCATATGTGTGATCCCTCACCTTTCACTGCAGCGGGCAATAAAAAAAAAAATCTGAGCGTTAACATCCTGCTTTGGTTACAGATCACAGATTTGTGTCTTCTTGTTTTTTAAAAAATAAATAAATAAATAAATACGCACTGT
>JARVGS010001283.1:22071323-22086964 GCA_031762315.1 Hypsolebias antenori
CCTCCGTACAGTACGTATTCCTCCGCCGCTGCACTGCGTGACTGTATTCTTCCGCCGCTGCGCCGCCGCGTTACGATGTTTAACGTCGTAAAATCGTCGTAAAACCGATGTCAAAACCGACTTAAAACCGAACATAACCACGTAACGTGAATAAGGGAGATGTCGTCGTAACTATGAAACGTCATAAGACGAGACCGTCGTAACCCCGGACTACCTGTACATATAGGGGCTGAGTTGGGGTAGAGGCATGGCAGAACCAGAAAGTCATGGTTCAACTCCCAGTCATTCCCACATGTCGAGGTGTCTCTGATCAAGACACTGAATCCCTAATTGTTCCCCAGGCGCTTACATCGCTGCCCACTGCTCCACCGGGGTGTGTCTCATGTGTGATGAGTTAAATACAGAGAACCAGTTCCATCATTGTATGGAAATTTACAATGATGATACATATAGCACTTATAATTAAATATGTACATTTATATGTACATACATACACAAACATATACACTGATGAGCTAATAATGGCTTGTCTGAGCAGACCCACCTCCAAGTCAGGTTCTGTCATCTTCAAACATCTTCAGCCTTCAAAATATCAGAACAATTTATGTAAAAACTTCTTTTTATACCTTAGCGTGTGCATGAATGAGTCTGTAGTGATGTGTGATAGAGGAAAAATAGTTTAAGTCCTACGTGGCACCTCATATACTGCTGCCCCCATTTGCACTTGCAACTTAAAGGATAAGCATTCCTGACAGTAATGCTTGTCACCCGCCCCTTGTCATGCCAGAGTTTTAAACTAAGATCCCTTCATGCTGAGAAGGTGCATAGTTTATGGTCTTTTTTCAAAGCTTGTAAAGGACGTTGTGCATAATCTCATGGGGAGGTCTTGTGTGACTCTGTTACTATTACCCCTAAGTTTCTGTTAACGTTTTTAAAAAGTGCTCACGTATACCTTTAACCATCATTTCATCACAGGGCTCTCGGTCAATGTCAGAAACAAAAGCTGTTCGCAATTTGTCCTAATTTGTTGTAAAATGTGCAAGTCATCCAGGCTGCACTTTGTTGCACCACATGGTCAGAACACTTCAGGGCCATTAATGATGCTTCAGCAGCAACTGTAGTGTTGATGCTTCATTTCACTGAAGAGACAGCCAATCAGCGGCTCCAAATTAGATTTACTTTCATTTCTGAATTTCCCTCAGGGGCCGTGTGATGCTGTTATCTGACAAACACAACTTCTCTGTCCGCGGTGCAGAGGGAAACATAAATATTACAGTCAAACTGGCCTCAGACATGTGAACAGTTTCAAATAAATGTGGGGAAAGTGTTGTAAAATTCTGATGCAACACAAAGGGTGCAGGAGGGTTAGTTTGGGCCTTTATTGCACCTTGGTGGACTTATTCGGCTGCGAGCTGTGCAACGAACAGCTCTGATGGCAAGCAGCATAATCAAGACACGTTTTCTAATTGGCAGAGCTTCCAGTGATGTTCTTATTTAATGTGTTTGATGTCACTCCAGCTGCAATTTACGGCGGCGTTAGAGCCACACCATAAATCCTGTAATCAATTTGATGACGGTATGATTGGTGTACACACAGGAGGAGGCAGTAATGTCGGGCTCTCGGGTTCATGAGACTCCCAGGCTTCATATTTTCTCTCAATTCACATCCTATTAGAGATTCTGACCCTCCCCCTCCATCCTCACTCTCTGCTGCTGTAGCCTCGCCACTCATCCCCACATCCCTCCTCCCTCTCCCCCTCACACACACACATGCTGCTCCCCTCTTTCACACAAACACACACACGCATGCACTCGTTGCACTCTCCCCGTCTTTTACAAACGTAGCTCGCAGACTGAACAGTGAGACTGAGAGTGTGTGTGCGTGAAACATGAGGTTTGGGGGGGGGAAACGTGCAAGGAACAAGAAGGCTACATGTGTTCCGGCTTGTGCACACACACACATGCTTTTTAATTTTTTTTTTTTTTTTAACCTTATGTCTCCTCTTTAATTCTCTTCTTTGCAGCTCGACGTGTTTCAGTGACAGCAGTCCTGCAGAGACAAAAGGTGAAGCGACGCTGCACAGATGTTGCCAGGTAGGTAGAGAGCAGAATAATGGGATCAATACTATTGTCTGTAATCTACCTGCTGCTGGACTCCCTGTCTGGCTCCAGCAGAGAGCATCAGAGAGAGAAGGTGAATCAGAATCACCCTGCCTGCAAGAGGAGAAGAAAAGAAGAGGCTGGCTGTGAGGTGAATCCCTCTATTTTTTTTGCTTACTGTGTAAAATAGCTTTTGTTTCTAATGCAATTCGATGCAATTCCGTCTGAAATTTTGTCGGCGCTTCAAATTCACAGACGTTATAGTAGAACGAGACGTGCTGGGCTGTAGCTGCATGACTGGATCCATTCTCATGAGCCTTTTGTTAAAAATCATCAAGGCTGCTCGTTGCTGAGCTCATGTCTCTGCGTTATGCTCAAAAGGCACCTTGTTTCCTGTCATTTGTCACATGTTCATTGTAAAATCAGCAGCTGTCAAGTCGTCCAGATGACTGATAGCTCTGCGACGTGCATGCACTCAGTCCACTTGCACCTGCAGCACTCTGACCTATACGAGCATTTAGTTGGATTGATAATTGACCGTGTTTGGACGGAACCTGAAATCCACCTGCAG
This sequence comes from Hypsolebias antenori, assembly GCA_031762315.1. Taxonomy (NCBI): domain Eukaryota; kingdom Metazoa; phylum Chordata; class Actinopteri; order Cyprinodontiformes; family Rivulidae; genus Hypsolebias; species Hypsolebias antenori. The sequence goes on from JARVGS010001283.1 coordinate 22,073,995, forward strand.
ATAAATTCACAACTCGTTCCAGTTGTGGCATGTCTGTCGCTGTCAGTGCTCCAGCTGTTATGCACTATTAAAACAAAGGCGTTTACAAAAGTCAAGTCAAAACGCTGATTTCCAAAATCCAGAGGCCTGTATGAAGTGAAACAGATAAATAATATACATGACTGCAGGTCAGTTAAATTCAGGCGTTGACTCTAAATAGAATATGAATGCATGTGTTTGCTGAGAGCAATGAGAAAATACAAATTTATCTTTGTTTCCACATGCATGATCACATGCAGTCTCCCCATCTGTCCAAGTCATTCTGTCTGTCTACCAGCGGGTGGCATTGCCTTCTAGTATTTTTTTTGCACAATGATTTTTTTTTTCATTCATCAATGAAAGCACACAAAATAATCGCATACTCATACATTTCTCTTTTTGTCTTTCTCATTTTTGCTCTAGTTTTAGCCGAGCTCGTGCGTCCGACGAGCGTTCCCGTCTTCTTCTGCTTGGATCGACGAAACAGAACACGAACGTTGATAAAACTGTTATTTATAGTTTCTCTCACCTGAATCGTTAAGATATTTAAGAAAATGTATGAAAAGTATAAATCTTTAAAAAAAATGAAATAGCTCTACATAAATTATTTAAATAAATTAAAGTTTTAGCAGTTTGTGTGCCTTGTTGACTTATAATCATTTTATCCATTGTAGTATCATAAATAATTTAAGCTAATCAATTTATTTGTGATATATATACTTTATGCCCTACGTTTTTAAAAGCTTCTTGGCTAACTAAGCTTTGAAAAGGGCATTGAATGTTTGAAATAGGCAATAAAAGCTCAATTAATTATGTTCAACATGCCTGTGATATTTACCAACAGGTTCCAGCTAATCGCCTCCCTTTAATTAATTCTCGTGATGCATTGCTGAGATTCTTTGTGCTCTGCTGTATCTGACTGCTGTGATGAAAAGAGAAGATCAGCCTGGAATAAATAATGTGCTGTTTATTGCAGCAGGTTACGCATTAATTAAACCGTCCGGGTTCATTTCTGATCCGCAGCGAACCAGGAGCCCGGCTGGTGCCGCAGAATCCAAATGTCAGATGAGGTCATGCCTTTGTCTCGTGTGATGCTGCTGCTCTGCGGTCCTTTCTGTTAACACTTCTTTTTTTGTTTGTTTTGTTTTGTTTGCTCTTAAATCTCACCACTGGACTGTCTGTGCGCAATAAACGGCTTGGCTTTCACACCCTCCCTGTGCATTTTAATTTTACAGTATGCCCCTCTGTCCCTGAGACCCTTAACCTGTGAGGTCAAAGCAGGTCACAGGTGAGGTCCTCGGGAACAGGGCTGCATTCAGTTTCAACGTCTTGTTTAAATAGAGGAAAAGTTCATAGATTTTTTTTATTCCCCCAGAAGTTTTTTTTTTTTTTTTTTTAGGTTTGATGTTTCCCCTTAAACGCTTTTAAATGTAAAAGAAGTCTCCAAGATATTAAGGTTTTTCAAGCCGAAGCAAGAAGCAAACATCACGACTCCTGTCCTGCAGCATGGACTGTATCAGGGGGCCGACCCTACTGGCTGCCTTTGTGTTTTAGCCTCCACTGGGGGCCACTAAGAAGGCAGCCGAGGTTTGTGACCCCGTCGTATTTGTCACCTTAAAGCTCAATCTCAAGTTTCTACTTTGTGCTGGAGAAGTTGCTCTGTTGTTTTCTTTCTTTGAACCTCTCGTGAGTTAATAAAAGTACTGTGAATGCAAGTAATTTACTGTTGTTTTTTTCTGGCAACAATCTGAAAGCAGGTGTGTAACAATGTCCAAAATATTCTTACAGATATAGTTTCCATCTGTGCATGTGTGATGCTGTAGAAATGTTACAAACAAATAAAATCGTGCCTGTTGTAGTAGCTCTTTGTTCAACTTTAACTGGAAAAGGAGAATTTAATTTGACCGGACTGAGGAGCTAATGGCTAGTTCAAGTTTCATTAGTGTCATTCGCATCACATGTAGTACATGAGGTGGAATGAAATTGTGTGCTCAAGGTCCCGGTTACACCCAAAAATGGCTAAAGTAAACATCAAATTAGTGTTAACAGATGTAGCCCAGTCTAAACATTTTATAGCAGTTTATACAAACTTTTTTATTTAAATCTTTGCATTGCCATCAGTTTTACATCACAGTCTAAAGTACAAGTACATAAGATTTGCCTGAACTGCTGTAAATGTTTGAGTTATTTAAAAACAGCAAGAATCCATTTTAATCTTGATGGTCAGAATCAAACTCAGTTTCTCCCAAAATACAGTAGTTCTTTTTAAGAGCTATCTACAACAGGTAAGATATTTACTGTTCAGGAGCTCTCCAAAGAACACACTTTAAAAGATCTGAACAATCGACGTAAGTTTTATGCAGCGCTGTAAAACAAGTTTTCTTGCAGCGAATAAAAACCTGTGAAGTTCTGCGCTTGTTAATTAAAAACATGTCATCGTATGAAGCTCTGAGCGAGCTGCGTGCACACGTGGGGACATTTATCAAAACGTCCTTGCAACAGAACACACTTTGTGTCCACCCAGGCGCAAACACACAGATGAGTGTGCTCATATGCACACACACACACACACACACACACACACACAGAGAAAGAGAGAGAGAGAGAGAGAGACTCAAGTTTAGGGATTTTCCACGTCCAGCCATCTGACTGGCTCTCAGACTTTGGCAGTCCTGGAGCACATGCTTGCCTGATATTGATTGGCCTGTCTGTGTGGAGACAGATGAATGCATTAGTACCCAGCTCACCCTGCCACTGGAAATATATTAAGTTCGTGTATTAGGCACCCTGTCTGGTTGCCATGGAGATGCACCAGGAGTGAGGGACCGAGGAGAAAAAGGCGAGGGGCGGGGAGGGGAGTAGGCTGGAGGGATGAGGAGGATGGAGGGTGTGTGTGTGTGCGTGTGTGTGTGCGTGTGTGTGATGAGGCAGTCGACTTGATTTGTAGTCCTGCTCCCTCTTCGTCTGTCACTCGTGTGTCCTCTCCTTCCTCCCACCCAACCCCCTCCTCATCTGTCCTGCCTTTACTTCAGCATTTCCTAAACTTCATCAGCAAAGAAGACGCCATTTCTCTGCCGCTCTAAAATGAATTTTGTTGTCCCTTTGTTCCTTTTTTTTTTTTTTTTTTTTAAATAATCATCTGGCTCTGGGCGTCTGTGTTGCAGTCTTTGCAGAGCTGGCGTTTGTTTACTAGAGTACATTTCTCTTGGGTTCTTGTGCTGATACCATTTATTCCTGCACATACATAAGCATTTAACTGGCTTTTCATCTGCCCCATTCCATCACCCTCAGCCCCCCCGTCTCCCCTCAGCCACTGCCACCTCCCTCCTTGGCTCACGCCATCTGAGCTATGCAGTAAAACTGGTGCAATGAGGCAGCAGGACACGGGGAGACAATAGAAATGAGGGAAAGGTGTTCTCCCCTCTCACACTGGAGCACTTTCATAAAACCAGACACTTCCTTAATATGCACATAATGGTGCTCAACACTCCTGAGCTTCCAGTGCTGCAGGAACCTTGTGCACCTGTGGTCACCATGAGAGCAGAGTTTGAACAAAAACACGTTTTCTATGAGTTTGAGGCTCATGCTGAATGAAAATGTGCACCACTGCTTTGTGTCTTGCATGTGTCAGCTTGTTGTTCTGTGGCTCTCTGTGCTGCTATCAGTGCTTTGTGGACGTGGAGGCCAGTCTGCGACTGTGCTGGGGCCACGTTCTGACTGAGGACAACGTTAGGAACGTGGACGAGTGCTTCAGGAAGCTGGACCGCATCTTCAACACGAATGAGACCGTGATTGAGGCTGGCAGAGTTGGTACGAGACAAACGGTCTTCTCACACCAGATGTACACAGTTGTGATGTACAGGTTGTGTACTTACTTGTTCGTGTGCATCTTTGTTCATTTGCAGAGCTTTTATAATAATACTTTATTTATCAAGCCCTTTAAAACAATCACAACTGCAATGAAGTGCTGTAAAATTAAGAAAATTTAAACACATGGACAATAAAGCAGTTGTTAAAACATTAAGATCAATAAAAACAGTGCAAATTCAGTCTGTGCTAAAAGCCAGGGAGTAAAAATGTTTGTTTGTTTATTTGTTTATTCAAGGATCCCCCATTAGTTACCCTAGTAGAGACTATTCTTCCTGGGGTCCACACCAAAAACATTGCAATTAAATCAAGCTTTTACAAACATACAAAAAAAAAAAAAACATAATAAAATACCTAAGATAAAAACAAATATAAAACCGTCTCATTATCATTTTACGAGCATTACAAAATGACAAAATACTTTAAAACACACAGGAATTAAAAACTTTTTTTTTTTTAATCACCAGTTCCAAAGTTAAAAACCAATCTTCATTTCCATTATGAATTTATCATTTCATCAATTCAATTTTATGTCATTGTCTATTACAAATTTTTTTACTTATTTTTTTAATTAACATGATTGGCAATTAATGTAATTCCAGAAAGCAGCATGTTCCAATAAGAAAATGCTCGAGCTGTTCTTAGTCGAAGGCAGAGTTGTATAAAAGTTACAACAGAGGCTCGTCTGGAATTAAAAGCATGTTTACTGCCGGTGGGTGACATCTGTGAGAAAAGGCTTAAAGGTTTATTATGTGAAGACAAATGTGTTTTTAAAAGAGTTTTAAAAATGGACAGTGATGGAACAAAATAATATATTTTAGCAAAATATCACAGGAACCAGAGAATGGATTTCAATGAAACTCTCAGAAAGTAATCAATGGATTGACACATAGAACTTTTTGCGTTAACCTGATTTAAAATGGCCGCCACAGCTAATCAACATTTACAAACACATAAATGGCTATAACTCAGTTTTACAGATACTGAGCTAACATTTGGTGATGTACTGATGATCCCCATTATCACAAACTAATAGATCATTAAAGATCTTCAGCATTAACTGTTGGGATCAACCCAAAAGCTAAAAGAATTTAGCCAAAACAAAAATGGCTACAACTCAGTCAGTTTTATATATTATTTCTATCTTAACATGTGGTTCTTGACCTGCCATTGTGTATCTGTTCCTCTCAAACCCAGCCAGTCAAAGCAGATGGTCACTTGTCCTGAGCCTGGTTCTGCTAAAGGTTTCTTCCTCATGAGGGAGTTTTTCCTTTCCACTGTAGCCTTCATGCTTGCTCAAGATGAAAGTCTGTGATGGAGTTAAATTCAAAGCAGCCTGCTCCTCAGATAAATAGTGTTAAATTATTATTTTTATACATGAATGTTTCTGTTCAGTGCCCTCAGATGACTTCTGTTGTGACTTGGCGTTAGATAAATAAAATGAATTGAATTTTACAAATACTGAGCTAAAATTTGATGTAACAGTAGTTGAGTCATTTCTCCCATGAAGACTAAGCTCTAACAAATCGTGTGGGATTTTTGTTTAAAACTTTTGCATCCAATGAAGGGAGCGACTTCAGAGAACGCTGGGCTTTTCATCTGCGATAACTTTTCCTTTTCCAGGTGAAGGCTACGACAAAAACCTTAAGGAGATCCTTGATGCTGAGATTCTGCCCCTGGCTGAAGAGTTTGACCAAAAGTTGAACAGCGGTAACTCAACTTTTTTTTTTTTTTCCCTAAAGCTGTATCAATAAATGAGTCTGAATTTTTAAGTAAGGTCAGAAACTTAGCTGTAAAAAAAAAAAAAAGATGCCCTTAAGCTTGCAATTCACAGAGATGCATTGAGCCAAATGTTTCTGTCCTCCTCCTCCTCTCCATCTATCTATCAGAGAGCGTGTATGAGGCGAGGCTGCAGACAGCAGCAGACAATTTCATCGCAGCTGCCTCCAAACTGCCTAGAGGTGAGACGCGGCCTCCACCTCGCTTCCTTCATCTTCTCATCTAAAGCGAGGCACATATTGGGTCATTACAGCTCCTTCTGAACTCTAATCACACTGTAATGATCGAGCTATTCTCAGGTTCTGTGAAGACTAAAGGAAGCATGTTTAACTGACACTTACTTATAGATGCTGCAGTAAATCAGATGAGCAGAGAAAAATGCTGTTTTTTTTCCTTTTCTTTTCACAGTTTCTGGGTGTTTCCCCCCATGCGGTTAGTGCCTTTTTCCTTTTGATTTCCTCTTGTTCATGTTTTAATGAAACCCAACCCAGTTTACTCACTGCTGGCTCTATCAGGTTTCCAGATCTTGGGTGCTGTGTACAACTGTATAACCTGTCAGTATGACTCCTGTGAGTTCCCCCTCGACTGTCCAGGTGAGATTTGGTGCATCACGGGTTTTAAATGTGTAAAAGAAGACGTGCTCATCTGGACTTGACACATCCTTAACTATCTATATTTTCACGCTCCCTGAGTCCTGATCCATGGAAGGCTATGCTTTTGATCCTTCACAAAGCTCTTAGGGAAAAGAAAAAAGTCAGGATTTGAAAGAGAGACGGTGGAAAGGTTTTATTTGTACACATTATATCTTTTACACAGAGCCCTCGAGGTATTCTTTAAGTCGCTGGCTTCTTTATGTAAGGTGACGGCTGACTCCCACACACACGATGGTGTTCCTATCACCCCTGTACAGCTCAGCCGATGTTTTAGCATATCATCACTTTTACTGCACTCCTCAGAGACTAGGCTTAAGCATTATCATTAAGGAAGGCTCAGACTGCAACCCCCTCTGAATGCTATCTGTGTGTGTGTGGGTGTGTGTGGTCTTGTGCACATTACAGTTGAAGAAATTGCAGTTGTGGAGAATAGCAGGAGCCGAATGTGGTGCGAGGTGCCATTTGCCCTGCCAAGTGATATTGAGGTGATCTGGAGGTTTGCAGAAGAGGTAAGCTCAGCATCGGATGATTCATGCAGGGGCAACACTTATTTATAGAAATTATACCTCAGTGTTGTGTTAGAAACACTGAGCTCTGTTTCCAAGAACTGGAGCCACTGTTTTAATCCTGGAAATTTGTTTGTAATTCTGAGAGAGAGAGAGATTGAAACCAACCATAGAGGATGCACAAAATGGGCATAAATGAAGGGATGTGTATTGACCACAAGATAAAATGTGCAAAGAGACAAAGAAAACACAAAAACCCCTTAATGAGTTGGAAAAAGTGTCCATACAGCAATAAAATTTTCTAAAAAAAAATGAAATAAAATTGTTAATATATATATAAAGCTGTGTTAATATCATAAAATCATCATGTGAAATGGTTCTAATGAAACACTAAACACAAATATGAGGAGACAAAATAACCACAAACACCGAAAATGAGCAGTGACAAGAAACAACCAAAAGAGTCAGATATATTTACACAACGAACAAAAATCAACATAAAAGAAATGTTATGACATGAAAAGCACGACTGTGAAGTCACATAAGGTTAAAAAATTAATTCTGATAATGTAGTCAGATTCAGAAAGTCGAAAGCTATGAGTTCCTTTCTTTCTTTCTTTATTTATTTTTTGCTTAAACTTGAATTCTGAGTGTCCTGTTTGGTCCTTTGTTAGACCAGAACGGGAGCGTTTTAGATGTTTTACAACACATTTCCAAATGTCTTGAGTAGCATCTGTTTTTACCTGCCACTGCACGTGAAGCTGCAAAAACAAAACTGCTATTTGGGGTTAAATACCACACAATGGGTGAGTTTGGTTTGTTTAGTGCAAAAATAAATTCAATTAAACATGATAAACTAGTTTCAACATAAAATGAACAAAAATGAGCCCTTTTAGAGAGACTTGCAATGGATTGGATATATATAATTTACATTATCTTTTTGAGTCAGCCTCGGGGCCACAGCTAATCGACCTCAGAATGCACAAAACGGCTACTCTGTCATTTTTCAGATACTGAGTTGAAGTTTGGTATGGTAGTAGCTGAGAGTGGTCACCAACACATGCTCTGAGGGCTAACAGATCTTGTGAGATTTTAATTGAAAACTTTGGCATGAAAGGCAGCAGCTGATCTTTCAGGATATTTAAATTATGAACAGGACTTCAAGAGAGAAGACAAATTTCTATAATGTGATGTTTTTCAATTAGCCTATATTTGAGAAAACGATCAAACTGAAATCTCGAAATATTGGCATGGCCTTTGGTTTTGGTTTGTCATGTCAAGATGATCAATAGCTCCCATGCAGCCATCTCTTTGAACTTTTCCTAAAGACACCCCTGCTTCTGTTAGAGGACACCGTTTGTATTCTTTGTCCTCCACAGGTCAAAACTCAAGAAATGGACCAGTTTAAGGACGTGACTGCAGGGGTGGACAGGCTCTATTCCATCCCGTCCACCAGCACGCAGCACCAGGGCACCTACCAATGTGAAATTTTCTCCGGAGCTCGCTCCATCGTCAGACTGTACTACTACATCTCAGGTAACAGGTTCGACTTGTGGTGAATTGTACTGGGGAAGACAATACTTAATATGTTGAACATATCTTGTGTGTTTAAAACTAAATGGTAAATGGACTGTACTTATGTGGCGCCTTTCTATCTTATCAAGACACTCAAAGTGCTTTACACTACAGTCTGTGTCCTCATTTACCCATTCATACAGCACTTTACTATGAATAATCAGAGCTTTATCACATTTATACACTGAAGGACACATGTCTGAGGCAATGAGGGGTTCAGTGTCTTGCCCAGGGACACTTCAGCATATGACTGCTGGTAGAACTGAACCCTCAACTCTTGCACTGGAGGATGACTGCTCGAACCACTCAGCCACAGCCGACCCCACTAAAAGAAATTGGGTTTATTGATATTAATCTGTTGTTTATGAGGTCTATTTGCTTCCATGACTTTACATCTTGGTGTTTCAATAACTTAATGTTTTGGTTCTTTTCCTGTTTTTCTCATCTGGTTTTGATTTCTGCTCTGTTTTCAACTGTTCCCAGTTAGTAGCCATCACACCTGCTCTTTGTTAAGCCATTACTTTCCTCAGCAGACAATATGGCTAAAAATATTTTTGACACACAGGTTGTATGTTTAGTTCAGGGGTTTCAGTCGGGGTTTAAACTTGGTTGCTTGGAAATTGTAAGTGTTCGGCATTCCAAGACATTTTGGGCATTTTTAAAAGTCCAGTTTTGTTGCGCCACTTTGGTGAAACTTTAATTCCAGCATCAGTGGACCCCAGAGCACAAAGCATGGGTGACATGGTTTGATGAGTTCAGCATGGTAGAACTTGACCAGCCTGCACAGAACCCTGACCTTAAAGCCATTAGACACTTCTGGGGTTGGCTGGAACAGAGACTGTGAGCCAGACCTTCTCATCCAACATCAGTGCCTGACTTGATGAATGCATGAGTGAAGATCCCCACAGAAACACTCTCTAACCTCATGAAAAGCCTTTTAAGAAGAGTAGAAGCTGTTAGCTTCATAAACATCCTGAACAGTAAGAGTGATTGTCGTGTGTGGCCAAATACTTTTACAGTATGGTTCTCTATGTTTAGTGAACAAGCTTTGACCAAAGTTACTGGCCATGTCTGTGTGTTTTAGTTTTGTGCAAATTATTTTCTGTTACCTGCCTATGCAGCACCTTTAATTTTAATTTTAGTCAAGTTTCATCTTATTTGTCAAAAGGATAAAATATACATGTAATATTAAAATTAATGTAGCCACTGGCTGATTCCCCACAGCAGGTTAAAACACAACCTGAGTAAAAACAAAATCTAACAAAGTAAATGTCCTGATCCGTGCTCAATAATCCAGGTAGAAACATCTAACAAGGTTGAGTCAGATCCTCTGGACATATTCTTCTGAAACATTTTGTCTTTTATCCAAAAAACTCCTTCAGTCTGAGGAGCTGTGACAAACTCAGTCTTACAGATAGCACTTTCTCATAGTGGATTAACCAGTTTGATGGTTTTAACTCTCGTTTTTTTTTTTAACTCTCAAACTGGTTTGAGTCCATCCTGGCCAAAGTGGTTCAAAATATTCTGATGCATGCTCAATAATCCAGATAGAAAAATCTAACAATTAATGTAAAATTAAAAACAACATAAAAAAAACAATCTGCATTTAACATACACCGAAAGGCCTAGTCATCTCGTCCTCCACTTGGTTCCAGCAACCATGAACCTTGGAGACACTCATGTTTTGATCCAAAATAATAATATTAATAATAAAATTAAATAGGTTGCTTGGAAAAAAAAAAAACATTTGGACCTTCACACCTCGTTAAATTTAAAATGGAGGCTAAATAGAAGACGTATGAATATTCAACGTTCAAAACAAACCAAATGCTTGCACATGTTATATACCAGTAGATAGCAAATAAAATTTTAAGTGCACTGTCACCCATAATCCTAAAACATTTGATATCAGTAATAGTTAAACCTCATGTTATAATAAAGATAAATTATTTTTGAACAAACAAAACAGTTCTCATGCAACAATTTGACCAGCCACTCTCAAAGTGAACTCACACATCATTTCACAGAAAAGTGTGCACAGAAATGCAGACGGGTCGTTTCAAACTCATTAAACTGTTCTGAATATTCACCCCTGGTTTCTTCTCTGTGTCTCTCAGTGACCCCCCAGCTCGTGGTGGGCCGCACAGAGCTGCAGGAGTTATTTGACCTGTGTCTGCTCCCAGGAGGACAGTTTCCCTCCACGCCTGATGCTTCTCCCCGCTCCTTCCAACACCTCCTCCCATATCTTCTCACCACCTGTTTAACCACTTCAATGCTGCTGCTGTTCATCTCCCTGGGGTACACCAGAGCTATTGTTTGCACATTATAAGACATTAGCTGCATTGGACACCTGTCCTGTGTATACAAGATACCTGTCACCATGGCACATGCACAATAATATTTAACGTCACTGTTTCAGGGTTCTGTGTTGGACTTCAGTGTCAGAACAAACCCACCCTGATGAAGACTCTGATGAAGAAGATGATCAGGATTGGGGGAGTTGTTGCGATGGATAAAACAGCTCAAATAAAATCATTTCAGCAGGCGTTAGATCTTCTGTGGGCATTATACGTCACAGTTTACTGAAAACCAGAGTTTAATTATTTTCCCCACTAGATTACAGAATGTGCATGCTCATTATGATGCTGTCTGCAAAAAAAAAAAAAAAAAACTGATTCACGTTCAAACCAATAAAAATATCTGCTTAGATAAATTCAGTATTACTCAAGTGAAGCTCTGTTTCTGTAGACTACTGTTTGTTCCACGTTGCATTTTAAATTCCACCAAAATTTAGGAGGATCTTTGTGTTTGGTCTATTTTATTTTCACACCTGCAGCTGCACATTTGCGTGCAAGATAAAAACTAAGTTGTTAATATCTTGTAAAAATGAGAAGAAAGCCAAAAAATATATATAATAAAATAAACGAAACAGGACCTGAGAGATGCATCATCAGCTGATTCTGTGCTGCATGTCAAGCTTTAATCCCATGTTACATGAGAACAGTACTGCTCAGTGTTTGGCACTAAATCTTTACACTAAAATCAGTTGTTACTCAAATAAGAGGTTCAGACTGTCTGCAGGTGATCAGATCTGTGGAGTGGCACGGATAGCAACAAGATCTGGTCAGACAGAGAAGTAAAGAACAAGAAACAAGTTGGGTTTGTTTCAGCTGAGTTGGAAGTTTGAGCACATTTTGGAAGAAGATAGTCTTGATTTGACATCTCAGAACAGTTTGATAACAAGTGTCAGATAGGACAGGAGGTAAAACTTTACTGACGAGAGGAAAAGATCAAACTGACCCATATGACGGTCTGTCTCGTGTTCCTCAGGTTTGTGACCCTGTCTGCATGATCAACACCTGATTAAAAAATCGTGGATAATACTGTCAGGTATTTCACGTGTAGAAATTTGATTGATTTGACATTTTTCTGATATAATTAAACATGAACTTAACTTCAATGAGAAAATATAAATATGGAAGTAAAACTATCATATTTTTAAAACATATTTTACAATGTGGACCTGTAGAGCTGCTTAGTGTCCACTAGGCAGCAGCAGCACACACAGATCCAATGAGGACGCGGTTTCATAAAGTTAGAACAAGTTTTAGATTAATGTTGCATTTCAGTATGACTTTGCTCTAATCCTCAGCAAGGTTGTGACCCCCAGTAAAGGAGGTTGCTAAAGACAACTTCATAAAAACAAAACTCTGTGGACAGGGAAGTAATGGACTTGCAAAACTTTAAACATGAATGTGACATTTGATAGACCCTTTTGCAAGAATTAATCACTCTATGTTGTAAATTTGTACAAACCCTTCAGATGTGAGGGGTTTTCTTTTGTTCAGACAGCATGAAAAAGTATGATCTGTCAAATTCTGGTACAAAGAATTAAATATTTGAGTTATGAGATGTATCAAATGCCATTTAAAATGTAACTTTTGAAGTGTTTTTACACAAAAATACTTGTGAAAATGTCCTGAAGTGTCCATGACAGAGTGTGAGAGTGATGCCATAAAGAGGTTGGGGTTGGGAGCTACGTTTTAGGGCTGGGTCAGTGGGTCAAAGGACACTTTACACTAACAAGTCTGCACAAATGTGGCAGAATGATGTAACAAGGGCGTACGTAATACTATTTTAAACCCTCATAAAAGGGAATACCAAATTGAATTTACTGTTTAAATGATTAAGCTGTATCTAAATGGAAATCAATATTTAAATCAGTTGATTTATTTTGCCTTATAAATCCGATCTCAATGGCTGAAAGCTGAATTTGTTTATTCCAAGGAGCTTTCATCATAACAGCATTAAATAGAACAAGTTTGTCTTTTTTGGGATTTTATTATGAAATAAAACGTCTGTCGGCTTGCCTGGCAACGCCTCAGAGTCCTCCCAGAAGAGCTGGAAAGACATGTCTGGGCCTCGTTGCTGAACAAGAGGATGGATGGATGGATGGATGGATGGATGGATGGATGGATGGATGGATGGATGGATGGATGGAGAGATAGATAGATAGATAGATAGATAGATAGATAGATAGATAGATAGATAGATAGATAGATAGATAGATAG
>JARVGS010001283.1:22215173-22230006 GCA_031762315.1 Hypsolebias antenori
TTAGTTTTAGCCAAACTTTAATGTCATTTAGACAGTCCAAGAGTGGATCCAGTGGAGTGACCCTGTCTGACTCAATCAGAAGATATAACTGGGTATCATCAGCAAAGAAATGAAAAGGAATGTTGTGTTTTCTAAAAACGGACCCCAAAGGCAACATGTACAGATTAAAAATCACCAGCTCCAACCAAAGAAATACGGAGGAGTCTGAGACTTCCTCAACTCACTTGTGGGCTGACTCTTTTTCATGTCTGTTTTCTGACTGAGTTCCTTCGCAAAGAGAAAATAAACTTAAAGACAAGGATTTTTTCCTCTTTTTTTAGTCGGAATAGATTGATTACCAACAATCTTCTGTTTCCTCATTCCTTTTTCTTGTCCTTGCTAAAGTTGAATGCAAATGTTATCAGTTATAATGTTCATCTAATAATGACTTTTGAGAGTCTCATTTAAATCCAGCTCCAGGTTCATGCAATAATAATAAACACACATGGACACTAGCATTCACATTTATGTTTACAGAGAATAGGCCACCTCTCTTGTGCTTCCAGGCTTATAGTAGATGATCTTGTACTTGAGATCCTTTTTGAGGACATCTCTGATGGTGAGCTGCTTCCCATGTTGATGGATTGAAGTCACAGGATCTGTGATGTTGATAGTCACTGTGGTTTCATTCACTTCCACCAGGGAGAACTTCACAGCACTGATGTTACCTGCAGAGATCCCTCAGTATTACTGATAAGTAGTCTACTCATTATGCTTCTTCACATTGCCTGAAACTGGGACATCTAATATCCATGCTTTTGTTTTACACAGACAGAAATCTCACAGCTTCTATCCTGAAGCTGTTACTCATAAATTCATTTTTGTGCACTGTAGTACACTTGTTTTTTTGCTTATATCTCTAATACTACATATGCCACCATACAAAGACCTGATGTTTCTGTTGGAGGAAACTGTAGCTTTAAAATGATGTCACATATGTGGGGGTGGAACCTTGCCAAGATTCCTTTCCTGTATTTTAAAAATGAGACAGAGAGTCAGCTATTCTTTATTGTCATTCGCACCACATGTGGTACATGTGGTAGAACGAAATTATGTACACAGAGTCCGAAATACATCCAACGATAAAATGTAAAAGAAATACAATAATTAGATCTAAGATATGAACTAAGAAAAACATCAACTAAAAATACACTAAGCACTAATAGCATAAAAGCATGACATCTAACTGCAGCACGAACATGAGTCTGTATGAGCAAATAAGCACGAATGAACACAGCAATATGAAACACCAGCAGCAACATGATGTGATTTTTCACAGTAATTATTCTGGTTAGATATTCATGAGTCTAACAGCCTCAGGGTAAAAGCTCTTCCTCGGTCTAGTGGTTCTACACTTAGTGCTCCTTAACCTCCTTCCTGAGGGAAGCACGGCAAAAAGTGTGTGTGCTGGGTGAGTGGGGTCCTTCATGATACAGGTGGCTCTCTTCCTGCATATGGAGGTGTAGATGTCTGTGACGGTGGGGAGGCTGACTCCAACAGACTTCTGTACAGCCTTCACCACTCTCTGCAAAGCTTTACTTTCTGCAGCTGTGTAGCATCCATGCCACATGTTAATGGTGGAGCACAGGATGCTCTCCACTGCACACCTGTAGAAGGAGGTGAGGACTGTGCTTCCCAGTCAGACTTGTCTCAGCCATCTGAGGAAGTAGAGTCTCTGATGACCTTTCTTGATCAGGCTGGTGGTGGTGTTGCCCCAGTTGAGGTTGTCATTCATGTTTTCAATCTACCCAGTGACGTTACCACATGAGTTATAGCAAAAACCCCACTGCAGCCCCTCCTCCAAGGGGTATAACGAACTGAGCCTAACGCTTGAGTATTACCCAGAGCAATTTTAGGTTAGTTCTATTTAGGGCTGTGTTGAAGGTGATTCACCCAGATTTGTTAACGACCTTCATTTGCAAGTCACACACTTATCTCACCCCGTAATTTCCCCAACCTAGCAGCCGGGGTTGGGTCGTAGCTCACGGGGAAACTTGCATTCACGGTCACCCACCTCTGTTGTAGTATGGCTATTTTTACTGATCTGGTTGTTTTTAGAATCTAGGAATACAATTCTAGGATGTTGTTTATAATCAAAGCTAAGAAAACCTTTAAATATCTCCCTTTTTTTATTAGAATTAAACCAAGATGGCTAATAAATAATAAATCAAGTCATAGAACCTTTTACATATATACTTGTCTTTATCAGAGGGTTTCACTTTGATGAACTCGCATTATGGTTTTGGCTAAAGTGTTTTACATCGGATGCCATTCCTGACACAACCCTCACCATTTACCCGGGCTTGGGACCGGCACAAGAGATACACTGGCTTGTGCTCCCTAGTGGCTGGTTTCTGCCTTGAAATAAGCATATTATGAGATAATTTATTTTCTTAGGCAAGTTTTTTTTTTAACCGGTGTCATCTTGAATATGATTTGGCCCAGCCCTAGTAACTTCAAAAAAAAAAAAAAATCTTGGGGTAACTAGTAATTTTGGGATTCAGTTATTACAGGAATTGTGTTATACAGCCCAGTGAATGTCATTTGTCAAGTAAGCTTGTCTGTTTTATTACTACGGTACCTTGCTGAATCAGCGTGGCTGTCTTTTCACAGTTTTTATTTATCAATTATCAGTTCTGATTGTGAAGCATAAAACATGGTTTCTGCCTCACCCCATAAATTGGTACCAATCCAGAAACCGTTTTTAAGGTGTAAACATTAGTATGTTTTGTCTTTTAATTTTAGATACATTGTGGCTTATATAATCTAGATTATTAATGATAATTTATATCTGTTTGTGTGCAGGTTCCCGATAAGATGTAGCTCATCTCATTTTGGCTAGTGCTTGTATGTCCAATAACGGGTGAGTATTATCTCCTTTTTTGGTAAAATATTGGTCACCATTTCATTCTAGTACTGTTGTTCTTTTGTATGCTTTTAGGATTGGATGCAACAAGTGCTGATTTCCAGTCCTAGTAGAGAATGGCTCATGAGTGGAATCCATACTTTCAGAACCTTCCACCACTCTCATCTGATCCTGAGTCACTGAGGAGAACGACAGAGCCTGACGGATCTCTGTCCCAGCATACAGAGAACTTCACTGGACATCATGGTTTCTCGGGTGCAGTGGCTTCACAAGAAGCTTCTGTATCACACCCAAACTTAAACACAAGTTATTACGCAAATCCCCGTTCTGAAGATTCAAAATCGGATTGTGTTTATGAAAGGTACTGTCAAACACAGTGGCGAGCAGATGGAGAACAAATGGAAAAGGATTACATTGAAAGATGTGGAAATAACAGTTTCCCCAGTTTTGCCCCAGATGTGTTACCAACATCAGACTCTTTTCATTCATCTTTTACACCAGATTTACAAGGAGTTAAGCAAAACTGTAAAATGTCATCTGCATCATGTCTTGAGGACTATTCGTCTATAAGCAGCTGCTCAGATATAGATGATGGTGAAGAAAGACCTTGTAAATTCAGTGAAAGTGACACATTTCCAAAGCAAAAAGCTGAGATTGATTCGAAAGACAGTTCAGCAGAATTCTTGTTCAATGACACAGGAAATTGTCATTTTCAATCTGATAGCCTGTGTCCTAATATGTCAGAAACAAATGTATTTTCATTGAAAACCTGTGCTGGACACAATCAGTCTTCTACCTCTTGTATGATAAAGGGTACAGGGTGTGAGACTGTACATAATGGAAATGATTGTGATAGTTTTCAAGATCACGACCAAAAAGAGGGCATGGAAAGAATTCTTAAGGATGCTACATATCCAGACTTCCTAATGACTGGTAACTTGACAAAAGTTGGAAATGATCAGTACCCAGTGGAGAAGGAAGAGGATCAGATTAAATTGTCTACTTCAGCTTTGTTTGACAACAAGCAAAATCTCACTGATGGAAAATTCTTAAAGGAACAGAAGAATGACAGTGAAAGACTTACAAATACAGACCTGACAGCCAGTCACTGTACAGTTGTGAGTGAATATGTGCAAAGCAAAATTGAGGTCCAAGATACTCCAAGAGAAGAATCAGATTTGACGAACAGTGAAATTTCCAACGAGCAGAAAAACTTAGATCCAAATGTCACTAAATGTGGAGACAAAATTAAGAAAGCTGATTGTCATGAAAAAGAAATTTCGACTTGCATGTCTCAAGTGTCTGATCCTCTGATTCTTCAGGAGTTGAATTCTAAAAATATTGATAATGAACTGAGTGAATACAGTTTGAGTAACAGCAGTCATGAAACAGAATCCAGCTTGCAGTCATCTGAGCAATCCTGTGAAAGCCCAGCTCAGAACAGTAGTTGTTTCATCCTTTCTGAGATGGATAACGCTGACACTGACGCTAGTGTTGCAAACTTTTCAAAAACCTGCTTGCACCCAAGTAATACCAACTTAGACATGGGTATTGAAAGTGAAACAAAAGGCCATGAAGAGTTTACAAGTGCAGAATGTAGGGCAAAAGAATTTTCTCCTGATGTGGATTCTTGTAGTCTAGGCATCACTTATTCGTCCAGTGATGCTAATAATATGGAAAAGCAAAATGTGGCTTTTTGTGGATTGTCTGGTGTAGAGTTGCACAATGCAGACACAGATGAAATTTCCCAAAGAGACGGTGTTAAAATTGAAGAAAAGGCTAAGCTTACCCCAAATCTAGACTGTGTTAGTCCCACTATCACAAATGACACAATTTGTGAGAAAACGGATTGTGAAAATCCTGCCATTCATGTTGGTTCTGCTTCAGAGGCATGCTGCTCAAGCACAGATATTCTTTCTAATATAGAAGTGGTAATGACTCCTACAGAAATGATAACTCCAAATTGTCCTGCCCTTAATGACACTGACAGTTTTACAAATGACAGTGATGAGAAGAAAAGAAGTCTTACAAGCAGTCCTGTATCCTGCTCAAAGCAAATTGCCACTTGCACAAGCCCCCATGACTGTCTGGAAATGGACAAAGCACTAGTGAAAGAAACTCTGAACTTATCTCTGCATCAGGATGTTTATCAAAGTACCACCTGTGATGGTCAAGCTCCAAATCATGATGATGATCCCAGTGTCACCAGTGACAGTTTATGTACTAACATTAAAGACATTGTTAGTGATCCAGAATCATCCTTGCAGCCAGACAGCTCAAACAAAGGCTTGCATCTCTGCTTTTCAAAGGAATGGGCAAGTCTTGCTGATGGAACGAGTACTACCAACCACAGAGATTCAGAATGTAATACTGAAACTCTGGTAACAGATGACAGCAAGCAAGTGGTGTTGGACAGCGTAAAATCCTGCTTACAGCCAAAACACTCAAACATGGACATTAAGTCAAGTTCAGAAAAAGAATGGACACTTTCAGGAAAGAATACAAATTCAATCTCCTTTCCCAATCAACACAAGTCAGTGGATGAAAGTTTTGTAGAACAAGAGTCAGTAAGCCTTGGTGCAGATATTTTTGATGAAGCAAGAGAATCATTTGAAAAGTCAGAACAGTCTGTGCCTGCCTTGTTGTATGGCGAGCCTCTGTCAGGAGAAGATTCTTCATGCACTACTAATGAAACAAAACTCGCCTCAAGCCAGCATAAAGAAACAGTTGTGAAAAATCATGATGATGAAATCACGGACAAGTTGGAAAAACAAGCACCTCAAATAACATCCTTCCAAATGAAAAGACTGCTGCACCCTGTTGTGATATTAACAACCTTGGAGTCAACAAATGAAAAGAGCAGCCCCCACTGCTGTGCTGATTGCCAACACACATCACACAATGTAGATGAGCTGATTGAGCACCATTTTTTTCGCCATTCAATGCCTAGTTTTCAATATTGCAAAACTTGCAATATTTATCTGATGACAAACAAAGAAAACAAACATTTTTGTGACGCTGTCAAAGAAAGTCCCCTGCTCTCTTCTGACTTAATTCCAAACAAGAAAAAAATTGACTATGGCCGCTACAATTGCAACAAATGCAAACTTGTGTTTTCAAAAATACCTCTTTTTGTGAGGCATATGCGAATTCACACTGGCACAACACCATATAGGTGTAATCAATGTGGCATATATTTTGCACAAAATTGTTCCCTGCGAATGCACAAACGAGTACCTGGCAGATGCAAGGGGTCCAAGCTGACAGATAGAAAATCTGATGCTTTAATTAGCAAAGCTGAAACATCCCCACACAAAGATGTGAAACAGAACATTTCACATGAAAGTATGAAGAAATGTTTCGTAAAGCTTGTTGACATTTCTAATGCAAATCATTGTCAGTTGTGTGGTAAATTGTTTGCTTCTGTAAAGCAAACCAAAAAGCACTACTTCAATGTGCACAAGAGAAAGACACAGACTGTCTCATCAAAACAGTTCACCACAAAAGTAAGCCAAAAAAATCCTCATAAAGTGGAGAGTGAAAAAGACGACAAATTTGAATGTCCTCTTTGTTCACGACTTTTCAAGTACTCCCATAACAGGGCTCGGCATTTGCGTGACTGTATCAGAAATGAAATAAGTGGTGGAAAGAAAAAGATTGGTGACAAATATGTGTGTCCATTGTGTAGAACTACCTTCATGTCAACATCTGCCAGATATAGACACATTAAAACCATTTGCCTGCGAGAATATCTTAACCGACTTGCAGACAAGAAAAAGAAAAAGACTCTTCAGACCAAACCGGAAGGAGAACTAAGACCACAGTTAAAAGATGTTCAAAACATACAATTGGAAACAATCCCAGTTTCAACAAGCTCCAAGACATTCTACAAATGCAATCACTGTCCAGCAGTTTTTCAGTATCCCTCTGGAAAGTATAGACATATGAAAAAGCATGAGTTATCTAAACTCACTGGGAAAATAATCAAGTATAGACGTTCTGTTTTCTCTGTGTCCAAACCAGAGATTATGAGTAATACAAAGACTGAGGAGGGCACCAGTCAGTCAGAAACTGTTGAAGCTGTTGCAAGTCAAGCTCTGAGCTGTCGCTTTTGTGGAAAAACTTTCAGCATTTTGCTGTCACTAAAGAGACATGAGCGAAATCACAGAGGTGAAAGACCATACCGCTGTCTAGAATGTAGAAAGGGATTCAAGAAACGCACCCATTTGGTTGCTCATAAACGTATTCACCAGAAAAGATACAAGTGCACTGTCTGCAAAAAAAATTTTCTAACTGTCGGAGAACTGCTTCAGCACAGGAAATCACACCTTGAAAGGGGGAAGCTTCAGTGTCCTGAGTGTCCATCACAGTTTGATTATCCTGCTCAGCTATTAAGACATCTTCCTATCCACAAAAATAAAGACCTAAAACCAAATCAACCTGAAGAAGAAATGCCATCAAAGAAAAATCAGCCCTTGGAAACTGCCGAAAAGGAGAGTGCATCAAAACAGCTGCAATGTTCCTTATGCAAAGAAGTTTTTGATGATCCTAATATACTGAGAAAACATTGTCTTACACATATTTCAAAGTCCTCTTCATGCCAGTGTCCATTTTGCAAGAAACATTATCCTGATCGCCGCAATTTGCTGCGCCATATGATCAGACATTCTGGAGACAAACCCTTTTCCTGTACAAACTGTGGAAAGCAGTTTTATCGATCCATATACCTTAAAATGCACAATCGGAAGTGTTTGCCATCTCAGAGCGGTCACCTTGACAAAAGTAATTCACGTAAATGTTTTCAGTGTTCTACATGTCCCAGGAGTTTTTCTAGAAAAGACCGTTTTCAAAGTCATCTTGAGAGCCATAAGGCAAACCGTCTGTTTCCTTGTGAACGATGTGGTGTGTTCTATGGGAAACCTAGAATAAGTTTTCATAAAACAACCTGTGGGGCGACTGCAAGTCTCACTGTTGATGACACACTGGCTGCAGGGTATCCCAAACAAAGTTCTACAAAAATAAGCCAGAACAACCAAGAAGCATCTTCAAAAAAGAACCAGAACATCCATAAACCACTACCACACACTTCTGCATCCAAATTACACCGTTTTAAATGCCCTTACTGTCCACAGAAGTTCAAGTACGCATGCTATTACTTGAGACATCTTGTTTCACATACTGGCGTGCAACCCTATGCATGCACACGCTGTGGCCAAAGATTCAAAAGTCAGGCGTTGCGTTTTAGTCATGAAGAATCTTGTAATGGTGTTAAAATTTCAAAGCAGTCAAAACCCAAAAGTGATGGTGAAACAAAAATGGATACTCTTATAGAGGCAATGCAGAAGCCCCCAACAGAGCAGGAAACTGAGTACAAGTGTAAATTCTGCACCAAGGTCTTTATGAAGCCACAAAGTTTAAGAAATCACATTTTGAAACACAACGAGGTGAAGCCTTATCGCTGCAAAGCCTGTGACAGCTGCTTTTCAAGATACGATCATCTGAAGGTACACCAGTCTCACTGTAATGGTAAAAAAACACGTCTGGAGATCAGAATTCCCAAAATCAGTCTAGACGATGTTGGCAGAGGCTGGCAAACGAAGTTTAATGTCAATCCTCTTGATAAGCAGGAGACATTTGATTGTAAAGTCTGCTTGAAAAGCTTCTCAACGCAGTCCAAACTGTCCAGACACAATACCATGTTCCATTCTATAAAACCATTCAAGTGCATGCACTGTGGTTCTGCTTTCTCTCATGAAAAGACTTTAAAAGCACACCGGAAGTGGAAAAGGTGCAGAAAACCAACCAGGGATACAAAAGTTTCACTGACTGATGACAGTAATCAACCAACAGAAACTGTGCCAAAACCACAGAGTGACACCAGAAATCGTATCCTACTAAAGATCCAACCTTTTATTAATAAAAAATTCAAGTATGTATGTAGTTATTGCCCCCGCACTTTTAAAAACAGTGGTCCATTAAATGTGCATGTTCGTTTACACACGGGAGAAAAGCCATATTCCTGTGAGTATTGCAACGAGAGATTTATAAGGAGGGATTATGTCCGCCGTCATTATTTAAAGTGCAAGAAGAAACTTCAGCATGACAAACAAATGCTTTGTGACAGATGTGGAGGATTTTTCCCAGAAGACAAGCTTAAAGAACACAAAGTAAGCTGCTCTGTCAGACCACATCTCTGCGAATACTGTGGAGAAAAATTTATGAAGAAGGAATCTTTGGTGCGTCATTCATTAATGTGCAACAAGAAACCTCTGAGTAGTGATATGCTCTGTGACAGGTGTGGAGGATTTTTCCCAGAAGCCAAGCTTGACGATCACAAAAAAGTTTGCACTTCAAAACCAGGGTCACCGCCAGTCCCCAAAATCAAGCAGCCAGCCACTCAAAGCCCACCAAAAGGCTTTTCTTGTGCTTATTGTAGTACTCGTTTTTTGCTGTTTTCACAGCTCCAAGAGCACTTTTTAAGTGCACACAAGGCAGAAACCATGAGTCCACCTGAGTCTACTGCTCCCTTGCAACAACTTCTGTCTGATATACCAAACATAAAAGAAGAGCCTGTGGTTGAGAGTTGTGAGGAAAGGCTTTTTGAAGGTGCAAATGTTATCTGTAAACCAGATACAGCACTTAAGAGTGACATCTCTGTACAGTTTGTCTGCCCACAGTGTAATATGTGTTTTACCAATAAAGCTGGACTAATTGGTCATCAGCGTGTGCATGTCACAGAAACACCATATAACTGTAAATTATGCAAGAAGGGCTTCTGGAATAAATTTCAACTCCGAAATCACAAAAGGAAATGTAAACCAAATACAGCCCAAGAGCTTGAAGTTCCTTTAAAAGCAAAAATTGATTTTGCACCTCCAGACTCTGAGTTTGTATTCAAAGATTCTGAAACACCAGCCAACACTGAGGTTTTGCAAACCGACATTCCTTGCAATGAAGAACCAGAGAACGAGTCATCAAGAAGTTCTCATGAAATTCAGGAGCAGAACAGCTCAAGTACAGAGAAGAAATCTGTGCAGTATCAGTGTTCAGAATGTAATAAAAGTTTTACTGATGGCCTCTTACTCATAAGCCACCTCGAAGACCATGGAAGGGAAGAACAAGAAAGAAAGCAAAATATGTGTTCATTGTGTGGGAAGATATGCTCTAGTCAAGGGAATCTAGAAAAACACATGAGGATTCATGTAATTAACCAAAGATACTCTTGTGCCCACTGCTCCAAAGTGTTTCCCACAATGTCTGATCTTGAAAAACACAAAACAAGTCATGATCCAAACAAGCCCTTTATTTGCAAATTATGTCAACAACGGTTCTGGACAAGACCAGCTCTGTGTGACCATTACAAAGCAGAGCATGCAGATAATGTGTTCTACTGTCAATTTTGCAGCAAAGTCTATCCCGTCAAGAAATCACTGACTTATCATTGTAAGAAATGGCATGCAAAAGAGTGGAAGGATGTTAGGAGTGCAAGGTTGGAAAAAGGTACCAATGAACAGCCATCTAGCAGTCATGTTAGTACAAATGGTGAAAGTGAAGAGGATGAAAATGAGGACAGTGACAGCGACTCTGACTCTGCACCGTATTTCCCATGCCATGTGTGCGGGAAGACGTTTCCAACGTCGGAAAGCCTTGAGGATCACCAACTGTGTCACCTGGGCAAAAAGCCACATGAATGTGCAGAATGTGGCAAATGTTTTTTCCATGCATCGCAGCTGCAGCATCACCAACGAATGCACAAGTCTGAATTTCAGTGTCAAACATGTGGCAGGGGCTTCGTTTCTCTCTTTGCACTGCGAACCCACAAGCATACTCATGGGAAGAGTCGCCAGTGCCGTTGTTCCAAGTGTCACCTCTTCTTTACTGGACCCATGCAGCTTGCAGAGCACATGTCTACCCACCGTGAAGAGAGCTTTCCATGTGATATATGCAATAAGGTCTTTCAGTCCAAGAGTAGTAGAGTTGAGCATCGGAAATGCCATTCTGCATCATTTGATGAGCCTTCAGACTTTAGAGGGGATCGTGAACTGTCTGAAAGCCTCATTGGATACAGCTCAGAGTTCAGGTATCGCTGTGGTATTTGTAGAGAGCGCTTCAGAGACCCAGAAGAGCTTTCAGAACATGGCTGCATGGAAGCCAAAGAGCGACCTTATTCCTGCACGAGCTGCAATCAACACTTTCTTCATGCATCTCATTTAAAAAAGCACATGAACACCCATCAGCCATCATGGACTGATAGAGAGTATCCATGCAATCAGTGCAACATTAGTTTTTCCTGCTCACAACATTTCCTCAAACATCTCAAGACCCATGTCAATGCCTCATTAGGAGTTCAAAGCAATGGGTTCATATGCCCGGTTTGTCATCTGTGTTTTGCCAATGCTGCTGAATTGATGGATCATTTTCCAACGCACCCCAAAAATGCAACTGATGGAAAAGAACTTCAACTTGACCCCTCTGAAAGTGTGCTTGAAAAACGGAAGCTGCTTCATTCAACATCAACTTCAGAGTATGAATGTGCAAAGTGCAGTGGGACCTTTTTGGGGGGTGACTCTTTCCATCGTCACAAATGTTTCCAACAGCAGGCAGTGGTGGAGCGCAAATACCCAACAACTACAAGTCCAACTCATCGTGTAGCAGCGGAGGAAGAGGATATTGATGTTACTGGAGAGGATTCGTACACCTATAATGACGGCTCAATGCAATTCTCCTCCAAAAGCAGTCTCTTAGACCATCAAAACGCGCACCACCTGAATAAAAAACAGTTCACATGTGATCATTGTGGAAGAAACTTTGCCAGGATGTCATATCTTAAAAAGCACAAGAATAGACTTCTTTTAAAAAAGCTCCCAAACAACGCAGCTGAACTGGTCACAAAAAAGTTCAAATGTGCCCATTGTACTGAAAAATTTAGTACTGCCCAAGATTTGTCTTTACACATGAGACTGCATGCTGAAGAACAAGCAGGAGAATATCGCTGTGACATGTGCTACAAGTCATTCAGTAAGCCTTCTCTTTTGAGGCATCATCAAGAGAGTCATGTTGGTGAGGTTGTATATGAGTGCACGGAATGTGACAAAGCATTTGCTTTTCCTCACCTTCTGGAGGAGCATCAACAAACTCATGTAAGGTCCAAGTAATAGTACCAACACATTTATTGTGCATACCCTTTGATAACTAAGGTGTTTGAATAGTCTTCATGCCTTTCCCCAGTGTACCTCTACTTGTACTTAAAACTTTAGTCCTTTTTTGCCCTTGTTGCATATGTAAAAAGCATTTGGCTAACGTGTTTATGGCAAATCATTTTGACTTGATTTTCTGTTGTGTACATTTTTAGTTTTATTGTAGAGGTTTGTGTACAATAAATTTGCCACATAGTTTCTAGACGGTGTTTGTAAATCTGTGTTCAAAAATTTATAAAAAAAAAAAAATGGGAAAGAATGTTCATGTTACGACTCTGATTTTTTTTAGGTTCAATATATTTTGAAATACTACTAGTAAGTTTTGTTGATGATATGTAAAGTAGACTCTAACCTGGTAATTTTAATCCTATGAACTTTTCTATGGTTGGACTATTCCTGTACTATATATTTTATAATCTTCATTTCTTTTTTTTCTTTTTTTTCCCCCTTTGGTAATGTGAGTAGCATCTTGTACAGACATTGAAAAATGCTCGAATGGAAGTTATTTTCACCATTTTTTTTTCTATTTTTTTTTTTTTTACAAAAGTTGATGCATTTAAGAATTAAAATCAACGTTAAATCCATGTTTTTTTTTATTGCCCTCTAAGTTTGTATGTAACATTTGCCCAAAAGGTGAGACAAACTTCTAAAATTACATATTTTCATATAATAAACTGATTGACAAAAGATTTGTATAATTTATATTTTAAAATGGAGAAAAGCAAGAACCAGAAAAAGTGGTAAGGATAAAAATGAAGCTGTAAATGTACATTTTGTTGTTTATCAAAACAGATTGGGTTAAAATTAAAAGTAACACAATACACAAAAATATGCATTGTGGTGCAGGTGGTAGAGCTGTTGCCTCAGCGAGGAGGTTGTCAGATCAAAGCCCGAAATCAGACTTTTCTTGGTGGTTTGCATGTTCTCTGTGCATGTGAGTTTTCTCCAGGTACTGTACTCTGGTTTATTCCACTGACCAATAACATGCATGTTAGGCTAAATGGTATCTAAATTCTCCCTTTTGCACCAAGAAGAAATGAGCATGAGTGACTATGAAAGAAAAGTGGGCACAGATAATGGACATAGCTAACATAACATGCATTGCCTGCCAAAAAAGTTGCCACCACACTAATACAGACCCTTTCCAAAAAATTTGAATATCATGAAAATGTTTAACTTCCATAATTCTATTCAAAAAGTTAAACTAATAGATGATAGATTCAGGACTTGCAATTTAAACAATTTCAAGTATTTGTGTATTTTTACATAATTTGGGCTTCCAGCCCATGAAACCCACAAAAACAGGAATTCCAAGAAATTAGAATACTGTGAAGAAATTAGCCCAAACTACTTCTCAGTTTTTGCAGGAAAAAAAAACAATTAGGATCACATATCAATCAAAATATGGTACTTTCAAAACGATATGTCAATCTTCAATATTTGGGAATCCCTTTGCTTCAATCGCTGCCTCAATGCAACGTGGCATTGAGGCAATCGGCCTGTGGCATTGCCTGGGAGTTATGGAAGCCCAGATTTCCTTGATGCTTGCTGTCAGCTCTTCTTTGTTGTTGGGTCTGATGACTCTCATTTTCCTCTTGAGAATACAGTACCCCATAGATTCTCTATGGGGTTTTGGTCTGGCGAGTTGGCTGGCCAGTCAAGCACTGTGGCATAGGCATCAAACCAGGTTTTTGTGCTTCTGGCGGCATGGGCAGGGCCTTATCCTGCTGGACGAGGAAATCTGCATCTCCATACAGATCCTCAGCAGAAGGAATCATGAAGGAATCATGTTCTAGAGTAGCGCCACTCAAGGTGGTTGCATGTTGGAGTAGCTCTGTTTCTTTCATTCTGGGATTTTGCTTTTGGAAACTTTAATACCTCTTTTTCTGGATGCAAGTCACATTTTTTGGACGATTGTTTCCTCTGGTATCAGATGCTGTGCAGCTGGAAGGATTTATACTGAAACTTTTTTTAGTTTCGGACATTTGTTATGATGCTTAACCATGGTAACAAGGCAGGGTTTTTTTTACATCCAACAGCAGCTGATTAACATATCAAAAGCTCAAATATATCTCAACTACACCCCCAAATTTCAAATAAATTGAAAAGGATGTTCTGTGGATGCATTCTCATCTACCTGCCAGCTGTGCTCGAGTGCCTGACTCACTAAGATCCTGGAACTAGCAGGAAACACGGCTCATGACAGCTGAAGGACAGGATCATCCCTCGGCACCTACAGCTGGCTGTTTGCAGTGACGAGTAGCTCGGCAGACTGCTGGGAGGAGTGGCCATAGCTCTGGGAGGAGTTCTGCCCAGCATTCGGGCAGTCCTACAGCCCAGGGGAACCAAGAGGCCAGCCGAGTCTGGGTGGACGTATTGAACGGCATCTGCAGCCAGTGTCTTAGGATCCACTGTGGGATGGACCTTTACAAGAGATCCTTCCTGCCTACAGCCATCAGTATATATAACAGCTCTTAATGAAATGAGGATAATGAGTTACAACAACAAATACTTTCCCTTTGGGATTAATAAAGTATTTTTGAATTGACTTGAATTGAATTCCTCTAAAACATTCTGGTAGACTGTTGCGGTGACCTTGGATTTAAGAAAGCAGAATTTACCAAAACCTGCATGGGACATTGCACCCCAAATCATATGACTGACTGTGGATATTTCACACTGGACCTCAAGCAGTATGGGCTCTGTTCCTCACCCTTCTTCCTCCAAACCC
>JARVGS010001283.1:22290506-22308634 GCA_031762315.1 Hypsolebias antenori
TTGATGCTGGAGCACAGGATGCTCTCCACTGCACACCTGTAGAAGGAGGTGAGGACTGAGCTTCCCAGACCAGCTCACCTCATCTGTCCCTGATGAACTTTCTTGATCAGCCTGGTGGTGGTGTTGCCCTAGGTCCCCAGCTGAGGTTGTCGTTCAGGTGCACGCCCAAGTACTTTTTGCTGGAGACCACTTCCACCACAGATCCTCCTATATTTGGGGTGTTCCGTCTGAAGTCCACGACCATCTCCTTCGTCTTCTTCACATTGATGTGAAGGTACAGGTTGTTAACTGGACCAGCTCTCCAGGTGTTCCACCTTCTGCCTGAAGGGTCCTGCCTTGTGGTCTGTAAAATATATTTCTAAAGTGATTTATGGTCTTAAGTTTGCTGATGTAATTGCTGTGATGTAGGGTCACCAGCAAACAAGATGAAACCATGAGAGTTGTCCAGTTTGAACAGCCTCCGGGGATACCAGGCAGGTCAGTGCATATGGCAGCTTGTAAATTGATAACTCTCCCAAGTTATCTTGGCTATGAAGACTGTAATCTCCCCTCTGAACCTGGCTCCGTGGATAACTGTCTTGGATAGATTACTCTCTGGATCTGATCAATGGCAGCCGGGTTCTGGTTCTGGTCAGCCATTCAGGTGCTGGGTTCTGTAAAACTCCCATCTTTTCCTCCGTCTCATCTTTTTCTCTCGAGACGTCTGCTTAGAAGGTGCTTCTACACAACTCTGCTCTGAAGTTAAAAACAAGTCTCTGTGTTAAACAGACTTACGATTGGTCTATTCTTCAAGAAAGGCCATTCCTGTTAATTTTCTAGACTTATCAGCTGTCAGAATGTGTTTCTGAACTTAGGTCTTTGTTTTGTCATGACATTTATTAAACAAATTTAAAATCCTGATTTTCTCTGCCTGAAAAGTTTCATAAGACAAAATTATATTATCTTTAAGACTATTACTTAAAACACAAATTTTTCATGAATAAGCATTCAAAAATATGACATCTTTGAATCAAACTTAAAACACAAGTTAACTAACAGAGGGGTCGCTGTTTACCGTCCATCTCCTAAAAAAGGAATGTAATTGGTGAATAAAAAGGTCTTTCTTTGTTATCTTTGTGGGAAAGAGTATGGGAGTAGTCTGTTTGGATAAGGGAAGATAGATGGTAACACTGTGAGTTCATATGTTTCCAAAACGCCCAAGGTTAGTTATACAAAGATCTCATAAAACCGATCTCTGTTTCATAAGAAGGCCTTGAGTTATTGAGTTCATAATGGGTTTAACAGTTAACATAGAATAACATATTTATTACATTGTGTTAATTTTGAAAGTTTGTGAGCTGAGACAAAGAATATATTATAAATTATGACGTTTATTCCGAAGGAAATAGATTAATCTTATTTTAACAGTTTCAAACAAAACAGTGTGGTTTTCTCAAGGTGTCTCTTTCTGAGGTGAGGTGTCCCTCTACAAATATTACAGTATCATCAGCATAACAATGAAAATTTATCCCATTCTGTTTAATAACTTTACCTAATAGAAGCATATGTAAAGTAAAAAGTATTGGTCCAAGCACTGAACCCTGAGGAACTCTACGACTAGCGTTGATGTATGAAGAAGAGTCATTATTTACACTTACAAACTGGAGTTTATCAGATAGATATGATTTAAACCATTTTAGAGCTGTTCCTATAATTCCAATGTCATATTTAAGCCTCTGTTGGGGCTGAGATGCGGTAGAAGTAGGGCAGACGACTTGGGACCAGAAAGTCACGGTTCAATTCCCAGCCATGCCCACATGCAGTGTTGTCTCAGCGCAAGACACCCAATCCCTATTGCTCCCCGGGAGCTTGCATAGCTGTCCACTGCTCCACCTGGGTGCATCTCACGTGTAATGGATTAAATGCAGAGAACTAATTTCACCATTTTATGGGAACATACAATGATGACAAATCAAATTTCTCTTCCCTATACGTAATAGAATATTGTTATCAACTGTAACAGAACCAGCATAAACTAAAAACATTCACACTATTGAAATTCAGTTTTCTTCCTGTAGGTTTTTCATCATTAACTTTTTCTACAGGTTTTGTGCCATTTCATAAATTCGTATATCAAAACATTCAGGACATTCATGCAATGAATTTTTGGTGTTTGTGTAATTTTTCCTTTTTGAAATATTTAGCTTTTTCGGCCATGTTTTTCTTGCTGAAGAACAATGCTGTTTTAAACCTTTTTCTGCTCATGACAGCTTTTGTTCTGCTTCAGCTTTTTTAAGCATCTTTCTTCTACATTCATCTTTTTTCTGCTTTTTGGCTACATTTTAGTGAGGTTTTTTTTTCCTTCTAATTTTAGCATTTTTTCTGCGATATTGGCTAATGTCTGTTTTTTGTGTGTGGTTCTTTCTAATTCTTTCAGCCTCTCTGCCAATTTCAGCATTTTATTTTAGCTTGCCTTTTTGTTTTTGTTTTGTACTAATCTAATCGTTTTCCTGCTCATTGTTATTTCAGATTTTTTGTAATTCAGCGTCATCTGCCTATTTCAACTTATTCTGCTACATTTCTGCTCTATTCAGTTGGGTGTTTTTTTCTCACATTTCTGACATTTTTCTTCTGCTTTCTACTTTTAGTGACCTGCTTTTGGCAAATATCAGCTGTTCTAATTCAGCTCTCATTAACTGTTCAATAATGAAAATTTTCAGCCTGGTTTCAACTTCCTTAACATCTTTCAGAAAATTCAGTCAGCTTTAAGCATTCACATTGTAGGAAATGCAATTTTTCTAGTATTCTTGGAGTTGGGTTTTATTTGTACAAAAGGTGGTCAGTGCCGCATCCTTGTAATCTTGAGGTTGTGGGTTTGAGCCCAGGTTGTGTCAGGAAGGGTATCCAGTGTAAAGATAGCAGACAAATCTTTCATATAAATTCACTCTGTTGCAACCCCTGCAGACAGGAGCAGCAGAAAGAAACTGTCTGATAATCGAGAGGATATAATCTTTAGATTTCTAATGAAGGCACAAGAAAACTCAGTAACATACTACTGTTGAGGAGAAAAAAAAAAGTATTTTCTTTAAGCTTTATTTTCTGTAAATGAGCAACAAATTGTTTAGCCCAACCAGAAATTATACAGCAAATCCATCCTATCAATTACAGTTCCTGGAGAGAAATGTAAATCAGTTGAACTTTGCTGCGACAGATAAGAGCTGTCTAAAATCAGAATATAGAATTGACTTAGACAATCGGTGCATTTCCAATTAGTTAGGGCATAGAAATCTTCCAAACTGTAAATGATTGGATGTTCTGGTTCACAGGGCTGAAGTTGTAGGGGAGGTTAAATTAACACTGAACTAACTGAATGCTAGGAAACACATTGTAACTGTGACTTTCCTTCCCTCCATTGACTATGGTGACATTATTTACATGAACGCTCCTACAAGCACCTTGCAGATGTTGGTTGCTGCCTGTTGTAGTGCGCTAAGATTCATAACTGGTTTTAACTACCCTACCCACCATTGCACCCTGTATTCACTGGTTAACTGGACATCATTAACTTCACACAGACTCTCTCATTGGTACATTTTCATCTTTAAATCACTTCTTGGTCTGTTGTCTTCATACATCTCCTCCTACATGTCACTACATGAGTGCAGCTACAGTGTGCACTCTTGGGACATTATTACCTGCAGTGTCCCCTCAGTGCGGACTGAACTGGGCAAAAGGGCCTTGTTCTACTCCGCTCCTGTTTCCTGGAATATCTTGCAAAAGACCTGAAACTCTCGTCTTTGACCTCTTTAAGTGGCTTCAAACATCTGCTAAGTTCCTGGCAAAAACCAATGCAGACATGTTCCTGTTTTTAGTTTTCTACACTGCTTCACAACCTAGCTGTTTCTTTTTTTTTCAACCATTTTTCTTTCATTTGTTCTCCTCAACTTGTATGCTTTTTATGATTGTCTACTGTCGTCATCACTCTTTGTTGAAACAGGTCTCTCTTGTAAATGAGTCTCCGAGGCTCAGTGGGATTAACCTGTCTAAATAAAGGTTGAATGAAAAAAAAAAACACATAAAATAATTTAATTAATTAACTGGATCGAATCCTGAACAGGGACCATTATGGGTAGAGTTTGCGTGTTCTCTCTGTGAATGTGTAGGTTTTCTCCAGGTACTCCAGTTTCCTCCCACAGACCAAAAACATGCATGTTAGACTGATCTGTAACTCTAAATTGTCTCTAGGTGTGAGTGAGAGAGTGAATGTTTGTTTGTTTTGTTTGTCTCTTTGTGTCCTTGTGATGGACTGGAGACCTGTCCAGGGTGTCCCCCTCCTCTTGTACAGTGACCCCCGTGACTCAAAAAGGAAGAAGCGGGTAAAGATAATTAGGGGTGCACTGATTGCAGTTTTCTGGCCGAGCACCGATTTCTAAAAAGTCTGACCTGCCGTTACCAATTTTGTTTTATAAGTGACACTGTCAGGTTTTATGTCACAATGCACCTTTAATTTTCCAATATTATTTTATTGAAAAACATACCCTTGAACAATATCCTAGAAACAATACAAACTTGTTTTAATTGGCCATGAGGTAGTGCTCTGAAATATAAATGAAGTTCAGACAATTGTTGTTAAAACAAACAAAATCAGTGAAATCGGTTTCTCATGCAAGTATAGGTTGATTTCCGATTTCCCAAAATTAAGGAAATCAAGACCGATAAATCGGTGCACCCCTAAAGATAATGTATAGAGTGATGGGTGTGTGTATTTTCAAATCTTTCAACTTTTTTATTTTTGAAATCTGCTTCAGTATACCAGTACTTTGTTTTTGTCTTTATGCTGTTGGTAGTGTTAGCTACTATTCTACCACTTTTAGCTACTTTTCAGCTACATTTAGCTACTGTTAAATTAGGCTACAATTTTGCTGCTTCAAACTTACCCTCTGTTTTACTTTTAGCTAAAGATTCACTCGTTTTAGCTGTAGCGTTTAATTAGCTAATTTTACAGTCTGTTTAACTATTTGTAGCTTTTGTTCTGGTTGTTTAACTAACAACTCAGTTACAGCTTCAATAAATTTCAGCAAAGTCATTCAGCACTCAGCATTCACACAGTGTTTTTGCACGAAAAAAGTTTCTCCTGTTCAAATTGTGATTTCACACATTCTTTGCCAGGTTATTAATACTGTATTGTGTGTTTTCCTCCTCCAGACTTCTCTAAAGCTACTAAGACTGCTGAAGAGGTGAAACAGGACAAGCATTTCGTAGGTGATGCAGAAAAGACTAACGCCGCCGAAGAAGGCTCTCCTGACAAAGAGAACAGAGGAGAGAAGTCACCGGTGAAAGGTCAGGGGGGTGAAGTTGACTTGGCAGAGGAGATTGGTGAAGACAATGAAGAGGCCGACTCTACAGCTAAAGAAAAAAATTTCTGTTTGGTGTGCAAGGATTGTGGAATGAGGTTCAAACGCCGCGAGATGTTCAACCTTCACCGCCACTTTCATGCTCACGAAGATGAATTCTCACCCCTCATCTGTAAAGAATGCGGCCTTACCTTCCAGCACCGAAGCAACCTCATTAAACACAGAAATGAACACAAAGAAAAAGAGGAGGCACTTGTGACCCCAAAGATGGAGGTGCAAACTATGGAGGATGGAAGCAGATACCAATGCGCAGAATGCCAGATGATTTTCACTACAGTCAAGAAGCTGAGGAACCACAGCTGTGTCAATGCAGAAGAAAGGCCTTATCACTGTCCTTTGTGCCGCCAAGATTTCCAATTTAAAGTGTCTGTCACACGGCACATGATGACCCATTCCCAGGAGTGCTTGTTTAAATGCCAAGAGTGCAATCAAACTTTCCCAAATGTCGCAACCCTGCGTTTCCATCTGAAATCCCACTCTGCCCTTAAACCCTACGAATGCCCGGAGTGTGGCATGGCTTTCAAACACTACTCTGTCATGGAAGACCATCGCCGCAAACACATAGACGCAAGCCGTTTTCACCGTTGTAACATCTGTGGTAAGAGTTTTAAATATAGCAGCCTCCTCCATCAACATCAGTATCTGCACACTGGTCAGAAACCCTTTCGTTGCCCTGAATGTGGCAAAAAGTTTGCTTTTGCCCAGAATATGAAGGCGCACTGCCGTCAACATAGGTTGCGTGAAACCAACTCATTCAGCGAGCCGTCCAACAAACAGGACTCTGTGTCTGTACAAGAAACCTTAAAAGAACCAAGGAATGAGAACTCTCACAAGATCGAGGAACCAAAGCGCACATTTAACTGCCCTCTGTGTCCCCAAACTTTCTGTTTAGCAGCAAACCTGAGAGCGCACATGCTTATTCATGAGGCAGAGTATGATAAGCTGGAGAGGACGGCGCAATCTCCGAAAGAAACGAGCAAGCACTGGGAGAAAGGATACACCTGCCCCAACTGTCCAAGTGTCTTTCGGAATGAATCTAGTTTTAATATGCATCTGCTAAACGCCCACAAGTCACCTAGACAGTATTTAGAAAGGATGACGGCACAACCAAAACAGCAATTTACTCCAAGCAGTGATAATGTGCAGGAGACGTGGAAGAGCGAAACTGACAAATTGCACAAGTGTTCAGAGTGTGACAAAGCTTTCCGCCACCGCTCAGTATTAGAGTTGCACATGCGCATACATTCCAAGGACAAGCCATATGTATGCAGAGTGTGTGGCAAGGGTTTTAGATTTGGTAGCTACTTGCAGCAACATCTTGTCATCCACACAGGCACAAAGCCATATAAATGTCCAGATTGTGGGAAGGACTTTGCTTTCCTGCAAAACATGAGAACACATCAAAAGCTACACCAGGAAAAGCCGTTTCGCTGCACCAGCTGCCGCAAGGGCTACAGCGACGAAGTCCAACTGCAGCAACATATGTTGTCACATAACGGAGACAAACCACATAAGTGTGACCAGTGCGACAAGAGCTTCGGATTAGCCTATCTGCTTCGGGATCACATGAACACACACACTGGAGAGAGGCCTCATCGCTGCAACGAGTGTAACAAAACCTTTTCCTGGTTCAGCAGCCTGCTAGTTCACCAGAAGATCCACACTCGCAAGAAGCAGACTTACAGCCAGTGCACTTCATTCCCTGCGAGTGCTGGGATGAGGGGCAGAGGAAGGAGAGGGGGCAGGTTTTTGTGGAGCTGGTCCAAACCTTTAGAAGGCTCCCCTTTGGGTACTCAGCAGCCTCTGTATCCACACTCTCCAGTGAGAGATGCAGAGTTGCATGGAAAAGCACCACAGTCCTCCATGCTCCAGTCTCACATGGATTTACAAAACAGGCAGAGTGAGCCGTGGCCGTCTGAGCCACGCGCTCAACCAGAGCAGTGGAAGGTGGATGGGGGAGAGGTGATGCCTGTCCCAGCTACACAGCAGCAACATGGAGCTCCACAGCCCCCACATACTCAGTTTAATAGCCCCATGCAGCTTCAGCAGAACCATCAGAGAAGTTCAGGCTGGCCGGATATTCCCATGTTACATCAGCCGGGCCCAGTGACAGCTCACAGCTCAGACGCGCACATTAAAGAGAGCATATCTTCTGTTGTCAACTGTCACATGCCAAAACAATTAAGCCAGTCGGCTGGGAACGAGATGGTGCAGCCCAGGCTGCAAAACCCTCTTACGTGGAGTAGCACGCCCACATCTCCAGCGCTTGCTTCCACCAGCTCTGTGCAGCACAATTTCACTGTCCCTGCCTCCTACATGGACGGGGCAGCACTGTGGAGCATCCGACCAGCTCCACTTACTCAGAGTTCTCCGAACAAGCTTGTGCAAGAACTGCAGCTGCCAAGATGGCAAACTGCCCCAGCATCATCTCAAATGGAACTGTCCGCCCCTCCCAAGAAAGAGGAGAGGATGTGGGACCTGAGTAGTTCTCAAGGTATTTCTTCGACTGTTACTCAGCCAGAGAAGCCATGGAACGGCTGTGAACTGCAAAAGCCGTGGGCTTCAGGCTTAGCATCCACCTCAGCTCAGATAGACCAAAGCAGTGCAGCGCAAATTTCAACTCCAGTTTCCCACGGGATCACCAATACCTTGTGGGACATCCAAACATCTCCAGGGATTCCAAAGACTGTAAACTCCACAGAGAAGTTAGTAAATAACCAAGATTTTCAGCTGCAGCAAAAGCAGGTGTCTCCTGGCTGGGCCAACATGCAGCCAGCCACACAGAAGGGTCCCATCTCCATCCAATACGAGCCTCATCGCTTTGGCCAGGGGATGGGATCTCCAGTATGGGGCTTCCAAAATAATCCTGTGAATCCTCAGACTCTGCTGTCAGCGCAGCTCAAAGCAGGCAGCGGGCAGGAGCTGCAGCAGCAACCAATGGTAACGGGCGCTCAGATAATTATAAACCAGCCTTCCCCTTTTTTCTCACCTCCACTCGCTCCACTCCCACCTCCGCTTGCTTTGCCTAACCCTCACCCTCTCCATTCTGTTGCAATTAGTGGACTTGCAAGACACCCACACCCAAATATGTTTTTCACGCCGCAGACAGTCATGAGTGAAAGGCCCCACTTGCCACAGACCCTGACCCTACCTCAGCTTGCCCCGCACACCGAATCTCACAAACTTGGTCCCCGCTTGTCTTTCACTCCAGAACGTATTCTCCAGTGCATGATATGTGGGTGCTCGTTCCCTCGTGAGCTGGATCTACGGATGCATTACTTGCAACATACACAAGGGGACATGTGACATTTCTACTCTAGTAACAAACCTTAGTTATGTTTTTATAAATGATATTCTGTAGAGCCTCATTTATTTGACTCTTTGTTGTGAAACTGTACCAGTTGAGTGGGTGAGCATTAAGAGAAAAAGTGGAACACGAAGTTTGAATGTTTCATTTTAAAAAAATTGCTCAGTGTGTGTGAAACAAAGGGTGATTAAACTGGTTTCAATGTCTTTAAATACATTTCAGTTGTGCGAATACTTTTAGGGGTGTTCATGAATGAGGTTCTACAGTCTATATTTCATTTATTGCCACTGATGTTTTAGATTTCGTTATTATTAGTACTTTTATAGTTTTGCTCATATGTCTTGAACCATTTGTACTGTGTTTATTCATGTACAGTATACTGTGTGCCTTTTTAAGTACAGTCTGCATGTCTGCTGTCTTGGTATTCTAGGCCCTAGTATGTGCTCAAGGTAGATTAAACAATATGACCTCACCCCCACAAAAGAGCAGGTCTTTGAACAATATTCTAATAATGTAATTACCTGTATCTCCTTTTTGGAGGGACTGAGTAGATTTGTTCCAGTTTAAACTTTTAAAAAATACAAGTATATTCCTGCTTGTACTCGCAGGTCTATATGGGTCCAAATGTCTCACAGGTAAAGTTGTTGTGGTCATATGGTCAAATCATCTGCAAACAAAATGTAACATGTAAAGTTCATTTTAAAAGTCGGAGAATTTAAACTTGAATTCTCAAATGATCACTAGGATTGGTGAAGATTTGGAGCGACTACATGATTTACGATGACACTTGTTTAATAGTGATCTTTGTAATAAACATTTGGATTTACGTGGTGTTTTGTCTGTAATATTTTTTTACAACAAGGATGTGAAACAGGTTAAATAACATGAAGGTTTTACTCCAGTGCACATCTCTTACCATAAATACTACATGTATTTCATATTGAGATGTATTGAGTAAATTCAAATCACGCTTGGATGTATTTTTGTGAAAGATGATTTAATTCCATACTTCCCTCTGATACAAAACATTTTGTTAATGCACACATTTCATTTGTAAAACATTATTTTCTCTTGTTTGCACTCACCTTTAAATAAAAAGCCTCCCCTTCCACTTCTGGCCCACTGTTTTAGCTTGAACAGTTTTCCCCATTATGTTTATTGGCTCAAATAAAACCTACATTTGAGTATAATATTGTGTTGCACAATATTTCACACAACCTAATTCAGGATTTGCATATGAACTTTCAGAAAATAGAGCATGTTTTCCCAAATGGTTATGTGTGGAAAATATACAGAAGTCAAATTAAACTGATTGATTTATTGTCATTAATAATTTAGCCAAAACTTGAAAAGATAAAAACTGCATTCATTCATGGATTAAAAAAATGTTTGGGAACCATAGAATGGTAAATGGACTACTTGTATAGTACTTTTTTTTTTTTTGTCAAGATGGTCAAAGCACTTTACAATCTATGCCCTCATTTACCCATTCATACAGCACTCTACTAGATCTATGCAAAGCTAATTGAACAAATCAGTCTAAAGAATACGTTATCGCATCACTTTATCAGAGCTTTATCACATTCATACACCGATGGGACACATCGGAGTTCGGTGTCTTGCCCAGGGACTCTGGCATATGACTGGTGCTGGAATCGAACCGCCAACTCTTAGCATTGGAGGACAACTGCTCTAACCACTCAGCCACAGCTGCCCAAACAGAATAATGCAATTTAAAACTCGTTTTAATATTTTCTAATTTCATTTTACTTCATGTATACAAAGACTTCTCTGACTGATGATGCCCTCCGGATGGAGGGTGAAACGTTTCTATAAAAAAGAAACTGTCCAGATGACCCGACTGAGAGTTATTGGATTCGGTACCTGGATTATTGAGCATGAACTTTCTTTCCTTCCTGGCTTGCCTTCAGTCTGTACAGAATGCTGACTAAAACTGACAGGACCACCTGTACACATATACATATATGCATAACTCCTCTTCTTGCCTCCCTGCACTGGCTTCATGTGCACTTGAGGATTCATTTTTTAAATTTTGGTTTTAAATTTCAAGGCTAACCACGGCCAGGCTCCTAAATACATTCTTGACCTTTTGGATCCTTTAGCTTTGTCTTGGATTCCAAGGTCCTCGATTCAAATGTTATTGACTGTACCCCAAACCCGTTTTAAAACCTATGGAGACTGCACATTTCGGGAGGTGGCTCTGAGGCTCTGGAACGCATTCCCTCTGTCCCCACGCTGCACAAACTCTTTTAAGAAACAACTCATTTTTATTCAGACAGGCTTTTTTTTTTTGCTTAAAGTGTTTTTTTTTAATTGTCTTGCTTTTGTAAAGCATTTTGTGATCTATATGTCTATGAAAGGTGCTATAGAAAATAAGTTTTACTTAATTACTTACTTGAACAGCTCAGGCTTTAATGACATGATCTTTAGGTGACCTACAGTGCACTTTCAGGCCACTTCCTTTTTATTCAAACTGCATCTGAATAAAAACGAGAAATAAATCGTGATGCCAGCAGTTGTTTGTATGTGCTTCCACATCAGGGTAAAATTGCTGCAATTACCCCACCCAGTTGAAGCAGATGGCTGTCTGCCTGAGTCTGGATCAGTCGGAGATTTTGCCTTTAAAATGGGACTTTTTTTTTCTTACCCAGAGTCACAAAGTGCTTTTTAAAAAGTATCAATGAGCTTTGTTCTGTAATAAAAATAATGTAATGTTAAAGGATCAGTATTTGCATTTTATGAATAGAACAGGATCAAATTAGAAATACTGCACCAGCTTTAATTTCCTGTATTTCTTTTATGAATAACACCATCATGTTTTTGTCACAAAAGAGCTGTTGGTAAAATTTCAATCAGAGATCTTGCACAAATTGTTAGTCTTTAAAATATGGGTTGGTCTCAGCTATTAATAGAACAAATTAAAGTTTAATTCCTAAAATATTTGTAAAATTGAGATAGTTTAAACCATATTTTAAGGGTCGGTTTTGAGTGGCAGTTGTCCTAAATCACAGAGTCTAAAATAAGTCAGTTGAAGATGGATGTCCAAAAACTAATTTATGCAGGTTTCATAAAAAAAAAAAAAAAAAAAAAAAGTTTCTTGCTTTATGGGATTGTTGGTAACAGACACGTGAAAACAGATATGGCAGAGTTTTGTGAATAATAAAAAAAATAGACAATAAAAAATGTGACATTTATAAGAGATTTGATACCAGTCTAATGTGGAAGATCCCTTGTATGGGTTTCCCTGACGTTCTGCCAGATGTTGGAAAGAAAAAAAAGAGAGATCTGAAAAAAGATCAGAAAATTGACTGAAACATTATTAACTGTCCTTTAATGTGTGAAAATGATGCAACAAAATTTACTTTCTAGATCACGACTTCACAGAAATTATTCAAACTTGATTTAGTTCATGACGTCTCCTTTTCTCTCTCATCCCGCCCTTCTTATTCTTTTTTCTGCTCACAAACCAAAAGACAGATGGTGAGAAATAAGTTTTGTCAGAGATGTGCAGAAATGAGATCTTTAGTAAAGCCCGTCAGATGAGTGACTGATTTATGAAGCCTCATTCATCATTGTTGTGGCATTTTTACTAGTCCGCCAAAGATGCAGTTTCTTCTTGAAGCAACATTACTTTTGGCATTATTAGTCAGAAAAAAAAATTAAAAAACCTACCTGGGATGACATAGTAGGAATTGGCAACACAGAAAAGTTAGTAATTATGGATATACAATAACAAAGTAATAATAAGGTCACCGAGCAGGGGGTGCACTTATGAGAGCAGCGCTCGGACAAGAGGAACACTGTTCAGGAAACAAGGTGGAAAGCTACAAAAGCAACAAAAACTTAAAAGAAAAAAGAACACCTATTACAAAAGGAAGAGCAAAAACAGGACTGCCTGTCCCACCAGGCCAAAAACCACTACAAAAAACATACAAAAAGGTAACAAAAATTACAAAGTACCTGTGGTGGTTGAAGCTGCTGGCTGCAGGCCACAGCTCCAGGATCAGGGCAAAAAGAACAAAAGCCCTAGAAAACTCAGGGCGGCCAAGAAAAAGGTCCAAACAAAAGAGGCCCAAAAGGGGCGAGAGCTTCTGAGAGGTCTAAAAATGTGGGCGCATGAGCGAGTTCACAAACAGAGTGAGTCTGAGATAGCGAACTCCTTGAAACCAGCCTATTTATGGGCGGGCAGAAAAGGCCACAGCCCAAAACAATTAAAGGCTGATTAGTCAACCCAAAACCTGTTCAAATGGACAAAATAATAAGGCCAATGTACCCCAGGCACATAACAGCGAATTTATGTTTATTTTATTTGTTCAATTAAAAAAAATACAATACCAAGCAATCCCATAAATGATAACATGTAAAATATAAAAATATGAAAGGTAGCAGAAAGAAGAAAAAAAAAATCTTATTATATCTGCCCCCTTTTTCAAGCAATCAGTTCAAACAAGAACAATGTTCCAGAAACAGAACGAAATGAATAACTCTTTCTAATTTTCTAACTAATACAAAACTAAGAACTAACTAATTTATAATTTCTTTCTAACTAATATAATACACATTAAGCTACTTCATATATATTTTTTAACAATTCAGTTTTAATCATTTTCTTAAATGTACACATTGACTTGACTTTTTTAACTTCATTCTCCAAGCCATTCCATAATCTAATTCCCTGGATTGAGGTAGATTGTCCCTTTAAACTGGTTCTGAATTTGGGTTTCACAAATATATCTATCCCTTTATGATTATAACAACTTTGCCTTTTAACAAAATGCATTTGGATATTTAAATCAAGCTAACTCCATAAAGTAATGATTTGTGGAATTCCAGCAAAGGATCACTTTCTGTAATTTTTCACTAAAGCCTGTCCAGTAGTTGATTCAATATTTTGCTAACACTACACTTTCACCTCTGGCAGTGGCAAACTCAAATCTCTGTTCAACCCCTCTGCTGTGAGGATTCTGGGTTTCCGTCTTCACTTCATTCTCTTGCAGCTCCTGAGCGGCAGCACAGAGCCAATTATCTCCAGCTGCTTCCCATTTACTGATGAGGGTTTCTGGTACTTAAGGATGTTTTAATCTACCAGTCTCCACTGGAACATTGACCCTTCCGTGGTACCAGTGTATCCTAAACTCCTTGTGTTTAAACTTGCCTGTGCTCTTTTGTGTTCTCCCTGTAGCTCCAGTTACCAGGTCCCTCATCTCCTTGATCAGCCTCGAGTCTACTCCTGGTATCAGTGAATCTGAGTCATCCCTAGAACACCTCTCTAGAGCAGCCACCTACAAACAAGAACCATAACCATCATCCAAACATCTCCAACCCGCCTTAAGATCCATCCTGCCACTCTCGTAAATTGACTTCCATTTACATGATCATCTAGTTTCCCTCGTCGTCCTGGAATCCTAAAGTACCCTCCTCCAAACCTGAAACAAGAAAAGACATACAGTAGGCAGCAAAATATTATCTGGACCAAAAGCTCTACGCTTACAATTTGAAATACTCACCAATCTCCCATCTCCTACAACTCCTGCCAGCACCCCAGTGTCCCACGATTGAAAATAAATCTCACCTGTTTTACAAATGTTTCATCTCCTCCGTTGCAATTAAATCTCTGGGTATTGTAACTACTGGTACTAATTTTGATATCTGCCATGTTAAAAATGTGCCTGTAAATACACTATACCCTGGTATAGTATACTAGTGCTTATAGAGTAGTCAGTGCTGTCCAGACACCACAAATAATGAGAAGAATTAGAGAAGACAAAACACTAACAAGCAGCAAAAAATGTTCTTTAGTAATCTGGCCTTAGAATGAAATAAATATTTGTTTTAAAATATTCATGTTTAATATGCATATTGACTAAATTATACTCCCCTCCCGAGGCCTCTGACTGCATTTGAAACTCTTTTGTTTTTCATGCTGGTGCCATGATCAACAAACACAGCAGTTACAAACTCATTACTGCATAATTCTTACAAAACGGTGCTGCAAAATGATCTGACTCCATATTTCAAAAATTTTATTCAGTCATGAAGTGTTCAATAAAAGGTACTTAAAAACTATTGTTTTAACCTGCAAGAAAACCTTTCAGAGTACTGAATACTAAATTCTTAGACGTATTTGTGCTATTTACTGGCCTTACTGTATATTTGAATCACTGACAATGTAAACCTTTTTTCAAAGACTTTTTTCAAAAGAAAAGGTTTGAAAAATTATTAATATTCCAAACCAGAAAGTAACAAATGTCAAACCATACACATGTTTGTAAGCTTTTGCACAAAAAAACAAACAAAAAAAAAACATGGAAAACAATTTAGTAACAATAAAATATTGTTGGTAATAACGCAAATATTAATGCCCACTACCCTTACTGTACTTGTCACATACTATAATAGACTCTGCTATGCTATCCTATACTATACTAAACTATGCTATATTATACTGCACTATACACTACTCTACGCTATACTATACTATACTATAGTACTGTATAGGGGTTGAACGACTACATATTATTTTTAAGTTGGCTTCAACATGATAAAAGTTGAGTCGACATCGACTAGTCAATGTGACGTCATAGGAACTCAAGATGCTATTCACAAAAATGTCATTATTTACCAAAATAAAAGAAGAAGAAAAAAGAAGAAACATCAGGAATGGTAGAAGCATAAACATATTTATGCTCCTACCATTTATCACTGCAAATAATTCACAGGATAACCAAAACTATTATGATGCTGCAAAATTTAGATTCATTTTATTTAATCCACTAAATAAAATAAACCACCATGACGGTGGTGGCGGTGATGGATTCTCCACTGGCTGTGGTGCACGATGGTGGTGAGCCCCTGTTTTTATTTTTATTTTAGTTATTGGATTAAATAAAATAAAACTAAAAACAGCGGGGTGGGCAGTAGTGTAATCCACTATGTGTGTTTGAATCAGAAGAGTCACTTTATTGAAATACTTCCACACTGTTGATGAATTTCTGCCTGTTTGGCAAAACCTGGCCGGCTCCTCACCTTCCATCTACTTGGAAGAATCCGTTTTGTAGCCAGTGGCCCGGCGCTGATCACGTGACACAATCACTGACTGCGACTAGTCAACGTGAAACTTAAAAACGCGTGAGATGTCCTAGAACCAACTAGTGGACTAGTCTCTTCAACCGCTACTATAGTCAGAGTCAGAGTTTCTTTACTTCGCACTACATGTGGTACATGTGGTGGAACGAGATGGTGTGCTCAGGGTCCCAGTTACATCTAACAATAAAATGTAAAAGAAAAACAGTAATAAGATCAAATATATGAACTAAGAAAAAACATTAACTAAAAATATGCTAAGCACTAATAGCATACTTTAGCACACTATCCTATGCTATACTATATATACTATACTCCAAGCCCCAACTAGTTGCACAACATGTTTTAAAACTACAGTAAACTATTGAAGTAAACTGGGTCTGTCTCAGCAAAATATCTCACGAACCACCGGATGGATTTTATTGAGTCTCTCAAAAAGTAATCACTAAATCTATTTTTACATCCGACAAAATGTTGGAGTCAACCCAAGATGGCCTTCATATACAACTGGTCTTA
Organism: Hypsolebias antenori; assembly: GCA_031762315.1. NCBI lineage: Eukaryota > Metazoa > Chordata > Actinopteri > Cyprinodontiformes > Rivulidae > Hypsolebias > Hypsolebias antenori. Next base: position 22,306,827 of record JARVGS010001283.1, read on the forward strand.
GGAAATACAGAAATGCTATAACGCTGATAATTTTACAAATATTGCACATACATTTGATGTGGTAGTAGCTCAGACTGATCGCTAACATAACGTTTAAGCACTAGACGTACAATACTTGTGTCTAAATTTTGTATTAATCCAGTCTGTTTTATAACAGAATATCTTATGAACATTTGGATGGATCTAGTGAAACTCTCAACAACTAATCATTTATTAGAGTAACTCGAGGAACTGTGGTAAAATAATATAAAATATTAACCTTCTATGTAACAGATTTGGTACCTCTGCAATAAAATTAAAATATGTTGTCAGCCGTAAAACATAACTGTATTAGACATTTCCTATATCCCTCGAGATGATGGAGGCACAAATAAGGTCAGTTTAAAATATCATAACATGTATGTCAGTTAACTTATTTGGCAAAACATTAATCAAGTTTGTGGGTGTTTATATTTTTAAAGAAACTATGAGTAAAGCTAAGTTTGCAGCTTGATCAACTTCATCCGTTAAGTAAAACATTTGCCTTTGCTTAAATCTACTGCTGGCACCATTTATAAACACATTTTTGTTGGCCTCGTGGTGACAAACTGTTCAGAGCATGAACACATTGGGTGGAGAAAAAAAAAAAAAGAGCAAACAGTGGAAATATTGTAATCACCGCTGCCTTCAGGGAGTCAGTCTGTCAGCCGGTCCTGAGCCTATAACATAAGCAGCAGTGGCAGAATTAATCTTCTAGAATAAACTCAGGTCTGTATTTTCTTTCTTTCATTTTTCAAAATGACACAATACTGAAACAAGACTGGCTGTGATGATTAAGCACAGAGTTCAGCACCTAATAAGTCTGAGATGTGGTGGATGGTTGAAAGGGAAGGCAGAGTGGGCAGCACCTGATGTAAAAATCAGAAAAGACAGGCGTAATGCCACAAGGCTGTGGAAGTTCTGATCTCTGTTATTGTTAGTGAAGTGCTCAGTCAGGACAACTGTGGGCTTCACAAGCTGCCCTTTCCACCTCCTTTTCGCTGTCTGCATGCTCTTTGATAAAGTCGTATCATGTCTGTTGCCTTTAGGCAGCGTGGCTGCTGCCCCTGTCAGAAACCGACTTATTAATAGTGTGATATATTTGAAAAGTGCTCTTTTTATACAAATGTAATAGGATATAAAGAACAGTCTGCCTTGAATGTCAGTAAACATGTTTAAATCTTGGAAACCTTGGGCCACATGTTAATTTTATCATTCAGAATACAGGTTACTGGTTACAATCAGCTCTCAAAATCTGATGTTCAAGGATTCAATGTTCTTTATTTGTCGTACACACCACATGTGATACATGTGGTGGAACGAAATTGTGTACACAGGGTCCCAGTTATATCCAACAGAAGTATTGATATGTAAAAGAAAAACAGTAATAAGATCTAAGCCCTTATCTAAGAAAAATGTTAACTAAAAATACACTAAGCACTAATAGTATAAAACAATACGCCGAACAGCAGCACGAACAAGAGTCTGTGTGAGCAGATGAGCACGAATGAACACATCAACATGAAACAGATCCGCAGCAACAGAAACAGATCAGCAGCAACATGAACATGGATAGAGATTCAAGAGTCTAACAACCTCAGGGTAGAAGCTGTTCCTCAGTCTAGTGGTTCTACACTTAATGCTCCTTAAAGGTCCACTGACATGATGTTTGAACTTTGCATAAAACGGCACAACATATATATCTTGTATCAATCAACTATGTTCGTTTTTGCAAACAAAATGATAAATATATGAAAATTGGAGCTAAAAGTGATTTTAAACTTGGCGCC
>JARVGS010001283.1:22380167-22394508 GCA_031762315.1 Hypsolebias antenori
CGACTTACGTTAAAATCGAGTTAAGAACGGTTTGTAGGTACGGAACCCGTTCGTAAGTTGAGGACTACCTGTATTTATTTTTTCTTTAAAATGTGCATTTAAGTTAAAGTTTGAGACGTTCCTAATTTTGGGGATGTTTGCAGAGACACAAGCACGTGACAGTTTCTCAAAGAAAATAATGTCCAACCTTCTCACGCTGTCATCTTTGTAAGCAGTTTTTTTTATATAAATATATATATTTTTTAATTTATATTTTACAAGACAATAAGAAGCAGACATCTGAAGCTCAACAGCCCCACCTAGTGGTTAAATACAACTAGCCACTTGGTTAGTGTTTCTTTAAGTATTGAAACTATTGTGAATATTATGCAGTTTTCTGTGAACAAGTAACATTCAGTCAGCTGTTTTGTATCAAGTCTTTTAAGTAAACGGTTCTGTACGCGTTTTCAGAAAGTGCAACTTGTGGTTAAACTTTTCATCAGTAAAATGTTTCAGACACACTGGTCCGTGTTTTCTTTGTGCATCCCCAGGACACTTCCTGAGTAAATATCCAGGTCCAAGTCGCTCTGAGACCTTATTGTGTTCTGAGTGATGAACACTGCATACGTTAAGGGTCCAGCATGACTCTTGATCTCTGGGTTACTTCCTGTCATGTCATAAGGCTCTGTGGAGAGCACCATCCAGCTCTGATCCCAACATATTTAGGATCTGAGGAACCCAATCTTCTTAATATGAGGTTCCTGCACTCACAAAGGCTCTTCATATGTGTGCCTTTGTAGTAAGCAGTCACTTGACCTGGGCTCTGCGTAGACTTCGCTGACGGGTCGAGGACCACCGGCATGTAGAGCAGGAGTGCAGTAGCCATTGAACAGTGTCCTGTGGGCGGGGCAGTCATACAGACTCTGGCCTGGTGTCACCATGGTCCCGTTTGAAGCTCCCACAACATGAGGTCTGTGTGCATCGCTCTGAACGGCCCCTGATAAAGTGGATAATTTGGACTCAGAGGGCAGCTCGCTGAACGGAGTGGCGTACTCCGGCTCAGGAGGAAGCGGCTCGGCGTACTCCGGCAGGCTGCCGGGCGTGTCGTAATGGATGCTGGTGAAGGGCGTGGTGTAACCGTCATCTGAAGGAGGTCTAAACGTTGAGCCCACTTTCTTTCCAACAGCAGTAAGTGCAGGTGCAGCGTAGTCTGAGGAACAACAACAACGTTTAAAACAAGTGGAAAGCACAAAAGTGTGTTTGTGCCGTTATGGATGATGAATTCTTTCGCTTAAGTATAAATTATTTTAATCTTAGTGCTGTTTTCAAGCAGTCATACTTTGCACATCCAAGATCTTCCAACACATTTAGATCATTTATAACTTATGACTGTAAAGAGCCTCGTCTTGATCATTGCTAGATTTGTGTGATTTGCAGCCTTGCTGGGGGAGGGGATGAGGAGACAAAGGGGCGAGTGGAGGGGACAGAGACAGCGGGCTGCTTCGCTGCTTTATCGAGCTCCAATTAAAGGGTCTCTTTCAGAGAGGCTCTGCGGACCAAAGAAAGGAATGTTCATACAGTGACTGGGTGACGGGCCGAGTCAGGAGGAAGAATGGACGGCCCTGCAGAGACGTGCTTGACTGACAGGCCTGGCAGGAGCTGCTCAGAATGACCACTGAAGCCACAAACAGCAGTGAAGATGGAGGAGAGAAAAACTAGAAAGGCTAATAAAAGGGAAAAGAAACAAACATGCGTCCAGTCTCACCATTAAGAGGTGGAGCAGGCAGAGCATCGTGGACGTTTCTCTCCAGTGGGTATGAAATGAGCTCTGACTGTGGACAAGGGAAACTCTTTGCCTTAAAACTCTGACAGCCTGTTAGAGATGAAACACACGAGCTGGTTATTATAAAGAACTTTAACATTTCATTTAAAGAGTCTGAGTGAGCACTTTAGTGACCTGTGGGTAGAGAGTTCTTCATCTGTGACACTTTCTTCCTGTGTAAAAAGAAACAAAGTGTTTTGGAAAGTATAACAGTGTTTTGGTGTGATTAGAAGGAAAACGTGCACAAAAAAGAATGATTTGTAAAAATAAAGGAGAGGACTTAAATCTGGCAATGAGCATTATGATTGGTTTCAAATTGCTTTTGTTCTTTGGCAAATTTAATGACAACACAGAAAAATGAATAGGTTTATAAAAATAAAACTGATGCGCTGTACCTTCGTTTCCACCAGACTCCAGCCAACAGACAACTTCCACACATTATGAGCCCCAGCACCACTCCTACTGCCACCATCACTGGCTGGCTGGCGCCTGCAGGAGTAAAAGTGACTCAATCAACGACTGCATTGCATAAGTTTGATTCATAAAAAAAAAAAACTTGTGTTACTAATAAATAAATAAAATAAAAAACATGCCAGTAAGAGTGAAATAAGCACACACCTAACTTTGTTTCCATTACCAGTGTGGGGGTGGGAGAAGGGCTTGGCTGCTGGTCCATGTTGATAGTTATGGACGGAGCTTCTGTCAAACAAAGAAAGCTTGAAATGATCAGACTGTGGAAACCAGTGACAGTTACTCTGAGAAAACCAGATATGCTCACGTCCAGAAGGCCGAGATCTCGGCGTGGCCTTGGCAGCAGGACAACCCAGAACTTGTACCCGAGCTGAGGCTTTTCTGGACCAGCTCAGCGGCTGAAGCCGAACAAATCGAGCAACCACAGGAGAAAAAAGGCTGTTGAGCACCTTGAGGTGCCCGTCTGTGTACGCCTGAAACACCTAGCAGCCATAAAGATATTCAAAGAAATCCATAAAAACTTTTGCTAATAACTGCAGAACCTGTCGTGTTCACTAAAACCGATGTGTGTCATTTGTTATTGGGACTCTACAACAAAACAACCAACCTTTCTCTGTTTGCTCAGAGCATCTTTGTAAGGCCTCCAGGTTTTCCTGTCCTTGCTAAAATAAAGACCGTAGGATTCGATGTAGCAATCATCCGATCCTGTTGTTATTAATCCTGAAAAAGAAAGGCAAATGTTTTTTTCCTCTAGATGTTAAAAGATGGACTGAATTTCTAAAACCACTATAGAAACAACAGAAACCGATAGGGAGCTTGTGAAATATGAAACACAGCCGAACAGAGAGCAGCATGAGCTGAGGCCTGTTTAATCATCACCCGCTGCTGAAGGTCATAATGCTCTGTAGCTCAATATGTCATGAACCACTGCAGAGAATTTCATGAAACGTGCACACAGTAACTGGTGGTTGTACACCTACAACTAATTCTCTTTCAGAATCAACCCCATTCAAGACAGCCACAACTAAAGAACTACATGATTAGAACTAGAGCTGGGCGATATATTGATATTTTAAAAATATTGATATAATTTTTTTTTGCAATATAAGATGAGACTATTTCTATATAAACAATATTACACTTGACAATCCTCCTGCTGGCTTTTTCTCCCACGCAGCCCCCTTCCTCCCTGCTTGAATACAAACCCATGCTCCTCCAGCTTCCTGCTTCTCCAGAAGGTGAGCGGGAGACTTTTAAAACAAGTAAACACAGGAGATATGTGAAGAGCAGCTGCTGCTGGGCAAAAATATATTTAAAAAAAAAAAAGGCTGTTCTTTTGGAGATGGTTTGGATTTAAATTGTCAGATGAGCAGCAGAAAAATGTTTTCTGTAGATGATGTCGAAAACAAGTCCCGATAAAAGGTCAGCATTACGACTCTTGTTCGCCATTTAAAACAGTGCTATAAGTGGAGTATGGAGCGTGTGTGAAGCTGCAGGTCCGACAGACCTCAGCCTCCTTCCTTGAAACAAACCACGGGTCAGAACTCATTTAGCCGTGCTGTGTCTTATGAGACGAACAGTGAGGTGGTGCGACATTAAAGCTGTGGCTAATCATATCGCTAAAGACACGGTCCTTAGCGGCTAACACGACTAGCGCTCTAGCCATCTTGTTAGCCGCTAAGGACCGTGTCTTTAGCGATATGATTAGCCACTGCTTTACTAATGTGATGCTACTTCATCTCACTGGAAGACTTGAAAATATGTGTCCAGTACTTTTTCTGCTCGTCCAACTTCACGCAGCCTCCTCCTCCCTCGCTGAACACAAGCAGCACCTCACTGCTGCTTCACACACGCTTTCTAATGTGAAGGAAGTGCAGCTGAAGAGGATTATTAATTAATATACATAAATAAATGTCTAAAAACTAACCTCAATATATGTAAATATATTATATTTTAGACATTTATTTAGTAGATTTACAGCTGTTGTTAATAAATGTGCCTGTGACAACTGGGACAAAGCTTTGACTCAGACATATATTTTAATACTTTATGGAAAGAAAAGATATTGATATATATATTGTATATTGCCATTTTTCTTAAAATATTGATATTAATTTTGATCCATATCGCCCAGCCCTAATTAGAACTCAAGTCAAATTTACAGATATAGAACTAAAGTGCAACACAAATTCTGGGCTTTAAAACTTTGCCATTATATATTGCAGTCAAGTGTGTGTCTGTTAGCAAAATATTTCATACACCAGTGGGCAGAATTTTATAAAACTTTCAGAAAGTAATTACTGGATGTACATTGATTAAATTTGGGAGTCAACCCAAATCACGATGGCCGCCACAGCTAGGCAACCATAGAAACACAAAAATGTCTACAACTCAGCCAATTTGTCAGCCACTGCACTAAAACAGGGTGAGGAAGCAGCCGAGAGTCACCCTCAATGCGTACTTTAGCTGCTAACAAATCATACCAGATCACACATACAGTAATGTGAATTACAGGATTTGACCAAAACGTCTATAATTATGTCCTTTTTCCTCCTCAGATCTTAAGTTTTAAAATTCTGGCATGAGCAGTGTGTACGTATGTGTGAGTGTGTGTGTTTGGGGTGGGATGCATTCCAACACAAAAAGCTAGACGTTTAATTGTGAGTAAGCCAAAAAAAAAAAAAATGCACATTTTTCTTTTTTCAACCTGTGATGGTGCTCCTATCAGCCAGTTCCATCTCCAGCCATGGGTTGGGATCATTGCTGTCTGCTGTCCAGAGCAGGAAGTCACCGCTGGACGCCACGTTTCTGGAGGACGAGAACACTGTGTGCTCTCGACTGTTTTTATCCCACAAAGATGAGGCATTCAGAGCAGAGACAGCCAGGACGTTGTTACATTCTGTTCAGGAACAAGACGGACACACACACACAAAATAAATCAAGTAATGAAGGCCAACCTTTTTGTTTCTGTGTGTTCTACACATACACACACACAACACTCGCCTCCTGAGAGGATAACTCTAAGGAACACATGCAAGAAGGCAAGAAAAGACAGTGAGCTTGAGGCAAACTGGCTAAAATGTGCAAAAAACTGTTCATTGTTGGAAAAGTCTTTCAGTGTAGTCATGAATGCTGTTTCGTACCTCGGCTGAAAAGCAGCTTCTTCTCAGATAATGACCCCCTGTCAGGGGGAACAGGACCAATGAGAGGTCAAACTGACGGACGCACTTCACTCTGATCTCACATGCAAAACACAACGAAAACCAACAAACGTTTTGGAGAGGATCCCGTTGGCAAAGGCGGATTCGTAGAGAGTAAGACTTCTCCCTCGAGTCACAGTGATGCGACCTCCGGCGCTATCAGATGCGGCTCCGGCATGGACGGCAGACTTGCACAGGACTGAGGTCTGAAGCGCAGAAGACAGGACGTCCAAACATTTATCCAGTAACAATATTAATAATATTAAAAACGGAGCAGTTTGGGCGAATGAAAGCCTTTGTGCTTACGTCTCTGTAACCTTGTTCAGAGTTCCCCCAAACGTCTCCTGTGGCATTTTTACACCCAGCAGGGCAGTAAACGCTGAAAGCAGCAGAATAAAATGAAACACATGCAGCGCCGCTGACCATGTCAGAATTATCAAATACTCACGTTAAATTTTGTGCACTAAAATGAGATCCCCTCTGTAGACAAGTTATTAAATCTGAAAAAAAAAAAAAACAACAACAAAAAAACAAGTAGATGCCAGAATTATTTTGACATTTTTTTATACTGTACGAGAACTAAGCAGCATGAGACTCTTAAACAATACAACACAGATAGTCTGGCATGCTCCAACGCTGCTATATTAGGGGATGGGCATACGTCTTCGTTAATGTGACTGAATCCTTTGTTGCTGTTCCCTTAGCTACAATTCACGGGTCCGGCAAATAGTTCTTGAGTGATGACAGTGAACAGACAGTGGTTTGTGTGTCTGCACAAGGCTTTAGCTCCAGACACCACCAGATTTAGTAAACAACCAAGTGAAAAACAGGAAACTATGACACCAACTGCACTTCAAAGAAAAGGATGAGCTGATCCATCATCATACACTAGACGTCAGGGCAACTCAAGTCTACATAGTCGTCACAAATCATACACAAGACGACGTTAAACTTTAGCATCATTTTGTGATTTAACACATTTTAGTGCAGTACAGCAAAAGTTCTCTTTATACAGTATACAGTTTTAAAAGAGCCAGACGTTCTTGTAACATTTTTTAAATCAACAGTTCTCCAGGCTCTTTGAAGATCTTTCAGAGTTGTATTTTTTTTTTTAACTTTTTTGTTTGTTTTCTGTTCAGTTCTTGTACTTGACCAAACAGCATGTTGTAAAGTGTGCACTAAAAATGAGAACCTTGGACAACCGGTACCAAGAAATATTGTGAGGTGCAGATGAACAGCATCTAAAAATCGTGGCTTTAGTAAACAAACAAAATCCAGCAAAGACCTAACACAGGACCTGAGAAATAAACTAGTCTTTAGCGGTGGTTTCCAAACTCTCCAACTTTCAACCCTTGAAATAAATACCATGTCACAGAGACGTGATTCCAACTGTTGCTGGTAGACGTTGCTAAAAAGTTGCTTAACAACGAGCCGTGTCAACTATTGTTTTTTTTAATAACTTATTATTAATAAATTGGTCTCTCTGAAACAGTTGAGAATAAAAATGCTGTTGGCATTAATTTTTAAAGTTCAACAACGTTCAGTCAGGCCATCTGGATGGTTTGTTTTTTTTATTTTTGCTGAGACGTTTCATCCTTCATCCAAAGGACTTCATCAGTCCGAGAAGCCACAACAAACGGAGTCCAAAAAGAGCACACTCACATAGTGGAGTTATTTTACTGGATTACTGAGCATGAACTTTGATGATCTGAAATACTTTGGCTATGGCTGCCTCAAAGGAGTCGATGGTGGAGAGGGTGGGCCCCAGAAGCCGTCTTATCACCAGCAAACTGGTTGGTCCACTATGTGAGTGTGCTGCTTGTGGACTAAGTTTGTTGTGGCTCCTCGGACTGACAAAGTCATTTGGATGAAGGAAGAAACATCTAAAAAAATAAAAAGAAGCTGTCCAGAGGACCTGACAATTTTTTACCTGGAATATTGAGCATGAAGTTAAGAATTGTTTTTCCCATTTTAATTTTATTTAAATTTTCTTGGAACAGTTGCAGTGTAGAAGTACAATATGCATACATTCTTAAACAATGGTTAATTTTCCAGAGTTCTCATTCTCCAGTTGTGAAGGTGGTACTGTGTATTATTTCTACGTATAATAAGTCCATTTTCCCCATTTTTCATTAAACTGCACCTCTTGCAGTCTTAATTTATGAGTGAGTTTTTCCATTGCAAAGATCTCTTCCGCAATGCGCAGCCACCGCTCCACGGTCGGTGGACTGAACTTTGATTTTTAAAGTTGATTTGATATTTATAGATCTTCTCAAGATGCCCCACTTGGTGTTTCAACTTTGGAAACCACTGACTACCTTATAGGCACTAAAATACTATTTTATGTGTCAAACTGTGATCTTTTCTAATAGACTGAGCTAAAGAAATTAAAACTGTACTTTTGTGACTGCTGCTGATATCCAAGTGCCATAAGAGCCAACTTTTTGCTGAGTCCTCTGTTCTGTGTAGACACTGCATCACCCCTTGAGCTTAAGAACCTTTGTATGCCTGAGTGATTCACAAATCAAACTTTAGTGACTTAAACAAAATCCTCTGGGCGCTTAAATAACATTTCAGTTCAGGACCTGACAATTTTCAAAGCCCCCCTAAAGAACTTTTAAAATCTAAAGAATTACGATAAAGACCACTTTAACAAATAAGAAACGATGGCTCCTTGAGGAGACTTCATAGCTATATGACACTTTTCCTGTAATGTTTTTTTAAAACCTATACAGGTACAGTATATGCACATGATGAAGATGGTGACACTGAATGCTAAATAATAAATCATCCGCCTTTGGGTTGAGACAGTAAAACACAAGAAAAGGTTTTGTGATCACAGCTGCTACCAGGCTGATAAAGTCTGGAGGACATCAAGTCTCTAAGTGACGGACTCCAATCAGCCTGAGAAGGTCTTACTTGTGTTTTCTGAGCAAACATGGCACAGCCAAGGCACAGAAGGGGACCGAATGCCAATAAGCAGTGACTCACACAGACACACATCAGCACACTCGTGAACATGCACAAGGATATAATTACAGGAAAAGCTAGTGTTAAAATAACACCAGTGTCAACTTGTAAATAAGCAAATGTGATTATTACTCAAGCACTGGTGAAGCTTTGCTTTCCCAGGAACAGTAAGACAAAAAAAGGCCTAGAAAATAAAAATCTTACACAGGGCTTTAATCATAATCATATTTAAACTGTGACAAATGATTAACCCAGCCGAACCAAACCAAGAGAGACAATACAAACATACCTGGGTACTCGTCTGTTGCGTATGACAGTAGAAAGCCTCGTCCTGAGCGGTGTGGACCTGACGAGAACGTTACAGTCACTTCGTTGTGTCCAAATATCACATTTGTCTGTGTTGCATCGAGCTTCCCACACACAGGACCTGACAACAAACACAAAAACACACCATTACTGCTGTGGACATGGATGCAACGGCAAAGCCTTGGATTAAATTGTACAATAAAGAATGTGATGTAGAAATTTGACCCAGTTCAACACCTCTTTCTTGCAGATGCTGCAAAGTGGGGGGTTTGAGTTGTTTTGAACAAATTACCGTACTCAGGCTGACAGCTTCTTAAGCTTTGGCAAAGTGGTGATACTTGTCTCCCATTAGCTTCTTGAGCTTGAGCGTTAAGGTCTGGTTAGACATTGGATCTTGCTGACATGATTGTGAGGTGGTCTTTTTGCCGCACAAGCAAGAATCGAAATAAACAGTTTGTCAGTGAATGATTATTTCCAGTTGGATGTAAAGGCGCTGGAAGAAGAAGATCTGGTCCTTCTTTTGTTACTGAGGAGAAGCGCCATTTTGTAACTCTATCACAAAGAGACACCCACTGTTTCCAACAAACGGTGCAGGAATGTGTCCAAAATGCTACCCAGCTGAGACACACTCCACCCCCGTCATCACTGGCATGGCTGTCCGGGGGAGGCACACTTTATTTCAGTCAGCACTGCCACGGAGAGCTTCCAGTGTCACCACACTGTGCCCTGCATGAGCAGAAGTTGTCCAAACTCATTCTGTGAGTTCTTTGAATATCTTGTATTTTCCGACAGCCTCGGCCAGCAGCTCCTCAGCAGATGTTGGTCTCAGAGAGCAGCATGCTACATCCACTTTACATTCACAAACATGCCCACAAAGCTCTGACCAATACTGGGCACATGCCCTGTGAGAAACTACTGGTAGTTCTGTCAGGGGGCAAAGCATAAGATGTGGTCTCAGCAGGACATGAGAGTAGAAAAATACACAATTTTTGTCACCCACATCATCGAGACAACTTTGATGCTTCTCAGGGACCAAGCTTTACATTATGTGTGGACAAACCAATCAACTCAGAGAAGCCGGGAGATGCACTTGCTCACAGTTATTTAAATAAATTAGGGTTGAGAGAGGCAATTCAGCAAGACACTTATGTGTATAATTTTATTCAGTTTTGATTTCAAAGAGCCCTAGCTCTTTTTGGAGAAAATCGAGTGTAAAATTCTTTAAACTTAGTTTAGAGTTTTGAATCAAGAACTGTGAGGGAACCTTATATGTGAAAATGTACAATAAAGATTTTACACAATGATTATTAGAGGAGAAAATCATTACTTTACATTACAATATGCTTTACAACCGTGTGGGCTCAATGAACCTGCCCAGACTAAATGGCTCAAAGAATTAAACGATATTAAAAGATGACCTATATCATACATGCTTCACAATAAGGTGACAAGCAGAGTCACTACAGGAGAATCCAATATGTAAAAACAGCCAAACCTTTGGAAACAATAAAACCATCAGGCTTTATGGATTCCAACAATAAATTCAAGAGCAGCCTAACAAAATATATCTAGCTCCTAAATCTCCCAATCTTCATTTTGGTGTGCTGACATATATCTATAGCCTCGGGACGTGATCTGACAGCTGGCTGCAAAACGTACATTGAGCCTGTAGCAAGCAGTGGTTTGTCTCTTCAGTCAGTGCGTCAGCTGAATGGCATCTCCTCTGTGTGTACAATCATAGATAATGACACGGAGCATGAAGAAGTCCATCAGCAAGTATTTTAGTGAAAACTGACAGAAACACTAGAGAGAGAGAGAGCGCAAGACAGAAAACCAGAAAACTTACCTATGATGGGTTTGCCGGCCTTGTCGCTGATCACAACAGAACCGTTGCTGCAGCCTGGGCTGTTCTCTATGTCAAAGTCTCCAAACAGCAGCCGCAGCGTCCGCCTCTCCGGCACGCGAAGCCTCCATTTGCACAAGGAGTTACTTGGGTAGGTGCCTGGGTAGTTCTGGGAGGCTAAAGTGCCAGATTGTGCTCCCAGCAGTGTGTGTCCACAACCATTACCTAACGCAGGACAAGGAGCCAGAAGATGGGGCATGAAATAAATATCCAAGTCACATTTTATGGATAACGCTTTATCACCTGCTAGGAAAATGTTTCATTGACCCACTGCATGGAGCGTAATTAAATCTTTCAGAACTTTCACTTTTACCAATACCAGGCTCAAATTTGATGTGGTAGTAGCTGAGAGTCTTCCTCCACATATACTGAAGGCTAACGATTTGCGCAAGATTTCAGTATATTGAGTGCAATCTCACATAACGTTGTTTTCAATGTCTAACCAAAAACGTCTACAACTAGGCCATTTCTTTTCTTTATTATTATTATTTTTATTTTACGTAAGACTAAAAGCAGAGAGAAAAATTCCTTCCTTCAATTGGCTTATTTAACCTTTTTCTTCTATCTTGGCAGCTTCTTATTTCTTGTCTAATTGGGCTTAAAAGTTTAAAATGCCTTGCAATGAACGAGAAACTACTCAAGAATAATACTAATAAAAAAAAAAGCTAGAATGAGTGCACTTACCATATTTTAGTAGTAAAGTGTGTTGCTCAGGTGCCGTCTGGAATAAAATATTTATTTTCTACACTGCCTGTGGGAATTTAAGTATGGTTATGTTGCAACTGAGGCCCTGTTTGCACTATAATGAAAACTGACTTTTTTTCCCCATTTCTATTAACACATTTACATGAAAATGCTCTAATTACAATCTCTGTTTACACAGCAATGGTAGATATGGAAAAGGTGCAATTCCTCCACCATGCCACTAGTTGGTGCTATATTCTTTGAAACTAAGTTCACATGCGTAAAACAAACAAACAAACAAAAAAGTCCTAGCTGAAAGCCGCTACAGCCATAGTTGCCAAGTCCGCTTATTATAAGTGACTTCGGGCTAGTTTTTTTCTAAAGCCGTTTGCAAATTTTACGAGTCGCAGTTTTTTGGGCTTGTTTTGAACATGAAGTTGCTTATTTGGGCTTGACTTTCTTTCTGAGTGAAACTAGTTGATTATATCCCAGCTCAGCACAATAAAGCAAAAGACGAGTGATAGTAGGTAGTTTGTCCCTTCCACACCTGTTTCCTGTTTATCGCTTCTGCCCAAGTTGTCGAGGTGACAGGTGCACACCCAAACAAACGCTCATACTGTGGCGACCACTAGGGGGCTCCATTCCCACAATGTCAATATGATTTGTTTTCAATAATATGTAGAAAAAAATTACATATGTAAAATGTATTTTTTTAATCAGAGTTTAAAAGTATGTTATTCAGTTTTTAGCATAATTTTGCTGTTGTTTATGTGTAATGCCAAAATAAATGTATGTTTACACTGTTTAAAAACAGCCTCCGTTTTATACAATGTGGTGGGTTGCCAGTTGGGCTTTTTTGTGGGCTTGTTTTTATAGAGCTGGTTGGTTGTTTCTGTCGCAAGATCTGGCAACACTGGTCGAGATGGCAGAGAATAACATATTTCTATGAACAGACAACGAGGTTCAACTGTTGCCTAGGGTGACTTTGAATTATAAAACCACCCAATTTCAAGAGAACGTTGACGGGGGAAACGAGCACTGTGTTGGAGAGCTGTAAATAGATTTATAAGAGAAAGAAGCACAAACAATACTCTGGTATCTGCCATTGTCGATAGTTTCTTCTTCTGTGGATTGTAGGAAGCTGTTACGTTTTGCATCATACTGCATAGGAGCCAGGGATTCCCTGACAGAAAATATCTATTTTTTCTTTTTACATGACAACAGACACCGGGATGTTTTTGAACCATTGCACTTTGGAACCCGTTCTCAAATAGTGCCGTAGGTCAGAGAAGTCAATCGCTATTTTTGTGTAAATGAACAGTAAATGCAACAAAACTCTTCCATTTTCACCAGAAATCATATCTGAGAGTAAACATTATTTGTAAAAACAGCTGAAAGAAGTGTGGAATTATGGAACTGGTTTTAAGCAGTGTCAATATTTTCACCGCAGACAGTTTTGTCACCGCTTTACAAAATTTATTACACACAGAATATTAAAGGCTTTGTTAAGGCATTGTTTCAGAACAAATGCATAACAAGTCTCATCTGAACATGCCCTGCAAACCTGGACATGTCTATAATCATAACTGAGCGGTGACACAACTACCAGTGAGGAAAAAGTTTTGTTTTTTAAAACGTGCACACGGATTGCACTGTAGAAATTTGTTTCGCCTAATTTTAATTTCATTAGAGGTGTATTTCAACGTGGACAGGCATGGGAATTGTGAAATACTTTTGCTGTAGATCCTCTGGCCTGTGAGAGCAGAAACTAACATTTAAACTGGAGCAGGAAAACACAAATATTTAGATGGTGTGGTCCATGTTGGTCACAGAAAGTAAATGAGTCAATTCCTGGAGTGATTACGCAGAGACTAATACTGCGGAGTGGTATGAGCAAATCCTCACTCCTCCAAACATCTCCGGAGGCGACACGTCCAAGAATGGTCAAAAGTTGAAAAAGACACCGGGGTCAGTCAAAGTCTAAACATTACCCCCACATCCATGTTTTCCATAAAAGGCTCCAGTGTGTTTATGTTGAGGGGGAAACCTTCAGATAACCTTCTGCTCACACATCCTGAATCACACTGGCCGTTTCCTTACCTCCCAACAGCTTCACATACAATAAAGCTTCAACTGCCCTTCCCAGAGTCCCTTCAGGATTCTCTGGAAATGCCACAGCAACATTCAGCTGTGATGGGCAACAGAGCGTGGACCTGTCACCTTCCCCTGGGATGCTGGTAATCCCCTCCTTGTCGCTGAACTCTTATACAGTACTGTATGTCTTTTGCTGGTGGGTGATAATTGGATAAAATGTGGTCTTTCAAGGAATGCTTTGTTTTAGTATTTAATTTCACAAGAATTTCCGTGTGTTTTGCTTGTTGTAACCAGTCTGGAAAACTAAAGAGTAAAAAATTGGAAGTCAAATGGCACCACAGTCAGCAATGTTGTCCCCCCCTCTTCCTCTTCCCTCCAGATGTGGCTGGCAGGTCTTAGCAGATCCACTGCATGATGCTCACATGTCACGTACAGGACACCTCCACCAGTGTGTCAAGCTGAAAACAGGCTCCCACCAACGCAGAGCAGTTGCAAAGTTAAAAAATGATTCAGACTCATTCATTTATCTGGACTTAATCATCTTCCGATATGTGGAAACTGGAAACCAAAGCTTCAGAGGAGCAAAACATGAAATATTTGTGGTTTGGCTGATTGTTGGAGTCATGGTCTGCAGACCAGGGTAATTATTTGTCATTCTGTCTCTGTATTAACTGGTCAGTGTGATTCATTAAGGACATAGTGTTTGGATGGAATAAACATATAATATATATATAATATGGACTGGAATATACAGTTACCACCATACACTAACCTTCATATAATGCTAAAAAGTTCTAATGCGAAATAAACTTATACACAGGGGCGGCGCCAGGGGGACGCTAGGGGGCGCTAGAGCACCCCCTGGAAAAGTCATTGCTCCCTCATAGCACCCCCAAGAAAATATCTGATTAT
>JARVGS010001283.1:22464623-22477814 GCA_031762315.1 Hypsolebias antenori
AATATAATAACAAGCTTGTGGTCAAGCATTCAGAAAGGTATCTAGATGGAGTATTTTGGAGACGAGACATTTGAGGGTGCTCTTAACATCAGGAGTCAAATCTGAAGGGGTGTACCTGTCTGAACCACCTTGACAACAGCAACTATGGGGATAGGTTGACTACCACATTGGGCAGAGGGCCAGGACAGATGACCAGTGAGATTTCCTCAAAGACAGGCACTTGCTGGGAGGTGTTATATTTGTCTGTAACCCTCTCAAACTCAAGAACGTGAGAAGTGTCAAGGTCATTATTTCCAACCCTCTCACAGTCGAGGGCAAGAAAGGGGTCATCATTATCTGTGAACATCTCAAACTTGGAAACAGAAACTGACAGAATAGTGTCCCTCTTAGATTGTGTCCAGTACTCAGTATTGATCTCCATCTATCTCTTCATCATACTTGACCTGATTCCCTGTCCATGATGAAGAAAACCACCCCCCATTGTATGATACTGCTATCACTATATTTCACAAAATGGACCGACTGTCCTACCTGAGCTGTGGATCTCTGCAACTCTTCCAGAGTTATCACAGGTCTCTTGGCTGCTTCTCAAAGTATTGCTCACCTTGCCCAGCCTGTCAGTTCAGGTGAATTAGAATTGGTAGGTTTGCAGTTGTGCCAGATTCTTTCCATTTTCAGATGACGGATGGCACAAAGCTTCATGAAATGCTCAAAGCTTAGTATATTAATGTATAATCAACAACTTTATCCTTGACTTGTCAGGTGTAGTCTTTGGTCTTCATGATGTAGTTTGATAATTAATTTTCTTTAACTAAAAGCTGGATTCATACGGAGACGAAACTACACACAGGTGTATTACCTGGTCACACAGAGTTGCAACAAGTCCTTCAAGGTCGTGCTTCTCATGAATCACCATTTGCTTCTCCTCGTATTCCTGCTCCAGCTGCATCTCCAGCTGCTTCAGCTGCACACACAGACATTATAAACACATAAAATATGGAAATAAATAGGTTGTATGTCACTGAATGTTTTGAATAATGAATGTTTGGAGTTATCCAGACAAGTGTTTTTCTCAACTGGAATTGAACAGGAAATGCAAGTAAACCTTGATGTTTTTGATGCAAGTTGTCCAAGTGAGTAGAAGTTAACACTGTGTATAAGAGAGGTATATTTTTGTTGTTGATGTTATTGTTTTTTCTTCTTTTTTTTTCTGGGGCAGTGCTGAGTGAAAAATCCTGATAAACTGAGAAAGCACATTAATTCAACACCAGATGTAATGGCAAAGCCAAGAGGTGACCAGTGGTGGCCTTGGCCATCATAGAGTATTTGGCCACTTCACCGGTCACCCTGGTCATTTGAGAAAACTATACTTTTAAACTTTGTAAAACAAGAAAGCAGAGCTTCCACAAATGACAGCGGTGGTCACTTTCCATATGCTAGAAGATGTGAATGCAACATAGCATCGCTACATATCCCTACTGACACTATCACAGAGACCCATACGCTGGTATACATCACAGCTACAGTGATGCTTGACATGTTTGGCTATAAGATGAAGTCAATCATTAAGAAGCAATTTCTGCCATGGAGAAGAAGTCTGGGAGCTAAGACTAAGGCAACATGGAGATAAATCAGCCAGCTGTCAGATCAACAGAAAGTTTCAACGAAAAAAGAGCCATCATGATAATATCGCAACATGGCCATACTTAAGGCTCTAGAGACTGACAAACAATCCATCAAAACTTTGGGTACTTGCCTAAAGAGGTACACTCAAGAACCCAGGAGAAGCCAAGGTATTCTCAACCACACCATCCAGAGTGTACTCAAAATGGCAGGGGGACAACATAAGGGTAGACTCACCCAGAGCTGAGACTGAGCAACACTGGAGAAGCATATGGGAAAAGGAGACAGCACACAAAAATGATGCCCCATGGCTACTACATCTAAGATCTTAACACACCAATCTCCCAGAACAAGAACTTTACAGAGGCAGCAGTGGCTGAGTGATTAGAGCAGTCGTCCTCCAATGCAAGAGTTGGAGTTTCGAATTCATCAGTAGTCACATGCCCAAGTGTCTCTGGGAAAGACAGTGAACCCCTCATTGCCTCCTATGTGTGTCCCATCAGTGCATGAATGTTATCTAAAGCATTGATTAGTCTCTTTAGAATGATTTGTTCAGTTAGCTTTGTACAGATCTAGTAGAGTGCTTTATGAATGGGTAAATGAGGACACAGATTGTAGTGTGAAGAGCTTTGAGTGTCTTGATAAGATAGAAAGGCACTACTGTATACAAGTACAGTCCATTTACCATTTATCATTTACAATGGCAGGCATCCAAGACAGAGTCTCAAGAATGAAGAGCTGGACTACATCTGGGCCTCACATGATCTACACCTAATGGCTAAAGAAACTGACTGGATAACTTAATAACAATGTTTTAGTGCTTTACCTAATTAATGTGAATAACTTTCAGCTACTAATTACAAATTTAGCTCAATATGTGTAAAGTTCACCAAGTTGTAGCCATTTTTGTGTTTTCTAAGGTCATTTCCCTGTGGCAGCCATCTTAAACTGGCCTGACTATAACAGTGATCAGTTGTTGACACATACTGTATACAATGATTACGTTTTGAAACTTTTTGATCACATCTGTCCAGTTGGACACATGATGTTTTACTAGCATGCATGCACACAAAAATAGGCAAAGTATTATTGTTTTAATGAATGCTCATGATATTTTTTTGGTGACGGGCAATAATAATTCCAAGATTATTACCTCCTACAGGCCTGGTATGTAGGTTTAATCTTTTAGGATATTTTTGCGCTCTCATCTAAACAGAGAATTTTGCTTTTAATTGGAAAAAAAAATGTTGTTAAAAATTAGGGATGGGGCCAATCCGATCCGGTATCGGCCTCTGATACCAGCATAATTTGCATATCAGATTTTTCTGATCCAACCTGCAGAGATTTCCAATCCATGATGCATGTTTGTGTCTGTTGAATCGTTTTCCCATGTGATTCCCTGCCTGATTCTTTGCAAGTTAGCTTCAAACTATGGAATGGATTTCCTGAAAAGAAGCATGTCTCATGAAGCCCAGATTTGTACAACTTGTAGTTGTATGTAGAGAGGAGATTATTACAGCCTCATATAAAATCAGTAATGATTATGATATCGGAATAGTATCGGCCGATACCAAGATCTAGGTATCAGGATCGGATCTGAAGGAAAAAAAAATGTGGATCCCTATTTAAAATTAACAGGAGTGGTTTAGTTGAGGCCATGGATTATGTAAATAACTTAATTACAATAAGTGCTTGTATAATTCAAGCAGCTGACATATCTCAACCTCATCTTCTATAACAGCCAGAAGTGGTGTAGCCATTCAGTAGTTGAGTAAGTTTGAATCTATTGTTTCTTAGAAAATATGCATAACCTGTAAGTTTAACCCACCCGTCTCTGACAAGACTTGTGGACATCTTCCAACTCCTCCTCTTTGTCCTCCAGCTCCTTCTGATGCATCAGCTTCATCCTTTCCATCTCCATCTCAAACCGCATTTGGATCTGAAGGTGGAAAAAAATTGGAAGAGGTGAGCGAGGTGGCTAAAAGAAAATCAATCTGAATATGTTAGTGTGTCATGTGAGCACCTGTTGCTGCTGTTGGATTTTGGCAGACAGTTTTGTAATTTCCTCGTCTCTCTCACTGGCTTGACTCTCCAAGAGGCGAAGCTGCTTCTTCAGGTCTGGCACTGAGTCTAAGGCGAGGTCAACAGGTAAGCTGAGGTCCCTGATCTGAGCACACAATTCCTCCTTCTGCTTTTGGAGACGGGTCACCTCTGACTGGCTCTCCTATAAAGAAACAAACACACGCACACACACACACACATGCACACATGCATGTTCTTGAAAGCATACTTTTTGGGGACTTTGCATTGACTTCCATTCATTTTCTATAACCTACTCCTGACCCTAAACCTAACCATTGCTAGTACATGCCTAAATCTAACCCCCATTTCACACTTTAGTACGAAACCTAACCCTTAATCCCCCAACAAGACTTCTCTTTATATGGACATCTTATATGCTATTTATATGTCCCCATAAAGAGCAGTTGGTTCTCACAATGCATGATTTTTTTTTGTAAAATTGGTCCCTACAAGGTAACCTGAAACAAAAATGCACACACACATACATAAAGATTAGAGGTAGGCATGAGTAAATAGACTAAAATCTCCTGTCTTTACAAACCAGCTTTATTGTGTTTAGAGATTTTAACAAAAATCCATAATTTGATACCTGAAACAAAGGATAATAAAAATCATATTTACAATTTTGTAACACCAACTTCCCCTTTTATAAAGGCAGGTTTTTTTAATGACCACAGGTGTCACAGGTGCTATATTTTGGTTCTGTGAAATGTCAGATGTGGTGCTACTCCACAGAATTTCCATGGCAGAAATATCTATGACTTACCAACCTACAACGTAATTTGTGTGACTTTGTTGAAGTATCTATCCATCCATCGATTAATCCATCCATCCATCCATCCATTAGCTTCCACTTGTTCTGAAGTCGGGTTGCGGAGGCAGCAGCTTGAGCAGAGAGGCTGAGACACCTCTTTTCACAGCCACCTTTTCCAGCTCTTCTGGGAGTACTCCAAGCCATTCCCAGGCCAACCAATACATAATCTGTTCAGCGTGTCCTGGGTCTTCCCCGGGGTCTCCTCCTAGTCAGACATGCCTGAAGCACCAACCTAGGGAGGCACCTAGGGAGCATCCTTGCCAGATGCCCGAACCACCTCAACTGGCTCCTCTCAATGTGGAGGAGCAGTGGTTCTATTTCAAGGCTCTCCCAGATAGCTGAACTTCTCACCCAATCTCTGAGAGTCCAGGTACCCTACAGAGGAAATTAATTTCAAACACCTGTATCCATGATAGAAATCTTTCGGTCACTACCCAGAGCGCTTGACCATATGTGAGGTTAGGAATGAAGACAGGCAGATAAACAGAGAGCTTTTCATGACAGTTCAGCTCCCTCTTCACCATAATGGACCAGTACAGAGTCTGCAATACTGCAGATGCTGAACCAATCAGTCTGTCAGTCTTACGCTCCATACTTCCCTCACTCATGAACAAAACCCCAAGATTCTTGAAGTCCTCCACTTGAAGCAGAACCTCACCCTTGACCCAAAGAGAGCAATCCACCCTTTTCCAACTGAGGACCATGACCTCAGATTTGGAGGTGCTGATTCTCATCCAAGCAGCTTCACACTTGGCTGCAAACCACTCCAGTGATAGCAGAATATCATGGCATGATGATTCCAACAGGATCACATCATCTGTGAAGAGTAGAGATGGATTTCCGAGGTCACTGAACTAGAAACCCTCTACACACTGGCTACACTGAGAATATGTCCATAAACGTTATGAACAGAATTGGTGACACTGGGCGGCCCTAGTGGATTCCAACTCCCACCCTGATGCAGTCCAACTTACTACCGACAATGCGAACCAAACTCTCGCACAATTGTATAGGGAGTGAACAGCCCATAGTAACGGGCCCCCAATCCCACACTCACATAGCACCCCACACAGAGTACCTCGAGGAACACAGTCAACAGCCTTCTCCAAGTCCACAAACACATGTAAACTGGATGGACAAACCCCCACGACCCCTTGATGACCCTAGTGAGGGAAAAGAGCTGGTCCAGTGTTCCATGGCCAGGACAAAATCCACATTGGTCCTCCTGGATCTGAGGTTTGACCAAAGATCTGACTCGCTTCTCTAGTACCCCTGAATATACTTTATCAGGGAGGCTAAGGAGAGTGATGCCCCTATAATTGGAGCACACCCTCCGGTTCCACCTTATTGAAAAGGGGAGCCGCCACCCCAGTCTGCCAATCCAGTGACATTTCCCCCAATGTCCATGCAGTGTTGCAAAAGGCCAGTCAACCAAGACAGCTCCACCCACAACATCCAGAGCTTTAAGGAAATCAAATTGAATCTCATCCAGCTCTGCTCCCGCAGAGCTTTTTATCTACCATGGCAACTTCAGCCACGGTTATGGACAGACCAACCCCAAAGTTCTCCAACTCATCTTCTTCCATGGAAGACATGCTGGTGTGACTGAGACGGTCCGAAAAGTATTCCTTCCACCTCCCAATAACATCATTGGTTGAGGCCAACAGTACCCCACGTTCACTGAATACAGTGTTAATAAAGAGCTGCTTTCCCCTCCTTCACTGCCTGATGGTTTGCCAGAATCTCCTCAGAGATGACCAATAGTCTCTATCCAAGGCCTCACTGAACTTCTCCCACATACAAGATTTTGCCTAGCAACAGCCATGTCTGCAGACTGCTTGGTCTCCAGTATTACTCAGCTGCTCCAGAGTCCCAACAGCCAACATGGACCAATAAAACTCCTTCTTCAGCTTGACAGCCTCCCTAACCAAGGGTGTCCACCACTAAGTTTGAGGATGGCCACCACGAGAAGCACCAACAACCATGTCACCAGAGTGGCTCCACCATAAATCAAACTAACAAAGACCTTTACGAACCCTATTGTAAGGAGTGATAGGGCAATCTGCATGTGTATCTAGCTTAGCTCAGGTTTATAACTCGAACCCCACACTCTCTGTTCTTGGAATTGTGAAAGCTCCTCTGATGTAAAGCGAAATGTCTTCTGTTACAAAAATATACAATATACTTATTAAATTTAAAAAAAATCTTGAGTTTTTTTTTTTTACTTTTTTCGCAGCACTAGGGACAGGTGCTGCGAATTAGCTGTTGCTATTGCACTATGATGCAAACATGGGACTGCTGTTTATTCAGTTTGTCTATGTCGATGTGTGTCTGTCCCTATCAAATAAATAAACAAACAATTTTTTAATTACTTCAAATGTAAAATTTCTGATGTTGTATTCGTCCTATGTGTTATTCCAAATTCCACAACACTTGACGCCAGTGATTCAAAACATAAACATAAGATTAAAAAAACAAATCTGGACTATTAAATCCATGAGTAAACTAAGACCTCAGTGAGAAGCATTACCGTTAGCATTAGCCTACGGTAAATTATTGTTAAACATACACGGAAGATTATCAAATGTAACGATTTAATTACTTACTTGGAATATTAAAGAAATGGTGTTGACGGTAAGATCATCAGCTCTCAATGAAATGCGTCGATTCCCTCTAAATAAGACAAACATATCCAGTTTAAACTGGTAGATCTGAAGCGCTAACTAAAAATGTTCTTCTTCTTGTGGATTTTAATGGCGGTTGGCAAGAAACTGAAGGTGTACATTACCTCCACCTACTGGTAACTGAAAAAGTTATGTGCTGGGAGTTCAGGTCTTCATTTCATTTCATATTTCATTTTCCTCCATAAGGTCCCGTTGAATTAACAACAAAATAAAAGCTTGTCTTTGGTTTAGCCATTGCAGTTAAAAAAAAGTACCCCTTTTTTATTTTTGCTATTTCCGTTTTTCTAATTTCGTTTTAAAAATGAAGAAAAAATAATAATAAAAAAACATGCTTGATTTGTTTTTTTCAGTTTTATTTTGAAATGAAAAAAAAAAAAACAAAGAACGAACCATACACGGATTCATTTATCATGCGATTAATTGATTTATTGTTTATTGTGACAGGCCTATATATGAGTCAACTCTTTGGCTTACGCCTAGTATTTCCTCCTCTTCCATCAGATGCTCATTTGCTGTATAACCCCCCAAAGCTGAGTTCCTGTGAGGTACTCTGCTGTGCGCTCCAACCCTTGCTGTTTTCAGTTTGCTTCCTGTCCTCCATCTGTGTGACCAGACCCATCCAGCCACCAGGGTTGAGTTATTAATGCCTAGGGAGGTAGAGAGATGATTTCATTGCGTATTCAGGTGTGGGGATGGATGGCTTTCAGAGGCAGCCAGGGGAGTGCCGGGGAGGAAAGACTCTGTAGAAAATAAATATACCTGTCTCCTGCTGATGCATAGGGCCACACTCACTGCAATGCAAATCAACCGCTCTATCTGCTTCCACCCGTTCCCACTTGGATCCCCACCAGCCACACACTTATTTGCTCTTGCTGGATTTAGACGAGGCTTTCTGTACAGAGCAGAAAAGCTCTCTGTTTCCCAGCATGGTTCGATTCTGATGTGTTGCTGTTGATTTGGCCAACTTCTCAGCCGCGTCGACTAACATTTCCCAAAATACTCGATAAGTTCAGGTGTCCATTATAATTTCTGACTGCCCGACAACTGCAAACAGAGGCTGGAGATGACAGCGATTCAAAGCATGTAATAGTTTCTCACAGCACACATATTGTTTTTGTTAATAAGAATATCATGAGTGTTGAGGAACTGTTTTCAGTCAGATGTGATTAGACTGTGAAGAATTTTAGGACAACTTGGGTACACAGCTACAGTGTTTCCCCTACGTTACTTGTCTTGGTAGGGCACTCATCTCGTCATAATTTTTGTTGACGGGGGAGGTGGAGGAGACACGTCTTTGTTGCACGCTATTTGTACCAAAATATTCAAGCACAGGGTGGGGGGTGTTAGCGTGAGGGAATCGGAACACTTCCTCTTAGCTTTGTAGGTAGCACGTCTGTATCCACTAGCTTAGTGGTATGTCAGTGCTGGCAGTTGTTGACCGTTGGCGGCAGGGGTTTTGGTTCGGTAGGCAGGGCGCTCGGTTCTGTTGGCAGGGTGGGGCGGGGTGCCCTGCTTGTATAATTTTTTTCATTCATTCATTCAACTTTAATTTATACAGGCCGGTCTCATTGAGCCACGAGGACTCATTCACAAGAGGGACTTGTTCCAGACCGAACATTTAAAGTACAGACAACAATAAACAATAATAACTATAAACTACAGTGAAAATGCAGTTAAAATAAGAGTAGTGTATAAAACAATAAATCAGGGTGCCGTAAAATGGTGTGAAATACTAAAAACCAGAACATATCTGCCTTAATTTTTCCATTGACAATAATGGTAGGGGAAACACTGCAGCTGTGAGCACACTTTGTGTAAAATCAACCCATTGCTCAATAAAGCAGATACTGCCGCCTTTAAGATGTACAGCTTTTATAGTTTATCATTTTTGTGGACAGTACCTACAAAATCAGAAAACGATGCAAAAATGATGTAATAAATGCAGCTGATTCACTTCAGTAGAATTTTTTATGTCACAAAAACTTTCAAAATGTTGGTAACAGTCACCAGGAGTGTGCCACTGCTTTGGTGTAGGGGATAAGTATGTGGCACATGATTGAGGATAGTCCTCTTCTGCAGGTGTTTTGGGTTCACGTCCCGGTTCCAATGACCTTTCTGCAATGTCTCCCCCTCTCTCTCTCTCTGTTTTACCCCCACCCTCTGTGTGACAATAAAGGCCACTAGAGCCACAAAAATGTAAAAAAAAAAAGTCACCAGGAGTTTCAGTCCAGCAATTACAAGTGACCAAATGTTGCAAGAAAACATGATCTTGATACATTTATTGAATTGAAATCAGTGATACATAAACCTATTTGTTTTCTTTAATTTTTGTTTGCAATTTTTTTTTTTTTTTTTGGAAAATAGTCCAAAAGATTTCCAAAAATTGGTGCCTCAAAATGAGGCCATATAAATTGCTGGTCACTTCTCAGACGTACACTCATAATCCAGTAAGACATCAACTAGAAGTTTTCTTTTTTGCAATTTTCTCCCAACTTTGAGTCTCTTACAAGCCTCCAGCACTTGCAGTCCAGTAAGATACTTCCCAAAGCAAACCGTACACAACCTGTCTTTTATATCCTTTCAGATCAAACATTACTGCAACTAACTCTGGCTCTGAGGCAGGAGAAGCATAATAAGTTGGAATCATAAATTTGAATACAGCAGCTGAGACCGTAGCTCAGATTGGAGCCTCCAACTGAATAAAATTACTGTCAGTATTTTTATCTACCTAAAGGAAATAAATAAGATGATTTCAAAATGTATCATACCTGATAGAGCATATGTGTGATAGACACCCCCCCCACACACAGTTTTGTATTTTCTATTTTTGAAAATATTTTTACATATTCGCTAAAATGCAGTTTTTCAAAATTCCTGCATTCATCTAAAAATGGATATGAAATCTTAAATATTTGTTTAAACTTTGAAAAAAAAAATCAAAATTTCGCAAATTCCCATCAGAGTCTTGGTGGACAATTGGAAATTTTTGAGCATTTTCAGTAGCAAGTGCTGGTCTAAAGCGACTGAGAGCTGTGGTTTTTGACACTCTGTGGTTTTATGTACAAAAGCATCTTCAATCACTGACTGGCCCATCTAGACTAAATTACACCACTTTGGTACTATAATTTAATAGTGCTGCTTTATTTAAAGGCTCTGTTGCCTACAGTGCTCCATTTGCACACTACTTCAGTGATTTGTAGTATCTAAAGTACACAAAGCACATCATGACATGTCCTTCGTACTTTGTTTCTTTATGTTTGCTGCAGTTACATTTCAACCTCCAAACCACTTATAAGTTTGTTGAAATGCCAATATTTCACATTATAGAACAGACAGTTTTTATATATTTGCAAGCAGCAGATGGGCATGGGTCAAATCTCAGGAAAAAAAGGCCTTAATAGTACATGATCATTATAGTACAGTATTTAAAATATTTCTTAAGGATATCACACTTACTGTTACTGCTACAGCCCAAAGTAATAAAGTAATGTGCAAGAACTGTTTCGGTTGTTTGGTGTTGATGCAGACACATATAACAAACAGAGAATACAAGATGAGGGTTGACACACAAACACAGGTCCTAAATTAATGTATTGTAGTAAAGTAAAAACAATAATTGTGCAGAATGCAGTCAAACCTCTGAAAACAAATTAAATTTGTTTAAACAGGTGATTTGTTTCTTGAAAATTC
The DNA here is from genome assembly GCA_031762315.1 of Hypsolebias antenori. Classification (NCBI taxonomy): domain Eukaryota; kingdom Metazoa; phylum Chordata; class Actinopteri; order Cyprinodontiformes; family Rivulidae; genus Hypsolebias; species Hypsolebias antenori. The sequence goes on from JARVGS010001283.1 coordinate 22,475,517, forward strand.
AGACATGGAACAAATTTTTCCCATTAAAGATGAAATACATTTAAATAACTAGTTCCATCTCCTCCACAACGTGCACAATATTCAAAGTCATGCTCATTTTCAGCATGGTAAAAACATCACTCCTACTTAGTAACATTGCTAAAAGCACTATATGGTAAAATTAGTTTTTTTTCCAAAGACAGACAACTCTTTGAGGTGTTTCAGATACAGTAACTGTGAAGGAGGTGGAATAGGTTATTGCATGGAAGAATTTATATAAATAATATAGGTCTAAACATTCCTGACACATTCTTGCATCTCTATGCCGATGACACTGTTGTTTATAGCCGAACTAACATAGTTATCAAGGTTTTCCAGCTTCTACAGTCTGCATTTAACAATTTTCAGTCTGACTTATTCCATCTCAAGCTGGTGCTAAATGCTGACAGAACCAAAGGGATGTTGTTTTCAAACAGAAAGTCTATGCCAGCAACTCTCCCTGCTATCTCATCCATGCATTGTGTTCCTATTGAGTTTGTAGATTCTTACAAATACTTAGGAATTTTGGTTGATGCACATCTCTTTTAAACCACATATTGGAAACTCGATAAAGAAACTGAAATTTAAATTGGGTTTCTTTTTCAGAAATAGATCTTGCTTAACTCTGAATACCAGAAAACACCTTGTGACCTCTACCTTCCTACCGACCATTGATTATGGTGACATAATTTACATTTATACATGAATGCCCCTGCCAGCTCTTTGTAGATGTTGGACACTGTCTACACTAAGATTCATAACTGGTTGTAACTACCGTACCCATCACTGCACTATGTACTCAGTGGTCAGTTGGTCATCATTATCTACACTCTCACACTGGTTCATTTTCATCTATAAATCCCTCCTTGGTCTGCTACCTTCTTATATCTCCTCCCATGTCACGCCATCAGTGCAGTTACATCATGCGCTCAGTCCATCATTACCTGCAGCGTTCCCTCAGTGCAGACCAAACTTGGAAAAAAGGCCTTTTCCAACTCGGCTCCTGCAACCTGGAACACCTTGCAACAGGAACTGAAGTTGTCCTCCTTGATTTCTTTACAGGGTTTCAAACATTTGATAATGTCAATAGAAAAATCAAAGCCAACATGTTCTTGTTTTTAATATTTCACCCTGTTTTACGGCACCCTGATTTATTGTTTTGTACACTACTTTTGTTTTAATTGCATTTTTACTGTAGTTTATTGTATTCATTGTCTACTTTTGTTGTCTGTGCTTTATATGTTCAGTCTGGAACAGGTCCCTCTTGCAAATGAGTCCCCTTGGCTCAATGAGGCTAGCCTGCATAAATACAAGTTGAATGGATGAAAAGAACCCCCCATTGTTGTGACTTTTGGAACCTATGAAAGTTTTGCTTCTGGTCCACACAACAAAACATCACACATTTTGGCTGGAATGGGATCATTTGTGTCGCTGTCTCCAGGCTTGTGCTTAGCAAGAAATCAACTCCTGAGCATTTGCTTTTACCTGCCCTTCAAAATGTCATGAAAATATGCCGTAACCCTGTCATGGTGCAGATTTATGAGTGTGACAACAGCTTTGTTTAGTGGTTGTTGTGCACAGAAGCCTTGTCCCTTTTCCCCATGTGCGTACACCACTTTTATAGCCCTGGGGCCTCCAATGACACCAAGGGAGGCACAATGCATGTGTGGTAGAAACATTAGGGAAGTGAAATTTGTGCTCAGATAGCTGGTTATGTTGGTCCCTCTCTTCACATTACTGCCATGCAAACCAGCTTTGGAAGGTTGATACTTTCATATTAGTTTGTAAATGGGGATGCAAAATTATGTTTTGGAGATGTCTTTTCACCACAACGATTATTCACCAAAAGCATCTGCCTCTGCAGTGAGACAGCAGCTGTTTTTGATGTCAGTACTGTTAGACTTTCCAATTCGTAGATTAACTTACTTACTTGTAGGGCTGCAACATGAAAAGTTTAACTCTGGTAAGTCAACAGCGTCCATATCAACAAAGGAAGAGTCGGGGTTGTTTCTTTGATCATCACACAGTTCACTCCGTTCACCTTTATTTTGTGTGGCCAAGGATGAAAGCTTCTCATTTTATGTTGTAAGGCATTAAAACAACTGCAAGAACTGTAAGACACAAGTCTAAAAAAGTTAAGTCTGGTCCTCTGGACATTCAAAAAACAAACCAAAACAAACAAACAAAAATAATGTAGAAACGCTTCGTCTTTCCTCCGAAAGACTTCTTCAGTCTGAGGTGCTGTATTCAGCTCAGTCTTATAAATAGCACCTTCTCATA
>JARVGS010001283.1:22725769-22744908 GCA_031762315.1 Hypsolebias antenori
GTCGGTACCGGGGCTTGAACCGGCGATCTTCCGATCACAAGCTCACCTTCTTAACCTCTGCGCCACCACTCCCACTCCAAACCATATGTGTTATTTTTCACCACTTTTATTGTCTGTCCAACAGATCTCACTTGTAAATGAGTCTTCATTGCTCAATGTGATTTAGCTGTTTAAATAAAGGTTGAATGAATTAATTCATTTTTGTTTGTTCATTTCCTGCACTTTGTTTCCCTGTTTTTTTACCCACCATCTCTCCCACCATCTGCATCTTTTTGTAAACTTCCTCTTCCTTTGTCCCCTCACTGCATTTCACCTGCTCGGTGTCAAGCAAAGATTGGTGGAAGTACGTCTCTTTGACAGCTGCTGTGGTTGGTGCTTGTAGAGTGGAGGTTTTGCCTGTTTTTTCTCCAGCTGTCTGCTGTGCAGTATGGCAGAGGTGACGAGGTCGTGACATGTGTTGTGGAGGCTTGTTTTAGACGTTGCTTTTGTCAATCAAAGTGAGAAAGGAACAGCAAACTCTGACTGAAGGCCACCTGTACCCTACACACTGCTACAACCAGACAGCTCTGCTCCTGTCACGGCATCACATTAAACTTTAGCAGCGATGCAAAACACCAATTTATCAGATGTCTCTGCGTTGTATGAATATTTAAATTGTCACTGTGTTAAAGAGACACTGCTCTGTTTCTGCAAAAATTCAGATAAAGGGAATCGTACTCTCCTCAGGTGTGAGCAATAACTGGACTCTAAGCCTTTCCTGCTTAAACATGGTTATTTAAAGACTGATGCTCAGTGGCAGTCCCACCTCTGGGTTTGATGTTAATCTGCTGGAATGAGAAGGAAAACAAGAAAACACTGAACCATATAGCATTGAGCTAGACATGCTTCCTGAAAGTAACAACAATGGGCTGTGATCACCATGAAGAGTCAAATGTAACACTTTGTAACATAAATGAAGAACTTTGGCAAGCCCTTTGTGTATTTATTTATTATCTTTTATCAGATGTCATTTTAGCCCATTTCTTCATGAATTAACTGCATTAGTTGTGCATTTGTTGCCCTAGTTCAACAAACACCGTTCTTAGTAACACATTTTTGCTGAATAGGGCCACTTTTGCCCAACTAGTTGGAGCAGAAGTCATATAAGTTGGTCATTTTGCTGCGCTGCTAGCCCAAAAGTGTCAACTAGTTGGCTTTTTAATACATTAGTGAAGCATTGGACCACACTAGTAAATGACTGCATCATGCAAGTTAGCTAGTGGGCATCAAAAACCCTTGCATACTATTTGGTCAACAAAGGTTATGCAGGCTGTCAAATATGCTCTCTAATGGACTAGCATAATCCTCTATACTGCTGCTTTTAGATGGCCGTTATTTTTCTACTGACGACTGAAAAATATTGATGCCCCCCAAAAATCATGTTTGTTTCCATCTCGGCGTTTAGAGTACATCATTTGTAGCAGCACTGTGCTGTTCAAACATTTTGTAAAAGAAAGAGAATGAATGAGTGAACATGTCTTTGATTTATTTGTGATCACTTCATCATCAACATTGTCTCCGTCTCACTTCCCTTCTTGTCAGTGGGCTGCTACAGTCCTCACTGACGTGGTCGCTTTTTGCTGCAGCATTTCAATCACACTCAGGCAAACTTGGAGGAATCAGTCTGCACAAATACATCCAATTCTGTTAGACAACAGAGGCGTAGGCACAGCACAATGCTCTCTGTCTTTTATGCACATGAATGTCTGCTCACAACTCGACTGTGAACAAACTCATTTTGGCTGACAGGAAGGAAAGCTCTGACATGTTCAGTAGCTTTGACTGTCCACAACTCTGTGCACTAATTATTTCCACCAACCTGGATGCAAGTACAAGGGAGATTAAAGATTTTTAAAGGTGTTTGTTACTGTCACAATAATAGTTCTCTGCTCTGACATTCTTTTAAGAATTTTAGATTTTAAAACAGCCATAAAAAATGTCCCATTAACAACTCAGCTCCTTAAATTTCTTGAGTGATCAGGATTTACTAATGAATATTTTAAAACCTGTTGATCTCTGACAGGAAAAAAAGTGATCCGGTTAGACTACTGTAAACTAGCGTTACTCTGTCGTGGTGAGTTTATAATTTTTGGGTTGCTTCAGCACTGCCAGAACCCAGAACTGAACACAGAAGGGAAAGGAGACAAGAATAAAAAATGTAAATCAGTTTATTTACAGATGTTGGGAAAATGCCAGAGGACTAGGAGATCTGCAAAGAAGCACAGCTGGTGAGTATATGATTTACTGAAGTCGATTCAGTCCTTATAGACAATAATAAAAGGTTATCCTTACATTGGTTTTTCAGGTCTTAGTCTTCAAGGGAGGTCCATAAATGTGGTATCGTGCTTGGGGGCATTGATCAAGATCCAGACATGAGAGAACTACAAATAGAGATGTCAGGAGCAGACAGGAAGCTTGAGTCTGAACACGTGTTTGTCTTGCAGGACTGGAACTGCAAATGGATTCTGGGAGACAGATCAAGAAACCAGGAGACAGTTAAGCACAAGGAGAGCAGGGCCAGGCATCGCGACGCAATGCTCCAATGGTGGACTGAAGTCAGCCAAGACTTTAAGTAGAGTAAGTAGGGTTTAAGTAGAGTAGATTAGATGGTTGGAACCACCTGTGAAGGATCTTCTTCCTGTCAGTCCTCCAAATAATAGAATGCCCAGCAGAGAGAGTTCATACCACAGATTCTTACAGTACCTCCCTCTCATTGATTGCCTCTTGGTGATCATCTGCTGCTCATCTGTTTTTTTTTAGGGTGTTGACTGTAAAAGGACAAGATGAGATCTTGGTCTATGATGAAGGATCTGGAGATCCACAATAACTCCTTGGGTCTGTATCCCTTCCAGTCCACAACATAGTGAAAACCTCTTCCATGGCGATGAATGCCCAAGATGTGATGAACTGTATAAGCAGGATAGTTGTCAGTTATTCGAGGGGCAGAGGGGCGTTGGCTGGATAAGTATATGTCACACTCCATCACAAGCTTTATCAGGGAGATATGAAAGGTAGGCCGGATCCTCATGCTGGAGAGAAGAGAGAGCCTAACTGCTGATGTATTGATTATGGCCTCACTTGGGTAAGGTCTGATGAACCTGGATGCAAACTTTTAGGGGTGTCACAAAGGTTAATGTCCATACCTTCTGGCCCACCTGATAATTCAGAGCTGGGGTATGATGTTGATGGGCCAATATTTTTAATTTGGGCAGCAGTACAAAGATGAGTTTCCTTAGTTTGTCTCCAGATACATCTGTAGCATTGCAGATGATGCTGGACTAATGGAACTGTGACTACTTTTGGTCTTCTTCTACCATGTTCTCCTTCCAATTAATATGAGGATTGTGTTGGTTCAACCAGGGATGACACACAATCAGAGATTCATTCATTCATTCAACCTTTATTTAAACAGGCTAGTCCCATTGAGCCACAATGACTCCTTTACTATAGAGACCTAGATAAGGGGATTATGATGAGGAAAAAAATCAGGAACTCACCTTCCTCATGACGATTACCCACAAGGACCAGATAGATCTTAGCGGTCTTGTGAGTTATAGCTGGTAAGACATGTCCAGACAGAGCAGAAGTATTCATTGGCTGTGGTAACATAGCTGTGTGGATTATCATTTGTTCAACTAAAGTCTCACTGATGAGGTTCTGTTCAGGATCAGTGTTGACTGAAGCCTGAATGGAGAAATTCATCCATACATCCATCCATTATCTTCCACTTATTCTGAAGTTGGGTCATGGGTCATAGGGGCAGCAACTTGAGCAGGGCGGCCCAGACATCTCTTTCCACATCCACCTCTTCCAGCTCTTCTGGGAGGATTCCAAGGCATTCTCAGGCCATCCAAGAGACAGTCTGTCCAGCGTGTCCTGGGTCTTCCCTGGGGTCTCCTCCCAGTCAGACATTCCCGAAGCACCTCCCTAGGAAGGCGGCCAGGGAGCATCCTTACTAGATGCCCCAACCACCTCAACTGGCTCCACTTGATGTGGAGGAGTAACAGTTTTACTCTGAGTCTATCCTGGATAACTGAACTCCTCACCATATCTCTAAGGGAGAGTCCAGCTACTCTGCAGACGCAACTCATTTCAATCACCTGTATCCGTGATCACATTTTTTTGGTCACTACCCAGAGCTCATCACCACAGGTGAGGGAAGGAATGTAGTCTGACTGGTAAACAGAGAACTTTGCCTTACAGCTCAGCTCTCTCTTCATCACAACAGACCGGCACAGAGTCTACAATACTGCAGACACTGCACCAATCCATCTGTCAGTTTCATGCTCCATTCTTCCCTCACTCGTGAACAAAACTGCAAGATACTTGAATTCCTCCACTTGAGGCAAAACCTAACCCTCAACCTGAAGATAGCAATCCACCCTTTTCTGGTTGAGGACCATGTCCTCAGATTTGGAGGTACCAATGCTCATCCCAGCTGCTTCACACTCGGCTATGAACCGCTCCAGTGAGAACTGAAGATCACAACACAATGACACTAACATGACCACATCACCTGCAAAGAACAGAGATGGAATCCTGAGGCCACAGAACTAGAAACCCTCTGCCCCCTGGCTACATTGAGAAATTCTGTCCATAAAAGTTATGAACAGAATTGTGACAACAGGCAGCCCTGGCAGATTCCAACTCCCACCCTGAGGAGGTCTGACTTACTACCGCCAATGTGAACCAAACTCTCGCACCTCTTGTACAACAACAGGCCCCCAATTCCATACTCACGGAGCACCCCACACAGTGTACCCAGAGGAAGACAGACAAATGCCTTCTCCAAGTCCACAAAACACATGTGGACTGGATGGGCAAACTTCCATGACTCCTCGATGATTCTAGTGAGGGTAAAGAACTGATCTAGTATTCCATGGCCAAGACAGAATGGGCATTATTCCTCCTGGATCTGAGATTTGTCCATTCGATGTTGCAAAGGCGTGTCAACCAAGACAGCCCCACAACATCTAGAGCCTTAAGGAAATCAGGGTGAATCTTTTCCACAGCCGGAGCCCTGTGGCCTCAGAGCCTTTTAATTACTTAGGCGACCTCAGTCACAGTTATGGACGGCCCAACTCCAAAGTCCTGCAACTCGGCTTCTTCCATGGAAGATGTGCTTGTGGGAGTGAGCAGGTCAGAGAAGTTCCTTCCACTTCCTGACATCATCACTGGTTGAGGTCAACAGCATCCCAACTTCACTGAACACAGTGTTAGTAAATGCTGCTTTCCCTCTTCAACTGCCTCATTGTTTGCCAGAATCTCCTTGGAGCTGACCAAGAGTCTCTATCCAAGGCCTCGCCAAACTCCTCCCACATCTGAGCTTTTGCTTCAGCAACAGCTAAGGTTGCAGACCTCTTGGCCCTCCGGTATGCCTCAGCTTCCTCCAGAGTCCCATTGGCCAACAAGTCCCGATAGGCCTCCTTCTTCAGCTTGACAGCTAGAATTACATTCTGACCCAAAAAATCCGATCCGATCCGGCCCCAGCCCGCAGTCATAATATCCGAACCACACCTGACTGGACAAAGTAAAGTAATTACAGGTCCAAACCCGGAAAAAAACCCAACATTTTTAATCAGTCATTAACGGTCATGGATGCGCAGCTGAATAAAGGGGCAGAAGATCAGAGATGAAGGGGTGGTTGTTCTTTCATGGCCGCCTGCATTTTTCTGCATTACAGAGACACGCAGACCTTTCTTACACAGGTCTGCTTTGGGATACATCTGTCATCAGGGACGCACGACTGAATAAAAAAGATGCAGAAAATTGTAGCTGAGGAGGTGTCTGTCCTTTCATGGCTGTAAAAAAGCATTTAAACCCAGTTTCTGCCTGCATTCTGATTTATTCACGGACTCTGCTTTGACACATGTCTGCTCTGGGATCTCACCTGTTTGGGTTGTTGGCCGCATGCGTTTGCTGAGTGCAGTGGCTGAATGAACGTCTATTTGGGCAATGGATCGCTTCCTGGCAGTATAATCCCATCTGAAGCTTAACTGAACTTTTCACCTCTTTCAAGGCCGGTCAGCTTGAGGTGAAATGGCCATGTGTGGCTGGTGAATATATGGCAGGCCATGTTAATATATAATTGGATCGCAGTTGATCCTGACCCAATCAAAAGCCCAACACTGTCCCAGCCCACCCATCCAGCACAATATCATGGCCCGGCCCACCCTACATTTGGGTCGGGTGGGGCCGGACTTAGGGCTTGGGTTAGAAATGACAGCTCTATTGACAGCTGCCCTAACCCGGGGTGAATAGGGAGATTCATATTATTAAAACAGATTGTGGTATGATGCAACAAGTGAGGGCTGGACAAAAGAAAACAAACCTTTTAATCATGTTGATTGTAATCAACAGGAAATTAGATAGTGTCCATACTTGCCACAGTATAAACATTCATTGCCGTTTATGTGACGTTGGCATTCCTCAGGTGTCAAGTGAGCTTGTTCTATCTGCATAGGTTCCATTCAGGTAGGTCAGTGGTGATTGGATGTCTGAGTGGAGGGGCAAGCCATCTGGAAACTCTAGAAATAAGAGGCTAATAAGACGCCATGGAATGTGTACCTTGACAAAGGGTAAGTAACAAGTTGGCAGCATCATTTTCATGGAGAGGGTGGTCAAAAACTCTCCTCAGCTCACAGACAGTTTTCAAATGTTTTTGTCTTACAGGATGTGACAAAAAAGGAGATTTAGCACAGTCAGAAGAGTACACCTTAGGAGCTCAACCAAAAGTTAACTTACATTGGAGAAGAAATCCACCGCATCAGTTTGAGTCTCCATCAATTGGATCAGGCTGAGGAATTTGTGGATCCTTCTTCTTCATCAAAAAGATTGAATTGAGATCAGGAGCTGGTAGTGATGTTGAAGGAGAACAAAACTTCAAGAGATGGATCATTATTGTTGTCATTAACAATGATTAATTGTTAATTATTATTATTATTATTATTATTATTATTATATTATTATTATTATTATTATTGTTGTTGTTGTTGTTGTTGTTGTTGTTGTTAAGTTGAGTTTAGATTGCCAATAACTGGTTGATCCACTATGTGAAGGAGCTGGCTGTAAGACCAAGTTTGTTACAGCTCCAGGGTATGTGTTGAAGATGACCTTCTGCTAATATTAAATTTAACAATCAAATTTTAACTCATCATCAGTAAAAATGATGGAGCATAGCTCCGTTTTCTTTTACTAAGATTGATTAACTGCAGAGATCATCAATCAGTTTTAGATTTTCGTCCTGTGATTACTTTCTGAGTTTCATTAAATTCCATTCTCTGGTTCATGAGCTGTTTTGCTAAAACGAACTCATGGGCACAAACTCAGGGAATCACCATGGTTGCCCCTTTTCGTCAACATAGTGAAGTCACCATTAATGTTGGTGCTTAAATTTCCAACATCTTTTGCAGTTCTCCTCCTAAACAGTAGATGTCACTGCTGAAAAAAGATATTGCTGCACAGTAGGGATGGCCAGAACCAGTTGTACAAGAAATACATACAAACACAACTATACAGGTCCATTAGCAGGTCTCTCTTGTAAATGAGTCCTTATGACTCAATGACACTAACCTGTATAAATAAAGGTTGAATGAATGGATATACAGTTTTAACTTATTTACCTTTATGCAATTTAAGTTTTGATAGATTACCCACAGTCACATATTCTTGTTTCTTTAAAAACAAACCTGAATGCAGAATCTACAATACTGTATTCCTTATTTTTGTGGATGCACAACCACCTGAAACAACATGACCTCCACCCACCCCACACCCCCACCCAAAAAAATGGCCTGATCTTTTAACAGCAGTGTTGGTGTGCACCACCACTTGTGAGAACAATGCTGTCAGGCATAAACTACCAGTTAGGCTGTCATCTTAGAAATTACAATGATACAATGATTCTATGAACTTTTTTAAATAACATATGATCCCACTAGTGTACACAAAGCTTTAAAACACTGTGGGCTTGCAAAGATGAAATATGGCCCATTATTTCTGATTTGCTTTTAGATTTTACAAAGCCATTCAGTGCACAGAAAACTTTGCATAGCTTTCATCGCTTCATTTTGACTTTATCAGATGTATTGACAAAAGTGAGTAATATGTACAAAAAAACTCAGGAGGAATATGAATTATGAATTTGAATAGCATGCTGCCTAATGACAAAGATCTCATTGTTGTGATGCCTCATGTCCTCGCTGATATGCACCATTAGGGCTGAAGCAACAGGGACTCTTCTCTGATCTCCCACGAACAAATGTTAACTCCGAGTCTTTGGTCCATTAAGAACAGCTATTTGTCATTCGGAATTCAAATGAGGCTAATTTATGTTTTTGCAGCAATTACATGTAGATTATTGCAGGGCTGTTTATCACAACAACACAATTTTGTGTGAGTCTTTTGAATATAAGTGCATTTAAATCGTTTATGAGAATGTTAAAAGCCATCAGTTTGAAAGAAATATGCAGGTATTTTTCTCAGAATAAAATCCAGCTGGGGCCTGATTTAACTTCCCAAACCTTATTTCAAGTTAACGTATAAATAAAAATGGACAGCCTCATTTAAGTCTAGAGCAAAGATAATGAAACACTAACCTTTCTCTATATGTTTCTATCCTGTGGTTCGTCAGCACCAGTCCCATTGGGACAGCTTGACAATAACACACACAAAGTCTGTGTGGAACTCGCACCACCACATTTCAAACAGCTGACAAACTGAGAAACACAAAGCATCAATAATACAATTAAAAGATGTACAACTGTGATCATCAACAATACCCAATAACTATTCAAGAAGATTAACATATTAATTTATATAATTAATGCCGGCAGTTTGTTTAAACTCTGGCTAAGATTGTTTTTCAGTTTTTTTCAGCATGTTCTGTGATTCATTCAGTGAGCTGCAAAGTGAAGTTTCAATATTTTAAGGTCCTATTTATATAATGCAGACTTTGAGTGAGACACTAGCTTGAGGATTTGTCACGTCTGAGAATCAACATTTAATATGATTTCATAAACAGATGTGTGAATAGGTCACATGAAGTTTGACTGTATAAAACTAAATAGACAAAAAAATCTTTGTCATCTGTCCAAATGATCTGATTTAAGTTTTTTTTTTGTGATTTGTTTACATGGATGATTGAGCTTACATCAGGACTCCTTTTTCTTCTTCTTCTTCTTATTATTATTATTAGGGATGCACAATATTGGATATTTGGCCAATATCCGATATGCCTATATGTTAAAACTTATTTGGCCGATAACCGATACCAATTTTTTTAATATACTTTCCTTTGTTAGACCATAGTTCTCTTATTTAGGTATTATTTGGTGCAAAAATTGTGTAACAGCTGTAAGAGCTGGTGACATATATTCAGTAACAGCCACATGATATGCATAGCACTTTAACTTATATTAAATGAAAAGTGTTAAATGTTATTTATTAGCAACAGTCACCTGTGATGCTGTCTCACTTGTGGAGGCTTGTTCCATGTTCCTAGCTCCAGTGTGGGATCCTCTGCACTCCTGTGCATGAAGGACAGTCTTTTGAAGTTCAAAGTTTTTGTCTATCCATTGTACTGTAAGACTAATCATGCTAACGGGGCTAACACGACGTCCAAATGTCTGTGGTAAAACTCACCCAAGTTCTATCAGCTATTAGTGCTTCTCAATAACGTTGTAAATTACAGCTTGTAACTCGGATAAGGCTACGTCGGAAAAATATGTCAGACTGGGGACGATGTAGCGAGGCTCAACGTAGTCCAAAAATCTTTGGAATCCAACAGCCTCAACGAAGAAAAACCTCCACTCCGCCGACATTTTGACTTCTCCCTCTCTGCCGTGATAAGATCAGGTATGCGCACGTGACATCATTGTGTTGTGCTGCCGCTGCAGGCATCGTGGGTTGTCATACAAAATCAGCGCCTTGTATATAAGTGATTATTTTAATGAAATGGTCGATGCCCGACATTTAACTTTAATGCTAATATCGGCTGATACCAATACCATGCCGATAATATAATGCATCCCTAATTATTATTATTATTATTATTTACTCTTGCTGAATGAAAAACTTAGAGTCTGAAACTGTCCCCGACTGAACTAGTAACTCTTGTACAACCTTGCTGTTGTTCATCATTATGTTATAATTATACTTTTCTGTCAGCCCAACAGTTTCAGGTGAACCAGGCTGATTTTGACTCACTCCCCACCACCTGTTTCTACCTGCTCGAAATAGTTCAGCGTTTTCTCACCTGACGTCGAGCCTTCGCGGCGCTGACTCTTGGGTTCTGTGAAAGCTGCTTCTGCTTAGAGACAGTTTGCAGCTGCAGACACTACCAGCTCTGTTCCAGGGGAAAGGAAAAAGCAATTCCATGCTTGGGCCACAGTGAATCCGTCTCTGTCAGTTCCGCTTCTTGATGCCCCCAAATCACATTCCCTCCCCTCCACCCATCGGCGCTCCCATCAGCCTCGGCTGCTCTGTGATCGGGGAGTAAGAGACCATCAGCCCAGAAGTGAAATGAGGATGCGCTTTACATGCTCCCTTACCGTGCCATCCTCCTTGATGTCACTCACTTCTGTTCCCCGGCACTTGCAATTTCCCACTCTGCAATAAAACTCCACACTTCGCAGAGGAGAAGTCACAGCGTTCAGTTATAATATACCTTCTGCTTCGTCTATCAGCCTACACGAGGTGTCAGTCTGTGATAAATACACTTTACTCAATTCGCCATTTTTGCTTCTCATGCAGAATCTCCAACAAAAACCTAACATTTAACACAAAGAGCAGTTCATCTTGCTTCATATTTTGGTAAAACCGAGATTGTTTTCACCTTCATCTCCACTGGAGAAATGAGCAGCTTTTGAATCATTTGCCAAGAGTCTGTTTTGCCATGCTATTAATATTTTGACTAGAGCATCTTATGTAACAGATGAATAATTTTTATCCGCACACTTAATCAGTTTAAGGCTGCCAGTCAGAAGGACGCAAAGCAGCAAGCCCAGCTCACAGTTACTCACTTCACTGAGTTGATTCCTGGAAGCTGTTACCAAGGTCGACACGTAAGAGCCTATTTATATTTATCTTAACTTCAAAACACTTAAACCACATGACCTATCCATTTCAGATCATCGGGTGCTACGTCTTGAATCATGTATGGGCAGAAATGCAAACTTGCCATACAGACGTTGTCCTGGTTTACATTCCACTTCTGCTGCTCCTCATACATTCCATCATGCTTTTTCTCCCTCTTCACTGAATGTGTTGCTTTGCCTTTGTGGAAAACACTGACACAAAAACACTGATACATAATTTTTTAAAGTGATGAAGGCACACAGAGTGATTGATGGCAGCATATTGGATGGGAAAATAACGTTCTGGGCCGTTAATTTTACTGAGTCAAAGAAGCAGCCTCAGACCGACAACACAGGAAATGAGCAGGATTTATCTCTGGCCTGGTGTCTGGCCAGCTTTCTTGTATTAGATGCATTTTATGGACCACAGTGATGGTTTGCAAATGTTGTTTGGTTCACACTTTAAACTAAATTACTTTCTAGTCTTTTATATTTTTTTGTTTTGAACAGAGAATGTCTCAGTCTTAACATTAAAAATGCACCCAAGTCCCATTATGGTAAACCTTACCTTTTCACCAAAACACTGCAAAACAGTTTAAAGGCAGTTGTCAAACCAGCGTCTGTCAGAACTTTTCTAGTGTTGTGTCTTGGGTCTGTAGTCAACCCAATACATACCTCAATAAACTGCGAACAAGTCTGATTCATTAAAGATACAAAGCCAGATGTGATATGATGATTAGCCTTTAATGATGCTACAATGGTTTCAATTAGTTTGATTCAACACATTGAGATTCAATGTAACACAATTCAACAAAGCAAATAAATTGTCTTATTTAAGTTAATAAGAGTATTTTCACTGCCAAATGAAAATGACTATTTACAAACAGGTATTGTCTTAAAATTATACTTTCATAAAACTTTACTTTCAGTTCACAAATAATACAAAAAAGAAAAAAAACTTGTGCAAAAACTTTAAACCGCCTACCTTCAATAACTCAGTAGCGGGAAGCAAAATGTATTTTCTACTTCGTAAAAGAATAAAATATTGTAATTTGGGGTTTCCCTGTGATGTCAGTTGATCCACATAAACAGGGAGAAGCACACTTTCAGTGTTTGTTGCTGTTTGTATCAGCACTGCTGATATAAAAACTCTTTACAGCATCTTACTTTGGTCCTCAAAATACAACATGGCAGCTGCCATAAACTGGGCCCTGCAGCCTTCATCACCCAATGATGAGAGAAGGCTGGACAGTTGGTTTAGTATTTTAATAAACGCCAGTACTAATATGTTCTTCACACACAGTTACACTTTTAAAAAAAAAATTCAGATTTTTTTTCTATACAAACAGACCAGCTAACAATTTTCTTGTTAATCTAGAGTTTTTTTCAGTATAAAGATGGAATAGAAAAATCCATGTACATTTAATCCCAAAACTGTATAGGGATTCAGCTGCTGCACCACTTTAGTCACATAGCATGAATGCATCTCCGTGAATCAAGGAAAATAAACAAACAAACAAAAAAATTAGTTCATCTTCACATCATTACCAATTAAACTATTTCTTTTTTTTTTTTTTTTTTTTTTGTTTTATTTATTCAAAATAAGTTTATGATCAGAATACAGGCAAAAAAAAAAAACACACATACACGAAAAAACAAAACACAGTGAAATACTTTACTATGATTGCAAGTGGAATTTGTTCAGGCTCATCATGAATGTTTAACACTGTCCAGGGCCAAGATGGTGCAGGGGCAGGGCAGACGACTCAAGACCTGAAGGTCCTGGGCTCAATCCCTGGTCATTGCACATCTTGTGGTGTCTCTGAGCAGGACACCCAATCCCAAATTGTTCCCCAGGCAACTTACATGGCTGCCCACTGCTCCACCTGGATGTATGCCAGGCACGATGGGTTAAATGCAGAGAGCCAATTTCATCTTTGAATGGAGCATACAATGATGACAGCACACATCACTTTAATTATTATTATTATTAAATGCCACAGATAGATGTTACTTTGACATGTAACCCAAAATAGTTATTATTTCATCCATCCATCCATCCATCCATCCATCCATCCATCCATCCATCCATCCATCCATCCATCCATCCATCCTCTTTTGCTCAGTTCTTCCTTTCTGGGTCACGGGGGTCACTGGTGCCAATGTCCAGCCATCACTGTGAGAGGCGGGGGACATTCTGGACAGGTCTCCAGTCCATCACAGGGACACATAGAGACAAATGAGACAAAAAAAATCACTCTTTCACTCTCACCTAGGGACAATTTAGAGTCGCCAATCAGTCTAACATGCATGTTTTTGGACTGTGGGAGGAAACTGGAGTACCTGGCGAAAACCCACGCATGCACAGAGAGAACATGCAAACTCCACCCAGAAAGGCACCCGGCTGAGATTTAAACCAACGACCGTCTCAGTGAGAGGTGGCAGCTCTACCAACTGTGCCACTGTGCCACTGTGCCATGTTATTACTCAAATTTTTAATGTTATTCCAATTTACAAGTTCAAACTGATTTTGTGTTTCAACACATATGTTCTGTTTGCAGTCAAAACCAATAAAGTCCGACACATCACAGAACAGCTGGAGGTTTTCTGCTGTCAGACCTGTATCTCAGGCATATTCATGCAGAAAATGTATGTTTTGTTGCTCACAGCTGCATATAAGTATTATTAATAGCTTGGTCTTTGCCATTCCATAGCTTCACAAGATGAGAAAAGTTGCCAGAGAAGCTAAAATTATGAGCACGTGTTAAAGGCCAAGCAGCGGCTGTTTTGTGGCTGTCAGGATGCATGCGGGTGCCAGGGCTGCTCACAGACAACATTTGATTTGATCCATTAACACCCCGTCAATTGCACAGACTCCTCATTTCAGAAAAACATATAAAGAGATGGCCTCGATTGTTGCCTGCACGCTGAGGGCTTGAACTCAATCTGTGCAGGAGAAAAGAAGTGCCGCCACACAGACTTCGTAAAAGAGAAACGGTGTGCAGTCCTGATTGCTACATAGTTACACTGTTATTCCCGTGAGGAGAAGAGGTGAACAACAGGAAACTCGCTATTATTGCTACCTTGTTTGTAATTTCAGACTAGACATGACAGGAGAGTGGCAGGTGAAGATGTCCACTGTGCCCTTGGAAACAGAAAAAGTGCACTACACAATGTTTCAAAGCATTTTCAAATGCCTACAAGGCTCCTTGTGTAGTAAAATGTATGTTTAAGACTGATAGACTTATGGAGTGTGACATACATGGAAAACATGGCAAGGTCATGGACATAGTGACACAAACAGAAGGTTTTTTTTAGAAACTATAAGAAAATTGACAGAATTTCTGGGGAATAAATTGACACAGCTTGATCGTTAAAGTGATATCTAACAAGGTTGAGTCAGGTCCTCTGGATGGATTCTTCTTTGTTGAAATCCAAAAGTCTGAGGAGATGCAACAAACTCATTCTTTTAAATAGCACCTTCTCATAGTGGACCAGTCTGCTGGTGACTTCCAGAAGTAGCTGTTCACATGATGAAGGACCATCAGCCTAACAACTGATCATTAGTGCCCTGATGACTTCTTGATGTTCACAGATGGCAGAGCGATACTAGCAATAACAGCATTGTAAGAGGGGGGACAGTTGAACACGGATGCCTCCATCCCTGTTTTATGATGGATGGGTTCTCTTCACAAAGATGGCCTCCTTTACTGTACCGCTCGCTAAAACCAGCGTTTGAGAACCATCGTTCCTCTCTATCAAGGATGTGAACATCATCATCAGAAAGAATGACCGCTGGCCTGCAGATGATTGTAGACCACAAAGTCCTGACATGATGATGTTGCTTTTCTGTGCTTTATAAGACAGAGTTTGTTGCAGCACCTCAGACTGAAGAAGTATTTTGGATAAGAGATTAAATGTTTCAGCAAAGAAGAATCCACCCGGAGGACTTGACTCAACCTTGTTAGATTTATCTACCTGGCTTATTGCATTTGCATCAGGACATTAAAGGGACCGTTCAGGATCAGAATCTATATTGTCCAGATAACAATGAAAAATAACCAAAACAGGCAAAGCAGTTCTCTTTAAATGGTCCTTTGTTTGTCTACAGCCACCATGTGATGTACATCTACAATTATTTGCACTTACTAAAGATTCAGTGTAAATAACCAAAAACAAAACTTACAACAATGTAAAGATAAAAAAAAAATATTTTAAGCATTCACCTCTATAAAGCTTTGGATTTTTTTTTAATTTATTTATTTATTTATTTTATTATTAATGGAAGCAAACCACTTTGGTCAACTACCCATTAGCTCATCAGTCCTGTCAGACTTAAACTTTGTTTCTCTAATCTGAGGCCCTTCAAAGAGCTATGTACAAGAACTGAGACATTGAACGTTCCACAGAACCCCGCTTCAAAATGACTGAATTGTCTCTTTAAGTGATAAGATTAAGGTGCAGTTTGAAATTACAGATTTTTTTTTTTTTTAGTGGAGAACACAATGCAACTTGAAATTGTTTTGTGTGCTTGCAGTGACTGCACTTTGCTTTGCCTCGATTTAACCAAAAAAATGTTCAAAACGTTCATATGAATTTTGTGGATCTCAAGAATGTTTAGTGTTTTGGGAAAGAATGAGTAACTTAATTAATATATAAACAAAATAATATAGTAATTTTATGATATTTGATAGAAGTCTAATGTCAGAAATAAATAATTTTGTCCAGAATTATGTCATAATTTTCAACACGACTGTGGAGAAGTCCATTATTTCATTTTTTTTACCATGAATTTAAAATAAAATAAAAATCTACAAATACTATGTGCATCTTTTGTCACTTTTTAGTATAAAATCGGTCGTACAACAATTTCCTGCAGGATCAATAAAGATCTATCTTATAAGCATGTTGCTTGCGCCTCATCATTTTAATAAGTTTAATACAGTCTTGTGTTTCTGGTCAGATTAATCTTGCTCCATTCTCATTAGAGTTCAACAGTGCAGCTGACAGCCTAATACACAAGTGACCGGGGACTTCACAAATGGAGAGATAATTAAAACCGGGGCTTCTCCGTTTAATGGCCCTCAAAAAAACACATAAACAACTCTTGTTGTAGCTGTTCCACTGACATCATGAAGACCAGAGCTAAATGAATCAGAACAGCGTTCATGTCCGAACAAATCCAACGTGTAGTTTTACCTTCACTTGTTTTTGTGATGAATCAGTGAATTTGTGTAAAATCAGTCCTCTGCATAAAGAACAGGTTTTCAGCATTTTGGGAGTGGTGGTGCAGAGGTTGGAGAAGGTGGGCCTGTGATTGGAAGGTCACCGGATCTTCTCCCGGTACTGGTACAAGGCCATTAAGCCCCACCATCTGCACCCCCAGGTGCCCTAGATGACAGCTCTCTGCTCCACACAGAGGGCTGTGGTAGCTCAGTGGCCTGTGGTTGCATGTTATCTGTCTAAAACAGATCTGTCTTGAAAATGCGTCCTCATGACCCTTCGAGACTAGTTGTATAAATAAAAGCTAAATAAATAACTAAAATTTAACAATGCAAATTTGTAACAAAGTTACAAGTTTAAACATTTAAACAAACTGTTTTAAAGGTATGAATATAATCACATAAAATCTCTTGGTTCTCTGTTCTTGAGTGGATGTTGCGGCTCCGTCTGCTTCGACTGCTGCAGCATGAGAGGCTCTCCATCTGTTCTGTCTCTGTTTCCACATCCTCGAGCGAGATGGTCTCCTCTGAAGTTGAGTGCCCAGGTGTTCTAAGAGCTTATAAAAGGCAAGTATGGAGCACATACGTCCCATACTGCCTGATTTCTTAAACCAAATGCGCAACTCTCTACTAGCTACGTTTTTTTTTAATTCAAAACCATGCTTGGTGAAAAAAAAAATACAATACAAGATTCTTTTTTATTTCTTGTTTGACTAAAATGAGAATAATGTTTTTTTTAACCAGTAAATTGAACTAACAGAGAAAAGATGCTGGTTTGGGTTTAACCTCTTTTTGAAGCGCAGCTTAACTGAAAGACGGACACAGTGAGAAAACTTGTTATGGAAATTGAAGTGTGGTCTGGTGGGAACAGGGAGTAAAAGACAGACAATAACTGTAATCTTGCACCGTATAGGTTTCTTTTCTACTTGCTCCGAGCGTGAGGATATTACACAAAAACCTTCATCCATCCAGTGGAGCCTCAAAGCATCCTGCAGAGGAGAGAAGCTGTTGTTTCTCATGCCACAGTACCGAAATCCCCAAATTTTCATCTGAATCATGTAATTTTGGGGGGATTTTCAGTTATTGAACCCCTGAAAAATTAAATTGTAGCCTTGCCTGCTCTGAAAGTTTGTGAGCTATGCTATAATTACATTTTTATTTTTCCATGAAGAGTTCTTCAATAATAATAATAATATGATGTTCAGTCTTCCTGTACTCTTAGTGCGTGTGTTATCTACAAGAAATTAAATGCAGAAATTATTTGGTTTATTTCAGATCAATTCAGTTCAGTTTATTTATATAGCGCCAAGTCACAACAGAAGTTGTCTCAGGGTACTGGACAGAAACATTCACATGTTTATAAAGTAAGTTAATAACATTATTTAACGGAGAAGCAGACTTATTTGAATTTAACTCCATCACAGAACTCTCATCTTGAGCAAGCATGAAGGCAACAGTGGAAAGGAAAAACTCCTTCATGAGGAAGAAACCTTTAGCAGAACCAGGCTCAGGACAAGCAGCCAGCAACCATCTGCTTCAACTGGCTGGGTTTGGTAGGAACAGATACACAATGGCAGGTCAAGAATAACATGTTAAGATAGAAATAGTATCAAATAGTATCAAGTGATGAGCTGCTGCTGCCGAGCTAACGCTTTAGCCGTTGGCTAAAGTTGGCCATCATCAGACCTGGAAGTTGCTGAGGCCGAGCCCTGCTGCTGCTGTCGTATCTGGGGGGCTGCCATCGTTGGACTTGGGAGCTGCTGCCGTCGAGCTAACGCTTTAGCTGTTGGCTAAGGTTAGCTGTCATTGGACCTGGGACGTGCTGCTGCCAAGCTCACATTTTAGCCATTGGCTAAGGCTAGCCGTCATCGGATCTGCCCTGGACAGCAGGGACATTGAGGCGTATCACCCGTTACCTAGGAGAAATACAGCTGACAAGCCAGCCATCATCCTGAGGTTTGTAAACCAAAAACACAAGACTGCATTACTAAAACAGGGAAGAAAACTGAAAGGATCAAATGTTTTTCTAAATGAACATCTTAGAATAACGCTGACATAGCCAGGAAGGCAAGAGAGCTGAGGAAGCAGAAGAAAATACAAAACACATGGACATCAAACTGCAAGATATTCGTCAAACTGATGGGAACCCCCGAAAGAAGCAAAGGTACTGGTGATCAGAAGTTTGGAGGAGCTGGATAAATTCAAGTGAGTCTCGTAGCTGGACATGGAGGGGGAACACTAACATACACATTATAACAAGATCTGATTCAATCACTTACAGAAACAGCCTCCCACACTGGAGTCGTTTAACATGGTCAATTAAAACTATTTGAACGCACTGACCATAAATCGATGATTTGGGAAATGATATTGATCCGGACATGAACTTTTTCTCCACCACCAACACCAGCTGCTGCTACAAAGGACCAGTTCAACCAGAACATCACTACCAAAGACAAATTGTCAATAATCCATTTCAACTGCAGAAGTCTGTATGCTAATTTTAATCACATTAAGGAATATTTACACTCTTTTCCACATTTATTTAATGTAATCACAATTATCTGAAACATGGCTGAATACAGAAAAGGGAACATATGTTTACTTAGATGGATATGAATTCAGATACATGAACAGAAAAAATAAAGGTGGTGGTGGAGTTGCCATATATATATATATATATATATATATATATATACAGGTAACCCCCGGTTTCCGGCGTAGTGCCGTTACACCGGCCCGGCCGGATACCGAAAAAGCCGGTTACCGGAACCGGCTCCCGGTGCGGCCGAAAACGAAACTA
>JARVGS010001283.1:22800031-22815006 GCA_031762315.1 Hypsolebias antenori
AAGTAAAGTACAGATACATGAAAAATGTACTTAAGTACAGTAACAAAGTATTTGTACTTAGTTACATCCCACCACTGGTTTTCAACATCGTTATTTCTCAACATGATCTTAGTTTAAAACGAGTGTGACAAGCACCTGGATTCCTTCAAGAAATGCTAGGCCTTTAATTTCCCCGTTTTGGAAGAAGTGAAATGTTTCGAGACAATAATTCAATCAAAATAATTTTAATTCATGTCGCATATTTGTATAATGTTAAATTCAGTCATCACTTTTACTGTGTGAATATTTATGAAACATTCACACTATTGTGATCAATTTTTCTTCCGTACGTTTTTCAGAGCGTTTCTTGTCCCGCGGTTTTGAAGATGTCAAATCCTGAACAAAACGTTCAGCTCGTATGACTTCTGTTGTTAGTGCAACTTTAGCTTGTTGAAATATTTAGCCTTTTCTGCCACTTTTTTTCTCAGAGAAAATGAATTGAGCTCATTTTACATCCTTCAAATCTTTAGATGTGTTTACCTTTTACTGCTCCTTTCACATTTTGTTCTGCTTCAGTTTATTTCAGCTTCCTTCTGGAAATTTAAACTTTTTCCTGCTACTTTCAGCTAATTTCTTTCAGTTGTGTTGTGCTCCTTTCTGATACTTTCTGCTAACTACAACATTTTTGTGCTCCTTCTTTTCGTTCTGCTAATTTCAGTTTATTATGCACCTTTCAGCTTATTTCTGCAAGTTTCAGTTTTTTCTGCTATTTCAGCTACTATTTAGCTGTTTTATGCTAATTTTAGCTTTTTCTGATTATTCCACATTTTTTGCACTCATTTAAGCTTTTTTCCAGCCTAATTCAGCAAAAACGTGTTCTCTCCACTTTTGGTAATTTAAGCTTCTTTTTAAATTTTAAGCTAGTTTTTGTTTGTTGCTCATTTCAGCTTTTTTCAGATAATTTAAATTTTCTTTGTTCTCATTTCTGCTTCTTTTAGCCTAACTGGCCAAACATGTATTTCTTCTTTCTTCTGGTAATTTAAACTTGTTCTACCTTTTCAGCTACATTTTTAGCTTCTTTTTTTAATTTTATGTAATTTCAGCTGTTTTTAGATAAATTTGAGTTTTTCATGGTAATTTTTGCTACTTTCACCTAATTAACTTTTTTATTCTAATTTCTGCTTGTTATGCTCCTTTCAGCTTTTTTGTTGTCGCTAGTTTAATCTTTTTCTGCTATTTCAGCTACCATTTAGCTGTTTTATACTAATGTTAGTCTTTTCAGCTACCTCTACATTTTTTAAAGCTCATTTCAGCTTTTTCTGCTTCCTTCTGGTAGTTTCTTTCTTTTTCAGCTACTTTTCAGCTAGTTTTGCTAAATTCAGCTTTTTTTATAGCTAATTTCCAATTTTCTGTGCTCATTTCATCTAATTTATAGCTAATTCAGCAAAAATGTATTATTTCTGCTGTCTTCTGATAATTACGGCTTGTTCTTTCTTTTCAGCTACAATTTAGCATTTTTTTTTCTGATTTCTGCTGTTTTTCAGCAAGTTCTTCACTGTATTTTTGCAGAAAATGCAATTTCTCTTGTTTGTTTTATGTTTGTTCTATTATTGAAAATACATATAGCGGTAACCTACAGCTGTTTTTCATCTGTGCGTGTTTTCAGATGTGCAGCAGGAGATTCCTCTGAGCTGACGTCCCTGAAGCTGAACGTGAGGAGAGAGGAATCCCTCCTGTCGGGCTCAGGATCCTGCAGGTTTTTGTGGTTGGGTCATAAAACCAAAGAAAGGCTCAAAGCTGATGGCATCTCTGCAGGTTCCTCCCCTGCTAAGCAGTGAGTGTGCACACTTTGCAGCGTCACACCACAATCATTATTGCCTCTAATTAATGATGTTTTTCTTGTTTTTCCTTTTTTTATTTATTATGCGCTGTGAGTCATCGAGCTTTCACTTTTAAATAGTCTGACGTAGTTTAAAGAGGAAATCTGTAAAAAATAAAAACTCTGAGAGCTGCTTCTCTCTAACTGGCTCAAAAAGGACTCTGTAGTTTAAGATTTTAATGACTTTTGAGTTTTATTATAGTAAAAATCTAAAAACAATTAACCCTAAAACACGTTTGTGGAAATGAGTTGTCCACTGAAACGTGAGACCTGCTTTTTAAAACTTCATCCGATTCAGGGTAACGAATCTCTAAAATAAAATATTTAAATGATTCACAGCAGGGGAGACAGAAAGCATCAAAAGATATTAAGCTCAAATTTAACCTGGTAGTAGCTGAGAGTCATACCCAGCACATACATGGAGTGTGAGGTTATTTTCAAGGTTTGCAGTCATTTCTCAGTGAAGGATGATTTTATTTGGCACGGAGATCGGTGAGTGAAACATGCAAGATGTTTAAATTGATCTTGGAAACATTTATCAGTGCAGGTTTTTATATCTTGGAGCTCTAAATTAACTTTAGATAACTAAAAGTCATATTAGGAACAGAACAGAAAACAGAAGTGAATCAAAGTTTTAATCGTTCCTTGAACAGCTAAAACAAGTTTAGCCGTGAGTTGTTTTACTGTTAGTTAAAAAAAAAACAATAAAAATGATTTTAAACTAATTTAATCTTTGTAGAAATTCCTTAAATGTTTGGACTCAAAATTCAGGAGTGCACGCCGTGTGATCCCTCTCTGCCTCTTTGTGGCCACCTAAGCTGTTTTTTTTTTGTTGTTGTTTTTTTCCTGGAGCCTTTGAATGCCTCGTCTGTTGGGTGACTTCCGTGGGATCCTGGCAGGCTTGTCACTCAGATTGTTTGTCCTGGGGACGAGATCCGTGTGAGTCCTGTTTCTCTTCCTCTCTGCTCGGCCCCGGGTGCTGATGGAGACCCTCGTCCCAGGTGGCCCCACACATCAAAACAAGAGGGGATCGTGGCTCTTGGTTTTCAGACAAACATCACTCACTTTCTTTGTTGTCTGAGGGACAGGGGGCACGGCGGTTTATCTCCAGAGGATCCACCCCCCCCAACTATCGCCTTCCACCGGCCTACCGCTCCATCCCACAGGAGCCGCTAAAAGCAACTGTCAGTCAAGAAGAAGGTGTTGCATTCCTTTAAAAGGTCAATTAACGGCGGCCATCGACGGATTCACAAAAGCAGAGTACAGGAAGTGTTTGTAAATCTGCAGCTTCCATTCTTCATGCCACTTTACTGTAGGTGTTTTTCTCTTTGTTAAATGACAACGTCTTCGGCTGACAGGTAAAAGTCTGTTTTTAGAGTTCGACCAATTCTGCCCACTTCACAAAACACTCGTTTAGGATTTAAGGAAGAGCAAAGACTGTCTCGTGACTTCTGCATTAATAATATTGTTTTCCTGTTCAGATTCCTCCTGTACACCGTTTTAACTACTTCAGTATACTTTCAGCATCTTTTAAGCAGCGGTGCATCAAAGTGTCCAGCTCGTTCAGGACACGGCAGCTATGACGTTTGGTTATTGCAATTTTCACGTTTTCTTTTTCAATATTCAACATTATTTACATTTTTCCCCACATTGCAATGTCTAGAAAACTGATCCAGTCCTCAGTTCACTCTGAACAGTTTTTTTGCTGGAAGCGATCAAACACAATCAGCTTGTGGTTTACTATGTTTAGTACTTTAACTTTGGAGCTAACGGGAATAAAAAGGCGACAGTTGAGACATCCATGGCATGGGGCAGCGTCAGACTGCTGTCCTGTGTGTACCCCCCAGTGATTCATGTGTTATTGTGTGCAAGCCTTGTTGTGTATTGCTCAGTATCTCAGGAGGAACAAAGTTTCACTTTATATTAGCTCCAGCGCCCCCGAGACCCAAATTAGGACAAGCAGCAGATAATGGATGGGTAAAGTGACAAAAGTACAGGTAGTCCTTGGGTTACGACGGTCTCGTCTTACGACGTTTCGTAGATACGACAGTATCTCCCTTATTCAAGTTACGCGGTTACGCCGGTTTTACGCCAGTTTTACGTCATTTTTACGTCGGTTTTATGACGGTTTTACGATAGTTTTACGACATTTCATAGATACGACGGCATCTCCCTTATTCAAGTTACGCAGTTACGTTGGTGTTACATCATTTTTACATCATTTTTACGTCATTTTTTACGTCGGTTTTACGGCAGTGTTA
This sequence comes from Hypsolebias antenori, assembly GCA_031762315.1. NCBI lineage: Eukaryota > Metazoa > Chordata > Actinopteri > Cyprinodontiformes > Rivulidae > Hypsolebias > Hypsolebias antenori. Next base: position 22,804,151 of record JARVGS010001283.1, read on the forward strand.
CGACATTAAACGTCGTAACGCGGCAGCGCAGCGGCGGAAGAATACAGTTACGCGGTGCAGCGGCGGAGGAATACATACTGTACGGAGGAGGACGTTGTTGCTAGCATCCCAGTATGCCATTAGCCCTTCATTAGCCCTTCATTATGGCTCCCAAAACGCAAGGAGGACTCTTCTGATGGCAGTGCATCGAGGAAAAGGAAGGCCATCACCATGGACTTACGTCGAAAGTTAGGGTGCAGCGGCGGAGGAATACGTACTGTACAGAAGAGGACATTGTCGCTAGCATCCCGGTAGGCCATTAGCCCTTCATTATGGCTTCCAAAACGCAAGGAGGACTCTTCTGATGGCAGTGCATTGAGGAAAAAGAAGGCCATCACCATGGACTTACGTCAAAAGTCGGTTTACGCGCTTGGGAAAACAGGTACGTCATATGTATTTACGTATGTTCCGACTTACGTCAAATTCGGTTTACGACACCACATGAGAACGGATCTCCGTCGTAAGCCGAGGACTACCTGTACTTATTTGGCCGATACCGATATTTATATACTTTCCTTTGTCAGAACATAGCCCTCTTATTTACCGGTAGGCTTATTTGCTACAAAAATTGTGTAACAGCTCTTAAGAGCTGGTGACACATATTCAGTAACAGCCATATGCATAGTACTTTAACTTATATTAAATGAAAAGTGTTAACTGTTATTTAGTAGCATTAGCCACCTGTGATGCTGTCTCACTTGTGGAGACTTGTTCCAGGTTCCTAGCTGCAGTGTGGGATCCTCTGCACTATTGTGCATGAAGGACAGCCTTTTTAGGTTCAAAGTTTTTGTCTATACATTGTGCCGTAAGACTAATCTTGCTCACGGAGCTAACACTATGCCCAAATGTCTGTGTTAAAACTCACCCAAATGTTTTGAGCTATTAGCTTTTCAACGACGTTGGAAATGACAGCTTGTAACTCGGGTAATGTTACGTTGAAAAAAATTACCCTGACTTGAGATGATGTAGCGAGGCTCAACATAGTCCAAAAATCTTTGGAATCCGACATCCTCACCAACAAAAAAAATAAAACTTGAACGCTGCAAACATTGTGAATTTTCCTCTCCACCATGAGATCAGGTAAGCATGCATGACGTCATCGCGCTGTGCTGCTGCTGCAGGCAAAAACACCACCTTTTAGATCAGTGAATTATTTTAACGGAATGGCTGATGTCTGCTATTTAACTCGAACTCTAATAAATACCGATACCATGCAAATAATAACGTGCATCCCTAATTTTTACCATATTTGTTTCCTGCATTTTTTTTTTTTTTTTGCTCACAATTGTATCATCTCTTGCTTTTTTCAGCCTCTTTTGCCATTTTTTACTTTAATACCTGCTGCATCTAAGCACTTCCTCCCTGTATGTGTAACGTTCCTTTCAGTTGGTTTTCTTGGCTGCGGTAGCTCGGTGGTCAGTGCCACAGCTTTGGAATCCTGAGGCTGCAGGTTCAAGCCCAGCTGATTTCATGAAGAGCATCAGGCATAAAACAATTTATTTTTTCATGTGATGTTTGCTCACAGCGGTAACCCTTGGGAAGGCAGCAGCCCAAAAAAAAAAAAAAATTGCTTTCTTTTCTAAATTTTAACTAAACATGTTATTGCTCATCTTCACCTTTCAATACATGATGATAAGTTTTAGCTTGTGATCGCTTCCAGATTATAAAGATGATCTTTGTAGCATAAGTCTAGCTTTTTATTGAGACACAAGCCCTATTTGCACTGGATTAGTTTTACCTATGGACCACTTACTATTTGTAATAATTACGAAGATTGTCTGTGTTGTTAATCTCGTGTGCATTGGCCATGTCAGTAATTTGTAAAGTAAAAACTCCCCCGCAAATTACCGGAGGTCCAGTGATAATTCTAATCCAATGTGAATAGGCATCTCTGTGATTTGGACAGAAATGGGTGGGATCCAATACGCATTTAGGCAATTTTTGTTTTTGTTTTCTAGGCAAAATCATTTGGAAAAATATAGAACAAGCTATTTTAAATGAATGCGCTGTTCGCTTCAGCTTTTGTAGATGCTGCTGCTTCATTCGCTGCAGATGACAGCTGGTGTGGAGACGCACACATCCCGTCAGCTGATCGAGCCATCCATCCATCCATCCATCCATCCATTATATTTACCCGCTTCTTCCTTTTTCGTGTTGCTGGGGTCACTGGTGTCCATGTCCAGCCATCACTGTGCGAGATGTGGGGCACACACTGGACAGGTCGCAAGTCCATTTCAACCGGCGGGTCAGCGAATGCACAGCCGGTGACAGGTTGTCCATCTGAGCTCATCGCAAATTTTTTTTTTTTTTTTTACCTCTTACAACCGGCCGGTCGGACCTGCCTCCTCCTCACCAAATAACACATTTTTATATTGTGCATTCTTGTTTAGTTTTATTTATGCCGTGTGATTTGTAAAACCACATCAAAGCCCGAGACCGGCCCGCACATTAAGCACATTATTATGGACCGTCCTGGTCCGAATCCGGGTCGGCTCCGGGTTGACAGCTCTAAAATATGCAGCATGTTAGCATCATATCTGGAAGATGTCAGTAAATTTCAGCTAAATCTGAGGCTTTGGTTATCTCGTGCGAATGCGCCACATAAAAAGCAGACATTGGGAAGTAATTTATTTATTACTTGTGGTCCCTAGGTAAAACTAATCCCATGCAAATAGGGATAAGGTCTGTTCTGTACATGCAGTGCTGTACTCTGACAAATAGAATCTGTAGAAAACAACATTTTATTTCACCACTCTTGTTAGGCTGTGATCTCTCCTCCTGCTCTGACAGCAGTACATTTAGCACTGCGTGTTCAAGTTTCCTTTCAGATACGCTGCGAAGCGTTGCTGTCCTCCTCCTGCCTCCATCCGCCGAGCGCTTCCCTTCCTGTGGGAAAACATCTTCAGTCGATATTCTGTGATCGGCTGTGCTAAATGACCCTGTGAACCTCTTGATTTTGCATTGCGCCTCTCGTGCACAGTGGTCTTTCTCTCTCGTCTGCATTAGCTTAATCATGTTCCAGTCATAAGACATAAAGTTTATTTTCATCATGAAGGAGTTGCTTTCTAATTTAGAGATGGTTGTGTGAGTTGAAAGAGAAATATTTTACTTTTTTGTTGCGGAAGCTGAAAAATATGTTTTTTTAAAGCGTGATTAAATCGTAGCGGGAGGTGAGCAACATAAGTCAGCTTGTGTGTTAAATGCATGAAGGTACTTCAAAGCAAGTTTATTGTACCTACATTTTTTCACATAACAGGATGTCAAGAGTATTCAGATGTTATGATGGAGTCAATTCACCATATAGGGATATGCTTGTAGCTGACAGGAGCCATTGTAGTAGATGTTGATGCATTACTGAGGCACTAATAACAACAGACCTTAAAAAGCAGACTAGCTGGAAATGCAAGAGGCATTCACCGACACACGTCTCATTTAAACAATCTGTTCTTTTTTTTTGGCACTTGTTAATGTCACAAGTGGGAAATAGAGTTGCTGCATAATAAGAACGCTGTAGACAGACTCTAAGGCTGCATAAATGATACCTCGCACCTGTCATCTGGCATCAGGTCCAGAAATTAATGTTAGGTGTAAAATTTAAAGAGGCTCTTGGGGAGGCGGGGCTTAAAAAGCTTAATAGATGTTTTTAGCGCTTCTGTAGGCTTTTGGTTAATTGATGTAACTGTGTGGTTTGTAGGAACGCTGTTCCTCATAATTTATTATTATTATTGGAGGGGGGTGTGCATCTTGAAAGCAGCAGATACAGATGTTCAGTACAAATCCTAAACTGATTACTGACTCACCACGTCCAGACGTAATCATTAAGTTCGGCTTCAAAGCTGTGAGCGCTGTCTTCAGTGCAGCTGGGATTCACAGAACATTACTTCCTTATTTAACACACATTAGAGAACTACAAAACCCACAAGCGGAGTCTGCTAATGCTGCTGAATGCTGTTTGTGGAGGAGTTCACGCTGAACCAAACATGACGTTTACAAACCGGAGTCACCTCCAGTTATGTTCTCATATGCAGTCTCACAGGGTTTACTTAACACAACACAACCCATCTATTGTGATGCTTATACGGTTCCCTTAATCAGGAAGATTACTTACAAAGATTAACATCACTTAAGTGCAGGTGGTGTTTGTGAGTTGTATTTCAAAGAACCTTCTTTCATTGTAATGGTTACATATGTGAACAGGACAGACTTTTATATTAGCGTTGAGTTTTTATTGCCTGCTGCTGAAAGGCAAAAGCAGAAAATGTTTTTGTTCTTGTCCGTGTGCTGTGGTACTCAAGATTTTTTGATGGTCTTGGTCTTGTCTCGGATTCAACCTCATTTCGTCTCGGTCTTGTCTCGGTCTCGGACATTGGTCTCGGGATGTTATTTCAAGACCAGTCAAGTCCACAAATGTGGAAATATCACTACATTGCCAGGCTATTGTCCAGTTTATTTGTTAACATCTTTGATTTTATTGGATGCAAAATGTACTGATTCAAATCCAAGCGATTACGTGACTCATTACATATTTTTGTTGCTGCAGTCACGCCCACCCCTTTCACTTGCATGTGGTTCTGTACCAACAGAACAATACAGGCAACAGAATGTAATGTTGCAACCAGGGGTGAAAGTAAGCCGGTATGGTCCGGTACTGCGTACCACTAAAAGATTCTGCGCCAGTATGCAGTACCTGGAAGAGAGGGGAGCGGCTTTCTGCTGTAAAGCCGTCATTCAGAACCAGTCACGGTTGCACTTTGGGTCAGAATAGGTTTGCTAGCCATAAGCAGTCTAAAACACAAATTCAATAATAATAAACTATAACTAAAAATAAACTAATAATATTTTAATTAGACAGATTAATGTGTGAAAAGACTGAGCTCCAACACTTGAGGTCTTGGTCTTGCCCTCCCTTGGTCTTGGTCTCGACTTGGTCTCAGACCCCAAAAGTCTTGGTCTTGTCTTGGTCTCAGGTTAGGTGGTCTTGAATACAACACTGCTGTGTGTGTGTGTGTTTGTTTGGCATAATACTTTACGAACCACTAGATGAGCTACAGTTAAACTTGCAGAATGTAAACATTTAAAACACAGCTGCAACTGTACACAATTTTGTTCCACCTCATGTTCCACATTTGATGTGAATGACAATAAAGATACTTGAACTTGAACTGATTAACAGTTGGAGTCAACCCAATTTAAAATGGCCATCAAGGCCAAATGACATAAAAAATAAAAAAACACAAAAATGCATATAATTATGTCAGTTTATAGATATTGAGATGAAATTTAGTGTGATAGTAGCCGAGCCTCATCCCCAAAACATGCTAACATAATGTGTAAGATTTTTTTATTTAAAATGTGCCATTTAATATTTACAGTCAGCTTTGTTTGTTTGTTTGTTTGCAAAATATCTCATGAACCCTTGGACAGATTTTAAATAAAACTTTCACACACACACACACACACACACACACACACACACACACACACACACACACACACACACAAAACTCATCTTTACTACTGATTAACCTTTGGAGTCAGTCCAATTTAAGATGGCTGCTACAGCTAATTAAGTCTAGTTACCATAAAAATAACTAAAACTTTGTCATTTTCAGAGAAATTGAGCATGAAAGGTAGCAGGCAATATGCATTCCTTTAAGGGATGCAACCCTTTAAATTCAAAGTGTGTTTATGTATTTATGTTGTCTACACCGCTAAATATATTACCATTGTATTTAGCAGGATGTTGGGAACAACTGATACTGGTGATTTTATATTGTCTGCCTCAGATCAGATTCTGCTGTTACATTTCCTTTCATGTACCGGTGCTGGGTATTTATACCGCTAATACAGACTGCATCTCTGTGGCAACAATGAGATAACTGGATTTAAGACTGATGCAGAGCTGCACCCACTTCTTTCACAAACAGCAGCTACCCAACAGCTCTGTTGGTTTGGAACTGACATTTCTGTGCATTAGCTCGGCTTCCTTTGACCTCTGTGCCGACCCATTTTGTCTCTGCACTGTGCATCAGTGATTCATCTTTCCATGGTGCCTTTTGCATTATTCCATAAGTGGAAGTGCATGGTCTACCAAGCTGTTAGAAAATTTAAAAAATATACTTATTTTTCTAAAGAAAAACACTTTGAAGCATGATAATATTACTGCACTGTTTTGCTTTAAAACTCCCTGTACTTAACCATTTATACAGATTTTATACACAAAGACATTTAAACCGACTTTTAAGTTTGCTTACCTTTTATATTGTTTTTGACAAGAACATCATCATATGCACAACAGCGGTTTTATTGATTTTCCCTTCAGTCTGAATGGAAAGCAGGCTCATAGTTACACCAAATTGTGACAGGAAAATCAATGAGCAGTGATTAACTGAATAATGGTTTTCATTTTTAAACCCTTTCTCTTTTTTAAACAAGAAACAATGAGTTTGACAAAACTTATTTGAGTTGATCTGGATTTGGAGTCACACGGTCCATGAATCAAAACTCTGACAAGAAACTCTTTCTGGAGACTTTATTTTTCCCCATTCTTTCCTTGAACAGCAACAATCTTCGCAAGACTTTGTATCTTAATTCTGGTGCTGAGTCTGTCGCTCAGAGGAGGAAAGTAAATCAGTTTGTGTGTGATATATTGCACAGAAGCTTTGTCTTCTATCAAATGTAACCGATTAGTCCAGCTTTTGCAAATACAACGTGGTTAAGTGCTGTTAAATCAGCAACAAAATATATTGATGTTTGTAAGATTTCCTGTGTGTAAAAACACTCATTCTTGCTTTCCCCCCATATTATTTAGCAATAACATTTTCTATTGTTTTTTTTTAAAGAATTTCCAATCCCACCATTCTGCCTTTCTCACATTTTCAGTGTTTAAATCAGCTTCAAACAGGACTTTCTTTGTTTTGATGCAATGAGTGCCAACTCTAGCAGGTTTCTATTGATTTTTGCAAGTTTGATGAATCAATCATTTGCCTCCTGCAGATGCACACTGAACATATTGAGTGAAAGTAAGGTAGCCTTTTTCCTCTCTTTGTCTCCCGCTGAGTTCACATCCCACTAATCTCATCGGCGCTTTTCCAGTTATCTATTATCTGCTACTGTCTACAGAGAAAATTGTCACGCAAAGTGCATGCTGTGTCCTTAACAAAGCTTCTACCATTAGAGACCAAGCCAAAGCTGCAGCAGAATTAGGATTCCTCCCATTTAGCATAAAAACAAAAATGCTTCACGAAGAACTTTTATTTAAATTAGGGATAGAGTAGGGCAGCAATTGAAGCTTAATACAACTCAAAACTAGCCTTCATTCCAAATATTAGAAGGTCTAGTTTTAAAGTTGGATGTTTTTAAATTAAAAACATGTAAATGTTCAGAGAATCTTGGGAGAACAACGTTTGCTCTGAATGTGAACAGTTTGAACAGTCTCATGCTCACAGTTCAGTTGTCAGCCGACGTGGGACCAGAAGGTCACAGGTTTAACTCCCCACCATGCCCAGATGTCGTGGTGTCAGTGAGCAAGACACCTAATCCCTAATTGCTCCCCGGGCCTTTACACAGCTGCCCACTGCTCCACCTGTGTGTAACTCAGGTGTGAGGGGTTAAATCAGGACATTATTACCTGCAGTGCCCTCGCTGTGAAGACTGAACTAGGCAAAAGGGCATTCTACTTTGCTCCTGTTTCATGGAATATCTTGCAAAAAGATCTGAAGCTCTCGACTTGACCTCTCGGAGTGACTTCAAACATCTGTTAAGTTCCTTGCAAGAACCAACACAGACATGTTCCTGTTTTTAGTTTTCTACATCGCCTTATAATCTAGTTGTTTTTTTCTCTACTTTTTCCTTTTGACTGTCCTGTTGGTTACCACTTTATTTTAACTTGTTAAAAAAATTGTATTCCTCTTTTAGGATTGTCTATTATTGTCGTTGTTATCCACTTTTGTCATCACTCTTAAATTCAGGTCTCTCTTGTAAATGAGTCCCCAAGACTCAATGGGATTAACCTGTATAAATAAAGGTTGAATGAATAAATGCAGAGAACTAATTTCATCATTGAATGGGAACATACAATGATGAAAACACATAGCATTTTTTGTAATGTCTGAATACCAAAACCAGTTTCATGACTACATATGAAATTGGCAAACTATCAAAACTCAATGTATTACATTATGAAAGCTGCAATTTGTTTTTCTTTTCTTGCGTGTGGGGTCCAAAAACACTAAAGAACTCTGAGTCAGTATATTATATTTAGTTGTCTGGCTCTATAATTTTAAATGGCACAGTGCAGCATTGAAAAAAACAAAGACAGATGACTATGGAAACATAAATAAATAAATAAAAAGCAATGTGCAGATACTGTAGGTGATTCAAACATAGAATCCAGAACAGAAAATGGTTTTGGCAGCAAAGGGCCTGCTGCCTTGCATGCCCAGATTTTAGACTAAGATCTTGCTTGATCTGTGTGTGCTCACAGCATGTTTGGAGATCAGCCTCAGCTACGACCACACCAAGTTTTAGGTAAAACTGGTAGAACTGACTGAGTTAAATTAATTTTTGATGTTTGTGTTCATTGAGGTTGATTACCTGCAGGCCATGGGGAGTGATGCCACAGAGGTTAAAGAATGCGAGCAGAGCGTGGAGCAACAATATCAAAAAATGTGGGTCGGAAAGGTGAAGAACCCACACCTGCTTCCCTCATTTGCCACACTCTGGGCCCTTGAGCAAGGGGTCTGTGGTTGTGTCATAAAGGGTCTTCACTGTACAAACAATGGCCAAGACTTCGTGTGAGTTAGTTCGATGTAGCAACCCATGAGGAAGGGATCAGCAGAAAGAAGAAACTAAAAAAAAAAAAAAAAAAAACTTTAGGCCAACTGGTTTGACTCCAGATGTTAGTCAGTTGGAGTTCTACATCCAAGTATTACTTTCTGAGCATTTTATTCAAATCTGTCCAGTGGTTCATGAGATAAAACAAAAACTGCACACAAACTAACGATGCGTCAACACTGTGACAAATCTCATCTTGAACGGACATTAAGAATTAGACAAAAGGAGAACAGCATCACCAAAGGGTGAAATAAAAAGTACATATTTGTTGTAGCTTTCATGTCAAATGATAGTTTTATGATGCAACGTTTCATATGCAAATACTTTTTTTAATGAGGAAAGGTCCAAACGGCCAAAGACGGGAGTGATTTGTTTGTGTGTTCACAACTTTGACACAGTGGCACAAACATACACAACATCAGTCTGACAAAAAGTTAGCACATGTCCACCTCTGTAGTACGCACCTTCCATCCAGCAGTTTTCTAAATCTCACCTCTTTTGTACAAACCTGTGGAACTCATCAAATTTAATATAGTCTGGAATTATTACCAGAAATCAGAACCTAGAGAAGTGTGCTTGACATTTTAATGCACGTTTGCGCCGAACTTTAGTTTTTCAACTTTTTTCCAAGACAGTTTTGTCAAGCTGCAATTTTCACACAATAGCGCAATCAAAATGAAAGTGCTTCAGCCGGCGTCTGTATTGCTCCTCTCTCGGTGTGCCTTGTTCCTGGCTGGTTGTAAGCAAGCCTGGCTTATTTTCAGGCGTCTGTCTGGAGAGCCAAGCATCCCTCTCGCAATACTTCAAGTTATGCAGAAAACCTGACACTGTGTGAAGCAGATGGTGTGAGTACAGCACTTTCATCTCTCTCAAGAAGAGGAAAACACCACACCCAGAAAGTCCTTAAGGGTGAGCAATGCAGTTCCAGACGAACTCATCGAGTTAATCAATCGCAACAGTCAGTGACAAATTTCGCCTTCATTTAAAGCCAATCTCTATTTCAGATGAGGCAGGCGAGGCAGAAAACCCACGTTTCTTTATACTATGATAGATGAATCAGAATGAAATAATGAACTGTAGATACTCCAGTGCATACGTTATAGCATTCTATTATTTACAGTGTTCTCTAAGTGCAACATACTCAAAAGACAACAAATCCAATTAAAAATATTAAAATAAAATAAAAACTTTATAGGTCTTATAAAGCTTTGCAGCTGCACAAGACTGTTTTCGTCTATTTTTGTCAATACAAATGCATTCAGACCTCGCAGAATATGTTGAGAGAGCTCGCATTTCTCTTGTTTATTTTCGGTGGGAAGCGCTGGATTGCAATTACCTGTCACATGCACCCCCTTTTCCTCCGACAACATTGTCAGGGTTCTGCATTACAAACATTTTGCAGTCATAGGCATTGCATGAAAAATCATCAGGAAAAAAAGGGTTAAAAATTGTCATGCAATTTAGACAAGCATTGCCCTGAGTGTTTAGAGGATGTAAAACAGTTTATTCCATTTTCAAAACCTAAATGGAGTCTAGAAAAAAAAACTTTTATTGTCTGTCCAACAGATCTCACTTGTAAATGAGCCTTCGAGGCTCAGTGTGACTTATCTGTTTAAATAAAGGTTGAATGAATGAAAAAAAGATGAATAAAGGTCAGTGGCAGACCTCACAAGCAGCTGAACAGTTATAAACTAAACTACCACATATTTGTCACAAGTCCAATTGTTTCTGTATTGAACTTTTTGTTAATTTTATCATGTCCTGGATGACTGAGAATCTTCACCAGCGCACATATTTGTCTGTACGAAGGTAACGTCAAGTAAATCTTACTTTTTTTTTTTCCTTTTTCGATGGCCTTCCTTCTCACCTTACAGCCGTCCTCTTCACACCATTATTATGTTTTTTTTTTTTTTTAGGATAGAAAGAGGAAAGACAGAAAGAAAGACCACAAAATATAAAAAAAAAAAAAAAACAAGAAGAGA
>JARVGS010001283.1:22956681-22967279 GCA_031762315.1 Hypsolebias antenori
CACCTCCACATCATTGCATTCAGTTTTTATTCACACTTTGTTTAGTGTCCCAACTTTTTTGGAATCCGGTTTGTACAAGAGGCAGGGGACACCCTGGACAGGTCTCCAGTCCATCACAGGGACACACAATAGAGACAAATGAGACAAACAATCATTCACTCTATCACTCACAACTAGGGACAATTTAGAGTTACCAATCACTCTAACATGCATGTTTTTGGTCTGTGGGAGGAAACCAGAGTACCAAGAGAAAGCCCACGCATGCATGAAGAGAACATGCAAAGTCCACCCAGAAAGGTCCCTGGCTGGGACTTGACTTGGGGCGACCTGCTCGCTGAGAGGCGTCAGCTCTACCAACTGTGTCATCATGCTGCCCTTTCTTTTTTATACTTTATAGTTTTGCTATTTTGGGGTGTAAATGGGACCCTGTGCACACAATTTCGTTCCAGCTCTTGTACCACATGTTATGCAAATAACAATAAAGAACCTTGAACTTTTACAGATATTAGGCTATGATTTGGTGTGGTAGTAGCTGGCAGTCATACCCAATGCAGTCTGAAAGCTTATAGATTACTCAAGATCTTTGTTTAACACTGACATTGAAGGTCACACAAAATATTATTTATTCCCCAAAATAACTTTGCTTTATTTGTTATCTGATACATTGTCAATGCAGATGAGTGAATATGTTTAATTACGAGAGTATTTTCTGGATTCTGTGCCTTTGAACCCTTCAAATACCTAATAATCATTTAGCAGTTTATAATGATTTTTGTTGTAAGATTAAATACATCCTGTTGTAAGAGCTCATGTGTCAGTTTGTGCATTTCAAACCGTTTTATTCTCATCAATAACAGTGTGAGGGGAGTGGATTTAGTGAGTCAGAGAAAGGACGTTCACTTCACACAGACAGCAGGCGAAGAACCAGTCATCGCACAGCTTACTCATTGGTCCAAACAGTAAAATGTAATAAAACATTCTGAGAAATTCTCTTTTCTTAAATTATGTTGTGTTCTCTAATGCATGGTTGAATTATTTAGCTCCTCTTGTTTGTTTGTTTTTGATTAATTTAGTCTTTTAGTTTTGATTAACTGTTTTTGATTTATTTCATTGCACATGTGCAATCAATTAGCAGGACAGTTTCCATCAATAATTAACCAATTCATCACAAAACCTTGTACATTTAAGAGGTACAAAATGAAATATTATTGAGATGGACTTCATGTACTGTCCTGGAATCAAATGAACATAAATCAGACATTCAGTAGTGTGCAAAAGTTCTAAATCACTCTTAACGTTTCCAGTAACTGTTAATCAGTCCTGTACACTGGCTTGGGGAAATTTTAGTTCCTCCATACAGAACAGCTTCAACTCTGGGATGATGGTGGTTTCCTCACATTAACTTTTGCTTCAGGTCCTTCCACAATATTTTGATTGGATTAGGGTCAGGACTTTGACTTGGCCATTCCAAAACATGAACTTTATTTTTCTTGAACCATTCTTTGGTAGAACAACTTGTGTGTTTAGAGTCATTGTGTTGCTGCATGACCCACCTTCTCTTAAGATTCAGTTCATGGACAGATGTTCTGACATTTTCCTTTAGAATTCTCTGATATAATTCAGAATTCATTGTCCCAGCAATGATTGCAAGCCGTCCTGGTCCAGATGCAGCAAAACAGGCCCAAACTATGAAAATACCACCACCATGTTTCACAGATGGGATAAGGTTCTTATGCAGGAATGCAGAGTTTTCCTTTCTCCAAACAGAGCACTTTTCATTTAAACCAAAAAGTTCTATTTTGGTCTCATCTGTCCACAAAACATTCTCCCAACAGTCTTCTGGCTTGTCCACGTGATCTTTAGCAAACTGCAGACAAGCAGCAATGGTCTTTTTTGGAGAGCAGTGGCTTTCTCCTTGTGGGGTTTCTGGTTTCTGTTCTCTTTTCTGTTTTCATGCACCTCCCCGTGTCCACTTCCTTGAGGTTTAGACCCTACCGCACCTGTCTCCAGTTTCCTATCACCTTAGATGTTTATCGTCATGTTTCTGTATAGTCGGCGTCTCTTCGCTCCTCCTGTGTCTGTTCAGTTTTGTTTTGTATTGGATTAAGCATTTTATTTTGCCCAATCAGATGGGAGTGGGTGGGAGTGGGTGGGAGTAATGGGACGCTGCATGAAATGTGAGTCTGTGTGAAGGGCAGAGAAGTACAGAGAGCACAGTGACGCAGACGTGGGACAATAAGAGTATAGCTGTCCATTACAAAGGTTAATGAGGAGTTGTTGACTGTAACAGACTTTAAGAATCGTATCGAAGAGGACTAGGAGCTAATCTTTGGACCTGCTGGACGAGCTAGAAGTTCCCCATTCAGCCGTTTGGATTCCCATCTGCCAGGAAGGACCTCTGTGTTTGTGTGACATCACCTGCCTACTTACATTTACTCAGTGTCATATTAAAGGGATCTCCACATCTACCTTTTCCTGATCCATTCTCAAACTCTGAAGGATTTGGGAGTACAAAATTGAACCAATACATGTGCTTTTTATTTTATTTGCTCAGTGAGCGAATTTAGCTCCCACGCACCCAAGCATTGATACAGGCTTGCAACGGGTTATTTCGGGGTTGAGTTTTATGTTTGAAAGCCTTACCTTTTTTATTATTTAAAAACAATGTTTTGTTTAATTTTGTTTGTGAAGAAAATTAAATTCTTGGTGGCTTGAACAAAGTGTAAAGTCATAATTTCCCGAGGCACTGCCATTAAATTAAATACAGTATAAACAGTAAGTTGTGTCTCCTGTAAGCTGTTAGTGCAGCTATTTTTAAAATAACGTTCCCAGGGCCCTGACCAATGTACTACACTTCAACTTAACCTATTGTTTAACTCTTTAGCTACATGGTATGTGTGCTACATTTGCTCAGTAATAAATGAAGACGGCCATCAGACGACCACATCCGGATGGGGACCAAGATGAACTGCAGGTGTGTCTCACGCAAAGAAACTTTGTGTGAACCATCCGCTCTCAGAAGTGTTTTAGAGACAGATATTATGACACCCCTCTGAAGTAAACTGATTCCAGCTCAAAACACACACAGGTGTTTCTCCAGGAAAAGTTATTTTTCAGGCATTCTTTTGTGCAGAAATATGGAAAGTTCTAAAGGGTTCACAAACATTCAAGCAACACTGTATATCTAAACATAGTTTGAAAGTCATGACTACAACAGTAAAAATCATCCTTTGGTTGTACGTTAAGTTTTCAGCAAAAAGTTCTTTGGGAATCTCCTTGTTGGGGCTCAGATATCTGCCAAACTGTGTTCTTTTCAGGATTTTTCATTGATTCAGCTAAAGAATTAAGAACAAATGCCGTCTTTGAGATGAGCTGTTGATAAAGTGCCTACAGTCCAATTTAAAATTGGTTCATGTCCCGTTGTCTGTCATAAGTTGTCTGCGGCTGAGTGGTTAGAGTAGTCGTCCTCTAATGCAAGAGTTGGGGGTTCAATTCCACCAGCAGCCACATGCCGAAATGTCCCTGGGCAAGACACTGAACCCCTCCGATGTGTGTTCCATCGATGTATGAATGTGATAAAGCACTGATTAGTTTCTATAGATTCAGATTATCTTTGTAGAGATCTAGTAGAGTGCTGCATGAATGGGCACAGATTGTGTTGTAAAGTACTTTGAGTATCTTCATAAGACAGAAAAAAGTACTATATAAGTGCAGTCTATTTTATATGTCGACAGAACGTTAGTTCCGCTCGAGTTTCAGAGTTTGTAGGATTCATAAATCAAATTAAAGGGGCTCATCAAACTAACAACAGCAACGCTATTTCCACAAAAAAAAAAAAACTGATACTTATGTGAACATGATTGAAGCAGCTAAGTGAATGTCTCACAATGTTTGTTGGTTTGTTTTTGGAAGGGCCTAACTACAGGATTGAAGGTGGCGATTTTCAGAAACTCACCATTTATTTTAATAACAAAACCAATGTCACAAAGGAACTAGCAAATAATAAGATGCATTAATAAAAAGAAAAATATAGACAAAGAGCTCAGGAAAACTAAATTACATTAGTACTGGGGGTGGTGATGATCAAAAGTACTTCATCAGTCCAAGGAGGCACAACAAACAGTCCCACAATTGGGCCAACCAGTCTGATGGTGATAAGATGGTTTCTGGGGCCCATCCTCTCCCCTGTCAGCTCCTCTGAGGCAGCCTTAGCCAAAGTGGTTCAAAACATCAAAGTTTATGCGCAATAATCCAGGTAAAAATTCCAACAGTTTGTTTTGGCTCCTCAGACTGATGAAGTCCTTTGGATGAAGGATGAAACATCTCAACAACAACAACAAACAAAAAAAAGAATCCATCCAGATGACCTGACTGAACTTTGTTGGGTGTCTAACAAGGTTAAGTCAGGTCCTCTGGATGGATTCTTTATTGGAAAATTCAGTTTAAACAAAAAATAATCCATCCAGAGGACCTAGATTTGTCTACTTGGATTATTGAGCATGCATCAGAACAGGTGTGGTGATTACTAATAAAATACAAGTAACAAATGCAAGTGTAGTGGAAATTATATCATTTAAAGTGTGCTGTTTTACAGTTTCTCTAAGCTTGCAATATATGACCATACATAGAGTCAATAAGTGTGTTTCAACCTCCAGGGGTGACGAGTTGAATGAAACTGACAGAAGATAACAGGAAGATAGTCAAGATGGCCATTAAGATTGGACTCCTGTTTAGTAAGATATGTGTATGCTGTCACTTCCTCCTCAGTGACTTTACAGGTATCATACTTGCCACCATACAAGCCGCACCACCATATGTCGCATCTATTATGCGTCACCGCTGATGCGCTGCATTTGTTATGCGTCACCACTAACCACCCGGAAATGTGGGCTGGTGTTGTGCCAAAAATTGATGGGCTGCCAAATGGCAGCCGTGGCAGCATGCAATAGAGGACTTTAACAAGAATTTACCAAGATTAACACTTAAAAACCATTTGTTAGCTCGAAATTATAGCAAAGGTGTGTCTCAGTTTAACTTTTCTTTAATAAATGCATTTTAATTGTCAAATCAGCTGCATTTCACCTGGGCGGCACGGTGAAATACATCTGATTTGATGTTTGCTCCAGGAGTTCCAGAGTGAGATGAAGGTGGCCTCTATGGCAAGCCAAGTTTTGGCTTCCCATATAGCTCGAGGGCCCTCTAGCAGCTGAACATTGTAATGTTCAATATTTTACGTCAGAATGAATGAAATTGTCAGATCTCAATCAAAAATTGGTTTGTAAAAATGGGGGGGGGGGGGGGGTTTTTTAGTTGGTTCGTGGCAAAAGTTACAGAACTTGTAAATGTATGCAAACGAGTGTGACTTATTTGGTGAAAGATAGGGTACTTCTTAGTTTTCTACCTCTAGACATACAGAACCATGTATTAACTCTGTATTTCTCTCATTTCTGTAGAATTAGATAATTCAATTCAATTCAGTTCAATTCAATTTACAGTATGTATGTAGCGCCAAATCACAAAGTTGTCTCAGGGCACTTTACAAGAACATTTACATACATGGAAAAGTAAATTAGTAAAGTTTTCTATTTCAAGAATACTCAACTAAACAAATTCTGTTTGAGAACTTAATTTATTTTTTTCTTCATCATTTATATAAAATAAAACAAACTGAAAAAAAATCTGCAATTACACAGGAAACAAGGACTACAATCAACATCTAGTATTCAAGAACAGAACTCAAGATGCCAAAACTCATACAACACAATCAATCCAAACAAAGAAACAAAGATAACCAAAAAAAAAAAAAAAAAAAATTAGTCGGTACAAAAATCCAAACAATAAGAAAAAAAACTTTCAGAAAACCTGAAGACAATTTGCTCAACACCACTTTAAAATGATTACAAGAACGTCTGACTTCTTGCAAGAAACAAATAAAACATTAAAAACGACTGAAAAGAGTTGCACAACAGTTTGTCTTTCTTTGTCGCCATGGAGAAACATGTCCACTTAAATAACTATTGACTCCTTGCACTATTTTTGTTTCTGAATTGTTCGAGATATATTTAGTTTAGCCCAAAACTTTTGGATTTGATTCTGTCATGAAAATCCCAATTACCCTAGTATTGACCCAGTAACAAAGGAAAGAAACAGTAGCTGAATCTGGGCTGTCTTAGTTGTGGGGTTACTCCATCTTATTGACAAAGCTAAGACGGGGATTTATAATTATATAAGCTTGCTTCACTCTTCAGCTCCAGCCCTGTTGTCCTGGCAACTTTCCCAGAAGCAACAATTCATCAGCAAGTTGCTGGGAGAAGATAATTCTGCCACAAATATGAGCTTGTTGTTGTCTGTACCATGCGATGGTGGCAAATAGAGATGCAGCTTTCCAAGATGACACTTGAACGTGCAGAACAGGAAGGAGAGGTACTTGCCGATGGTTGGGCACAGACACAAGAATAATCTGATAAATGCAGACACAGAAGGGAAGAACAAATCCTCTGTGACTCCACCTTTCATTTTGCCTTTGTTTTCAATGAATTTGCAAGCAATTATTCTGTAGCTAATCCTGATCTGATCTGCTGCATGTTAATTTCCGGTCTCCCACACACATTCAGTATCCACCTGAGTCTCATTCACGCGAGGACATGAAGTGTCATCCTCCACATTTCTGCTTTGGCTTGTGTTCCTCTGCTTCCAGCCTGCTGCTGTGGAAGAACACAGCAGATCAAGTACGCACTTCCTGTCATCACTGCTGATACATCGGTCCATGGAGGACCAGATCTCAAAACTGAGCTACATTTGCTTTTTTTTTTTGTTTGTTTGTTTTTCTATTCTGCGCCATAGCCTCTGCGTTTAACTACTTTGTGCATGTTTAATGGTCCTTGGTGAAACAAATGTGCAAGTTTATGATAAACAAAGGATTTCATTATGTAAATGCAGACCCAAGACAGACACAGGAAACTGTAATAAAAAAAGTGTTTGCTGATATGGACTCCATCACCTCAGGTTTTTTTTTTGTTTGTTTGTTTTTTTACGTGCACTGATTGAGAAGAAATGTGTGCAGGTACAATTGTATTGCCTTTTCCCAAAAGCTGGGCAGGATACTGATGTTGCTAAATTAGAAAAAAGAAAAAAAAATGCATCTTTTTTGTTATTTATGTTTGTTTAATTGTCAAATGCAGGTTCACACAATGTCAGCAATGCAATGAAATGATCAGGATGAGAAGAACCAATTCGACTCACTGAAATAAAAAATAAAAAAAGAAAATCTAAAGCATTCTATAAAAGTACAAAATGAAGTGCAAAGTAGTGAAAAAGCGCTATAATAATTGCAAGGTCCAAAATTAACATAGTAACCAAAAACATGATAGAATATATTGTTCTCTAACTATCTTTCAGATCGGAGACAGTGTGTTCAACATAATGGTACTTACTCCAGTTATTTAACAGTCATCAATGGTGTACCACAAGGCTCAGTGTTAGAATCCACCCTCTTCACAATCTACATAGGTAATGTAGGCCAGATCAACCCTGATGCATCTTTACATTTCTATGCTGATGACACAGTCATTTATTGTTGAGCTAAAACAGTTGCTAAGGCTTTCCAGTTTTTGCAATCCACCTTTGACATCATCCAGTCAGATTTGTTCAGTCTCAAACTTGTGCTAAATGCCGACAAAATCAAAGGGATGCTTTTTTCAATCAGGAAGTCGGTCCCAGCAGTTCTTCCTCTGATTTTATCCTCGAATGGTGTCCCATTGAGTTTGTCGATTCCTATAAATATTTGGGTATCTTGGTCGATTTGCATCTCTCTTTTAAGCTCCACGTGGAAAACCTAGTAAGGAAATTGAAAGTTAAACTGGATTTCTTTTCAGAAACAGATCCTGTCTAACACTGAATGCTAGGAAACTCCTTATAACTGTGACTTTCCTTCCCTCCACTGACTACGGTGACATTATCTACATGAACGTTCCTACAAGCACTCTGCAGATGTTGGCCGCTGTGTGTCATGGTGCGCTAAGATTCATAACTGCCTATAACTACCAGACCCACCACTGCACCCTGTATTCACTGGTTAACTGGACATCATTAACTTCACACACTCTCCCACTGGTACATTTTCATCTTTAAATCACTTCTTGGTCTGCTGCCTTCATACATCTCCTCCTACATGTCACTTCCTCAGTGCAGCTACAGCATGCATTCTCAAGACATAATTACAGTACCTGTATTCTTTTTGCAAGGTATTCTGGAATACCTTGCAAAAAGATCTGAAGTTGTCGACTTTGACCTCACTAAATGATTTTAAACAACTGTCAAGTTCATGGCAAAAATCAGTGCAGACATGTTGTTGTTTTTAGTATTTTACTTCATTTTATAATGTACGGTAGCTTGTTTTGATTTTGTTTCATATCACTACTTTTATTTACTTTTTATTTTATATGCATTTTATGGCTGTTTATTGTTGTGTACCTTATCTGTGATTTTGTGTAAAACGGATCTCTCTTGAAAATGAGTCCTCATGACTCTGAGACTAACCTGTATAAATGAAGGTTGAGGTTTCAGTCTCATTACCAAGCAAAACAAAAGCAATTAAACTTGGTTGTTAAACTGCACTAAAATAACAAACCTGAGGTTAAATGGTTTGAGGACGTCCCAGGGTTCTTCACCTGGCAGGAAGAATCAAGTGGATGTAGTTCAGATCAGAAAAACTACATATGAATTCAGATCATTCTTTTTTTTTTTTTTTTTTCACCTGCTTAGTTCTTTTGTAGCTTACGGACTTCAGGTGACCATCCTGTCAGGAAAACATTTGCATGACAGTGAAGTGGATCACTAAAAAGCACAAAAATGAAGAGAAGTCATATTTCACAGCTCTCAATTCAAATTTCACCAAACCTTGATGAGTTGTCCTAAGGGGGTGTCCATGCACCGGATGCTTAACTTCCAGTTCTTGGTGCTCCCTTTTCCTGCAAACTTCTCAAACTCAGTGGGAGTAAACCACTGTTTTTTCATCAGAATGCATTTTTCTCCTAAAATGTAAAAACAAAAATAAATGAAAACAGGACATTTTGAAAATTACCAATGCAGTTACCTCCAAAACCCTAACAGACACGTACTTTCTTCTATGAAGCCAACAGTAATTTGAGGCTTACTTAGGCCTGTCACAATAACAAATTTTGCTGGGAGATTAACTGTCTCAGAAATTATTGCGATAAATGATAATATTGTTTCAAATTTGACAATAATTATTAATTATTAATTATTGTCAAATTTAAGAAGAAATGTTGGTTAATTTGTTTTGAGTGTAGTACCTTTTTTTGACCATCAGATGGCAGTATAAGACTGTTTGAGCCGAAGGATGGATAGTGAGGGAGCGAGCAGCGTGTCTCTTTAAGAAAAATGGGAAAGAGGCCCCTGGACTTGACATGGACTGTCTCTCCTTCCATTTTTTCGGTTCTCAAAATGGCAGACGCTTGGTGTGCTTTGAGCACTTTAGCATAACATCTGTCACACAAAGCTTTTAATAATTAAAAAAAAAAAAAAAAAAAAGTTCTCAGCTTCTTTTTGCAGAGAAAAACAACTTTTTACACAAAGGCACGGGTTTCAACCGTGAATTTTGGAGCTTCGACAAAACAGAGGTTTTTCCTGAGGTCGGCCTGTTAGCTTAGCTTCTCAGCTTAGCTGCTTTTAATGATCCAAAACGGTTAAAATGGATTTTAAAGCGAAAAGAGAAAGGGAGGGGGGTCAGTGAAATGCATCGGAGCTTAACCTTTCGTCATCCAGTGTCTTCAGTAGAGCGGCACGAAGAAACGATAAAGCTGATAAATGAAAATGAGGTCGATAATTGTCATTGATTTTGCGATTAACTGATTTATTGTTTATCGTGACAGGCCTAGGCTCAGTTTTGGAATAATCTAAGCTAAACAGAAAAAGTTATTTAAACTACAGTATTTTACTTTCACAGATATTGAGCTAAAATGTGGGTGTGGTGGTACTTGAGCATGAACCCCAACACTCACTCCGAGCACATTTCACAACATATTTGCTTACATATTTTTGCATTAATGTACATCTACAACCATGGATTAAAACAGAAAATATCTTTTGACAAACACCTTTTCAACACCCAAGAGGTTACCCAACACCTACATTTAAATACAGGCAGTCCTCGACTTACGACGTTTCGGGGTTACGTCACGCATCTCATTAAAAAAAAATATATATATATTTTGAAAAATTTTACTTTGAAAAGCCAAGTTCCGGTTGTAGTTCCTGTTTGACGGTAAGAAGCAGTAGCTTGACAGCAGAAACAACGGCACTGGAAACTTACTACAACTTACTAGGAGAGACGGCAGAAACAGCGTAGATGGATCAAGAGCTAACATGCTAACAGTAGGATGGACAGGTGGATGGTGTCACCAGACGGCAGAAAACAGCGGTGCTGGACCTGCGGTGCACGAGCTAACATGCTAACAGACGGAGGAAGAAACCAGTTCCCAGTAAGAAATTAACTCTTTGTTTTCCTCCATTATGGCTCCTAAATGTATGTGGTTTTTGATAATTATGTAGGGTAATGTGTTAGGATAGGCTAAGTG
>JARVGS010001283.1:23025703-23048216 GCA_031762315.1 Hypsolebias antenori
AGTCACACCTGTCTCCACCCTCATCTGCCCCACTCTGGGCCCTTGAGCAAGGCCCTTAACCCACACCATCTGCTCCCACGGGCACCCTAGACAGCAGCTCTCTGCTCCACACAGAGGGCTGTGGTAGCTTGGTGGTCTGTGGTTTTGTCAGGAAGTGCATCCGACATAAAAACAATTTGCCAAGTCTTCGTGCAATAGTTTGCTGTGGTGACCCCTGACGAAGGGAGAAGCCAAAAGAAGAAAAATAAATAAATAAATATACAGTATATGCACAATTGCATGATGTCATGTCATGTGTCGGGAATGACTCTCAGCAGCTACATTAAATTTTCACTCAGTAAACTTAAATCAGTATTTGGAGTTTTCTTCCATTTAAAAGGGAGTTTTTCCTTTCCACTGTTGCCATTATGTTTGCTCAGGATGACAGACTGCAACGAAGTGAAGATTCAACTTGTCTGCTCGCTTCCTTAGATAAGAGAGCTTTACTAATTGTTTTTTATACGTATGTGAATGTTTCTGTAAAGTGCGCTGAGACAACTTTGTTGTGATTTGGCACTATATAAATAAACTGAATTGAAGTGAATTAAACCAGGGGTCTGCAACCTGCGTCTCTGGAGCCACATGCGGCTCTTTCAAGCTTTGATCAAAACTAACATAAAACTGAACTTCATAGGAAGTTATAACCTCAAAATAAATTTAGTGGTTTTAACGGTTTTCCTGTAATTTCATTCGAAAATATGTGGATACTAGTAATAATACACAGATATTATACTAACTTTATGCTCGTTTCTTCAATGTAGGATACTCAATTTCTCCTCAATTACGTAACGTTGTCAAATTTATTTATAAAGAACATTTAAAACAGCAGCTGTTACTACCTAAGTGCTTCTAAATGTGCAATAAAAAAAAAAACGCACAAGCCTGCAGTTGTTTAAATATTGGCTAAATATCTTTTTTTTTTCTTTACAAGAATCAAGTCTTCTGTGACAAGACTTGTGACCTGGTTTTATCTTAAAATGTAAAATTATCAATGTTAACAATCATTAATGTTTTTAGTTTTGTAATTTCATGCCTACTGGCCAGAAAATCCCCCTCTAACAATCTTAAAGTGGCCCATGGACCACCAGTTAATAATGACAATTGTAGCAGCTTTTGCAGCTCTGGACACATGAAGGGGCAGAAATGGCTTTTGATCCTAAAGGTTGCAGACCTTGTGTTAAACTGACTGAATGCTGATAGTCGAAACTTAAAATGGAACAGGAAATTAAATTGACGTGTATATGCTACAAAATGTTGGGCTATGATTTGTGGTGCTTGAAAGTTTGTGAACCCTTTACATTTGTAGAATTTTCTATAGTTCTGCATAAGTATGACTTAAAAACATCATCAGATTTTCTCACAAGTCGTAAAAGCAGATAAAGAGAACCCAGTTAAACAAACGAGACAAAAATATTTTACTTGGGTCATTTATTTATAGAGGAAAATGATCCAATATTACAAATTTGTGAGTGGCAAAAATATGTGAACCTCTAGGATTAGCGGAAAATCTGATGTTGTCGATAATTGTGCGCAAATACAGAAAATTCTAGAGTTGACAAACTTTCAAGCACCACTGTGTATCAACACCGACACACTACCAGATGTTAACTGTAATATTATGAATCACTTTCAACAGACTCCTTCAAAACACAATATCCTGTAATAACTGATCCTGCCACTGGGTGTCAGCACTGAGTTTTATTGTCGGATGAGCATAACACACTCAAATTATACAAAAATAAAATTTAATCCAGCATTTGAGAAGCAAACATGTTTAACAAACCAGCATGAGGAGCCAGATCAATAAAACCTCGTGTTGTATGATCAGTTCAAACCTGCAGCATTACTTGACCAGTTTATTACGAGGGACTGCCTCTGTAAGATACAGTATATTCAGCTGCCAAATGGAAATGTAGAAAAACAGGAAAGTCAAACTGCATGTAACTAAAATTATAAACAGTATAAAGAAAACTAACTATGAAGATTTGAGGTTTACCGATAAAATACTGTAGCTTATCTTTATACACGTACAGACTGCTATCAGATCACGAGAAAAACATTTAATTCTCTGTATCTTTCATTTGCTCCTTGTTTTTCCTCACTTCCTGAAGCTTCTTGTCCTGTAAAGTGTTTGAAGACATCAACTGTTAAGTCATTTATATTTTGAACACCAAACATGAGGATGTGCTCCAAAGACCAGGACCTCACCTTCTCCTTGAACTTCTCAGTGAGAGCTGCCTGCCGGGCGGTGCGGTTCTCTTTGTTCGCCTCCATCTTCTGGGTGAGTTTCTCCTGCGCCAGCTTGCTAAAGTCGCAGTTTTCCTTGATGGCCTTCTGGATGACCTCCTTCTCGTGCTCTCGTGCCTCGGCCAGATGCTTCAGCACTTCAGCCTCGTGGCTCTGACACAAAGAGATGTTTTGGTGAGAAATAACCGCTCGAGATTTAAAAACTTGTGGGAATTTTTTTTTTGCAACAAATTTTCTAGATACCCTGCGTCTTTCTTCTGCAGCTTCCAGTTTCCTCTTAATCTCATCCAGGGATGTTTCCTTCTTCTTGTTAGGGGACACTGGAAATTCCACCTTAGCATCAGGGGTGGTGGGGCTCAGGATGACCTCAAACGCTTGACCTGACGCACGCTTGTTCAGCTCCTTCACTTGGATGTCTGTAAAACAGAAAGACTGGAATTAATCATTTTATAGTAGGTGTAATGATATTACAATAAAAAGGAAGAAAACTCAGTATTTAACATTTGAAGGAAAGGGAATTTATTGCTAGCCCTGTCACGATAACAAATTTTGCTGGGCGATTACAGTAATTGTCTCGAAAATTATTGTGATAAACAATAATATAGTTTGAAATTATCGGTGACTGTCCCATCATGTGCCAGTATAAACAATTGGAACAAGCCGTGTCTGTACTTTTAAAAGGCGTAATTACACAATGTGTCCAGCAGAAGGAGCATGTGGGCTACTTTCAACTCATAGCGTTCACTTTAACTTGCAGTTTCACGTTCAGCACAGACGAAGCAGGGAGCAACACTGTGCACCATATTTTGCTGAACAGAGCATGGCAAGTTTATTTTAACTGATCTGAAAAAAAAAAATAAAAAAAAATAAATCAATAGATTTTCTTCAAGCCTCCAACCTGCTTGGCATTAGCTATGTGCCTCTCAAGTTAGCAAGCTAAGGTTTAGATAACTTAGCATAGGTTATTGCCTTGTAAAACTTTATCCAGAACAATAAATATATCTGTTAGTAACAGTTTCTTTGTCATCCTCAGTGAAATGCAGTTTGTCTGAAGTCTTTACTTCTCTGCAAAGAACAAACGCTGCTGCAGTCAATACTGAAGAGGCCTTCATCGTACAATGACTGACTGTTTAAACAATGAACAGGGAAAGGTGTTTCTTTGTGTAATTTATATTTATGTAACACACTTGATAACTTTATCTCTTAATGCGGCTGTCTCTGTTAATTATTTACCATCGTTGATGTTATTGTTAAGCACTTTGGTAACAGCTGCTGTTTTAAATGTTCTTTATAAATAAAGTTGACTTGATTTTAAAAAGCAACCCAAGACATTTTTATTCAGACAAGCTTTTTAGTTAAATGTTCTGCTTACTGTTTTTGTTTTATATTAAGCCTGTATCTGTATTTCTTTATAGCACTCTGATTTTATGTATGAAAGGTGCTATATAAATAAAGTTTACTTACTTATTTAAAACGGGTTTAAAAGTAGCTGTTTACATAGATTCTTGGGGGTGGATAAAGCTCAAAAATGTTCAGGCATTATTTCAGTTATCAGCATTGGCCTTACCCTTCCAATAGCCAAAATTTCCATATTGGTCAGTCTCTAGTTATTTAAATCAGTGCTTGTTAGCAGGGTTAAAAACAATACAGATGTGTGGCAGCTTGTAGAAGTTAGAATTGGTGTAAATCAGGGCTATTCAACTGGCAGCCCGCGGGTGACTTCAATCCGGCCCAAAAATTCATAAAAAACATATATTTCTTTTTCTTTTTGAGGGTTCTGGTTTTGTGTTCTGTTTATTGCATTTATGGTTCAAAGCAATAAACTAAACATATTTAAAAGGTAACAAATCATTGTAATACTTGATTTATTTACATAATGACTTTAATTAGACTCAGTGGGATTAACCTGTAGAAATAAAGGTTGAATAATTGCTGGATGTCCGGCCCCTGAGCTGCTGGCTCTCAGTAACTGTGGCCCCACTGAGCAGTTTAGTTGAATAGTTCTGGTGTACCGGTAAATGCTTTTCTATTAAACTGTTTTTTCCCCCCATTACTTCAATTCCTAAAGATTCCCAACGTCTTCTAATGAAAAAAATATTAATTACCAGTATATCGCACAACAATTACATACTTTTGGTTTTAGAATAACAACTGTGTTCATGTATTTTACACTTACCTCCAAAATTTGCCATTTTAGCAGAAAAGTTCCTTAATTTTCCTGTAAATTAGAAAATCAACATTAGGAGATGCACTTTTTGTTATATATCTAAAAATCATACAAATCAGGTAAAATATTGCTTTACATTGAGGGGAAAAAGCGTGTGTTTACAAATTAGTTAAACATGTAATACTCTCCTGACTAGAGGATAAAATCTAAACCTGGATAGCAGTTTAAGTAGTTCAGAAGGTAAACAGATTTTTTTTTTTTTTTTTTTTAAGATTAAAGCACAATTATTGACAGAAAAGTCACAATGCTGAGAGAAAATTTTTTTTTGAAGACTAAAGACAAAGAAAGTGGCTGGTTCATCTAACATATTGCATGTTATATTATAATTAACCTAATAAATATGCATTCATAAGGTTCAGACACAGTAACAGCCTAAAAACAAATACTGTACTGCACATTTGAGTTCAGAAGTACTGTATGGTTCCTAAAAGACAACTTTTATAATTAATATTTACACTTAAATGTCAAAACCTGAGTAAAAGATAATAAAATCCCTTGTACTTTTTCTTCTTCTTAGTGATCCTAGTATCATCTCGCATTGTACTGAATTTAAAAATAATAACACAAAATTGTGATAACAGATGTTAAACATGTGGACTGAAAAACAAAACCAAGGAACCAAGACTTGGAACCACCCAATTACATATTCTGAACTTTTACATCCAGTTAATTTACAATTATGTTTCTGCTGAGATGGAGGAGGATGACTCGCTGTAAAGCTGTAAGAAGAAGATAATTATGTTTGCACTAATTTGCAGAAATTTAAACAGCAATTTAAAAAAAAGTTTGCTGTTTTACATGGCAACTTGAAAGAAATTTGCTGTGGAGTTAAAATTATGGAATTTGCCCAATAATAATAATAATGAAAAAGATAAAGGACTGCTTTTCCCTTGTATTTCAGTCCACCACTCTCTCCTGTTCCAGTCAGATGGCACAATAATTAATCTTCACAGAACAAATACATGTTATGAACCAGTCACAACACGATCTGACTCTGTGTACATGTTCTCCACCTCTCTACAAGGACACAAAGAAAGCCAAGAATAAACAAGGTTGGGTAGGCATGAGTTGCCCCTGAGCTGAAAGCTGGTGCCCCCTCAGCAGGAGGAGACTGAGCACACATTTCTGCAAGATTTCCTCTGCAAAAATGGCGGCGAGGAGCAATACGACTTTGTTGTACAAGTCCTTAAAAGCTCACAAACTTAAAACCTTAAAGACTAAAAACTTGTAGAACACTACACAATGAATGTGGAGAGCTGAAACTGTTCAGATAAACATAACAGATAAGCAAATTTTAATTCCACATGGATTGAGTTACTAACACGAAAACAATAATAAAACAGTCAGACAACTCCTGTGTAAATAATCTGCACTACCTTTAAAGATAATAACACAGGAAGCCATTTTAACCCAACTTTTCCATATCTGTTGTGCTGTGCTTTAGTTGAACAACGGCCATAATAGCAATCAACTGTTAACATAAGGATAATGGCTGGAACAATGAACGCAACTGAAAGAGTCCAAAACGAGCTTTAGCACTACTAACGCTTTCCTAGCCGGCTATACATCTGTACGAGAGCTTTATTCTCACCGTCAAGAGCAGCTCAGCTTGAAGAGGAAGCCTTTTGTCTAGATTCTTGTCTCTTTTGAAACCGCCAACATCTGCACCTTCGCGCACAAACTCTCCGAACGTTACGTCAGCAGGGACGTCGGCGCTCATTGGTCCAAATCCACCAATCACAGCCCGAGTTGAAACTGCGCGCGGGAGAAGGAAGGAAGCTGGAGGCGGAGATCAAATAAATAAATAAATACAGTACAGTACTGCAATTAAATAAATGAGTGAAAGTTACTGTAACACTAAAAGTTGTACGTTTTAGTTCATAGGAAACTGGGCATCTCTAAAAATAGATCTACTGAGGCGTTATTAAGGGCTGCAGTAACATTATCACCCACTTTCAGCTCATCTGCGTGCGCATGCGTTTGTTTGTTATCAAAATACATCAGTAAAACTTGCAGAAAATAATTATTTTATGTTCATCCACAACTGATTAACTTCTGAAGTCAACCAATTCAAAATGGCTGCCACAACCATTACATGTCTTCACTGTAATTGATTTTGTTAGACAGGGGCTTGTTGTAATGAGTTTTCATCCACAGCTTTAATTGGCTAAATAGACAAATAAGGTTACTAGAAAAATGTGCACTCGCTTTCTTCAACATTCATAAAGGTTATGAGGGCAATTAACGCAAACAAATAAAAACAACTACAGTGTAGTTATAGTAAAAGGCTTCCGGTCATCACAGCGTGAGACTTTAATTTTGAAAAGCTTTCAAGGAACTTCCGATTCCGACTGTATTTTTTGAAAGAAACTGCGTACACTGTATTTGACAGCGTTTTGTTCACGATACACACTCAAACTACACCGTTTAGCGTTTTGGTGTGAAAATGGGAGCTTGTCTGGCTTTGTGCTCTTTAGCTAGCTGTGTAAGTATCTCGTCCTAAAACCTGTTTCATCTTAAATTGTAATGACTTGTTTACTGCAGTTGTTAACGTGTCAGTTAAGCTAACTGCTAACCCAAAACGCTGTTTGTATTTTTTTTTACTACACAGCTAATGAAACAAATTAAACTCATATTCTAGCTTTATTAGTCATACGTACCTGCTGTAAATTAATTTTAAAGTAGGTTGCTTTGGGAAGCTAGTTAGCATGATAAAACAGATAGTGGTTGAGGAAGTGTTTAGACATCTTGCAGAAACACGTAACACTACGGTGTGCGTGTCATTTTTATAGATATAAAACAACTTATTTATGACATTACATTTTATCTATGTTTGCTTTTGTTTTTTTATTTATGCTACCATATATGTCAGCAGCTACTTAGCCAGGGCCAACAGGGCAAATGAGTCATTGCTGGAAAAGGTGGAACTCGTGCCTTTAAGACACTAAAGCTCAAATATAAAATATTTATTTAGGGTTACTTGAGGCGTTTTTATTAAATTTTACACCAGTTTTATTATTTGATCCAAATGTATAGACATCCTCTTTGGCTGCACTGGAAAACCACTTGTGTTTAATAATTTACAAGCAGAATTTTTTTTTCCATTATGGCACTTCCTGTTTATGATTTTAATTTGAACCTGAATGATTAACAGAATGCAGCTGTTTGCTGTTGACTTGCATAAAGCTTTACATGTTTTGTCTTTTTAATTTTTATCTCATCATCACTCACAGGCCTCCTGTCTCTGTGGTTCAGCACCATGTCTTCTGTGTGGCTGCTGTCCCTCCTCAAATAACTCCACAGTCACACGACTGGTTTTCTCTTTCTTTCTTCTTCTGGGAACGATGGTGTCTGTCATTATGATCCTTCCTGGAATGGAAACACAGCTCCGCAAAGTGAGGCTTTGATCCTATCATATTATAATACACTTAAATAAATTTTACTGTGTGAATTAGTATTTTTTTTTTAGCTTTTTATTTATTTTCATATGAAAGTAGTATTGTTTTTAAAAGTTGTTTAAATTATGGCTAGAATTATTTGTAGACATTTTCATATTGGCTCATTTGTTCAAAATGTGCTGTATATTAGGCCTGTCACGATAACACATTTTGCTGGGCGATTAATTGTCTCAGAAATTATTGCGATAAACTATAATATTGTTTGAAGACCGTTTTAACTAATGTAATGATAATGACATGTGCATCCTCTCAAAGATCAATTAACTTTAATTTCAAAAGAACACTTAACACTGTAACTGGAAAATAAACAAAACAGCCAAAAATAAAAAAAATTAAATCGACTCAGTCTCTGTTAACAAAAAATGCACTTGAATAAAAATTAAGGACCGTACATCAACAAAAAAATGGAAATAAAAACTACCTTCAACATAAACATAAACAGTATGGATTATGAAGTTTGTAAACTAAATTTCCTTTCAATAAAAAATAATAATCATTAGTTTTAAATTAAATGCTTGATTATATGCTCCACTGATGGTGGACTGTCGGGAACTTGAAGATGGAGACAGCCCACCGGTTGTCGTTTTTTTTTCTTCCCTCAGCTGGGAAAACTAGTTTGGAAGATTGTGCTCTAAGTGCAGGTGCAAGTTGGTTGCATTGCTTGCTCTTAGCTGCTAATGTTTTATGACAAATGCGACATACCGGTTCGCAAAGGTTTAGCGGTTCGCCTCAGTCATTTGGTTTGAATCGGAATTGCTCCCACACTGCTGCTGTTGCGTTCAACTTTGAAATCAATTCCATTTCTTTCTTTTTTCCCCCAATATCAAATAAAGTTTCTTTAGCTTGCTAACTCCTCACAGGGCTCTAATGGTGCAGTGGTACAAGACGACATGCCTTGGCTGGATATCTGACGCGATAGTTCACTCCCCCTTATGCTAAGGAAATGAGAAAGGGAGGGATCAATGAAGAGCACTGGAGTTGAGCCTTTTGTCATCTGGTGCCTTCAGTAGAAAGAGAGACACGAAGAAACAATAAAGCCGATAAATGAAAATTATCATCCTCATTTTAATTTATCATGCAATTACTGTACTTAATTTATTGTTTATCGCGACCGGCCTACTGATAGGAAATTACATGAATCTTGACATTATTTATCATAAAACCTGCATAGATGAGTTTGATTTTAAGCTGGTTTATCTGACTCTCTTCTTTTTCATAGATCCCAGGCTTTTGTAAGGGAGGAACCACTGTGATCGGTGTTGAAAACCAGGTTAACTGTGAGGTTATTGTGGGGTACAAGTCTGTGTATCGCATGTGCTTCGCCATGACCTGCTTCTTCTTTTTGTTCTCCGTTATCATGATTCGTGTCCGTAACAGCAAAGACCCACGTGCAGCTATTCAAAATGGGTAGGCATTCTTGAAAAAAGGCCCACATTTTTTCATCAGTAAATGTGTCTCCCTTTGTCTTTTTTTTTTTTTTTTTTTGCTAAGGAAATGATTTTTTCCCCATTTTTCAGATTCTGGTTCTTTAAATTTCTCATTCTGGTTGGGATAACGGTGGGAGCTTTTTTCATCCCAGATGGAACATTTCATAATGGTACTAACATCTCTGTTGATTAAAAACAAAAAAAAAAGTTTGGCAGCCAGTGTCACAGGGCAGGGCATTGCTTTATGGGACTTAATATTTAGTTCTAAAAATACACAAAAGAGCAGATTGATATTGATCATTTTGCTTTTCATATCAGTGATTGAAATCAGCCTGAATGACAAAAAATAAAATGCAATACCAAGACATTTTTTTACTAAACACAACAAAGTATATCTTCTAGAAAGGAATACAACTGAAAATAGTGATTCTTAAAAATAAATAGTTTACTTGAACATCCTGATGCATGCTCAATGATCCAGTTAGATAAATCTAACTAATTTAGATCAGGTCCTCTGGACAGATTCTTATTGTTGAAATGTTTTGTAAAAGACTTCTTCAGTCAGAGGAGCTGCATTCAATCATAAATGGCACCATAGTGGATCAACCAGTTTGCTGGTGACATCCAAAGCTAGTTGTTCACATGCAAAATAAGGATGGTCAGCCGAACAGTTGATTGTTGGTGCCCTGATGGCTGCTTGCTATCTTTGAGAACCTGTCTATTGTTAAACAGAGGCAGAGGTCTCTGTGTTCAACTGTCATCCTCTTACACATCTCACGTCTGCAGGGGGTTCACCTGAAGATCTGCAGACCTGGATTCAGAAACCTTCAGTTTCAGAACGAGGACTGTTGTCATGTAAATGAATGTCCGAACTGCAGCAGAAAAGCTGTGGTTTCACTCAACAAACATGTTGTGTAAACTGGGCCTTAACCTTGTTAGTTTACTGAAACTCATTACAACCACTGAGATATGTTATCTGTTTTGTGTGATGTATTAATCGCTGCATTTAAAGTCAAGTTTTATCATCACTAATGCCAGATAAAGATTGTTTTCACATCAATTCAGAACAAAAATTAATACAGCTTTGAGACTTGATCAGAAAGCAACGTCAGGAGAACGCATTGGCAACGAGTCTATTACAGATGTTCTGCAACTAACACACAAGATCAATGGCTTAGATGGCAGCCCTCTGCTCCACACATGCGCTGTGGTAGCTCAGTGGTTGCATCAGGAAGGGCATCCAGTGTTAAAACAAGTACCAAATGTTCCAATCAAAGACAAAATGTTATTTTTTTCAATAACTACATGCATCACAGAAGTTGACAAATAAATGTGCTTAAGTTCTAAACCTCATGAACAATGCTGGAGGTCTGCAGTGAATTGCAATGTGACATGTTGCCAAGCTCTACATTACTTTTAATTTAAACTGCCAGTCTTTTTTTATTATATTTGTATACATGTATGTTTTACTTTCATACCAATTTAGGAAACTTTATGTCTGCTTTGTTTTTTCTTTGACAGTGTGGTTTTACTTTGGAGTAGTGGGCTCCTTCATTTTCATTCTCATTCAGCTCATCCTCTTGATCGACTTCGCCCACTCCTGGAATAAGATTTGGGTTGAAAACGGTGAAGAAAGTAACAATAAGTGCTGGTTCGCAGGTAAAGCATATTAATAAAATAAATTAATAAAGCTGCATTTGACAAACATGTTGGATAGGGTCGATAAGAGAAAATATCAAGTCGATGCCAACTTTTATAATTGTTGTAGATGTCTTTTTTCTGGGGTAATGGAAGAAGTTGTACATTTAGTCTGCTTGAGATACCAAACATATAAGAGGGTTTTGTGTGGATCTTTAAGCAAAAAGCAGCTGAATCTGGGACCTCACAGCTGAAGGACAATAAACTTACAAATTAAAAAGAGTAGCTGGAGTTCACAAATATTTTTTTCTGCTTTAATGTGTAACCAAAGCAGATTGACATCCCAACACTTACTGTCTATCAGTTTGCTGACTCTGAGTCAGTGACATAATGGTCAGATGCACCATTTCTGCTATGACTTGTGGGGGAAACAATTGCAGTATGTTGTAGGTGAAATGTTGAGGATGACTTGTAAATAACCACAGAACTTCTAATTAAATGGTGACAGAGCATGAAAAATGAGAACTCATGCATTAGACAGGAAGCTGTTTACAGAACAGTTGGTGCGTTTGAGTTTAACTAAATATTAAAATCAGATTATTCTAATGATCATTTTGACTATAATTTTACTTTTATTCCCCAAACAATTCTGAATTTATTGTTATGAAGTCTCTTAACACGATGTTAAAAAACTAACATGAGCTCAGCTTGCTGAGACTAATGCAGTAACTGCTGGGTGTCTCTCCTAATGACTGTTGGCTACTGGTAAATTATAGTGCAAGCACCAGTTTCTACAGGGTCTGCATGACAGAAATTGTTTAATTTAGTTCTTGTAATTTGGTCGAATTAAGTTTGCATTAATTTAATGTCTTTTTTTTTTTTTCCTCCTAGGCTTTTCCCTCATTCAGTATCTGTTACTTGAGTCAGCGGCTGATTTGTCTATTTCTCCACTTTTGTTATTTGTGTTACATTTTGTTTGTCTGTATTTCAGGGCTGCTGTCTTTTACTTTTCTCCACTATGCACTGGCTTTCACTGCTGTGGTGCTTTTCTACGTTTATTACACGCAGCCAGATGACTGCACGGAGCACAAGGTCTTCATCAGCCTCAACCTCATCTTCTGCATCATCATTTCCATCGTCTCCATCTTACCAAAGATACAGGTAGAGTATTGGACTGGCTGACACGATACAGGTGATGTGACAGATGAGCTTAACAAACGATGCATTGGTGACATTTCACACGGCACTTATTTTGTTACGTATTTTAGAGGAGCTGACTTCCCCCTTTTATTTATGTTTTCTATAGAAAGGTTTTTATTTGTGGTGACATTTATGTTGGTCTAGTTTGGTGTTTTTTACTTGTACCGTTGAATTTTAATGCTCCATAAAGTTTTTCCAGTCTCAGCTGCAGTCAGTTTGTGAGCCGGTCATTAAAGTGTTACGTCGTGGTGTTCACAGGATGTTCAGCCACATTCCGGTCTGCTCCAGGCCTCGCTCATCTCCCTCTACACCATGTATGTCACCTGGTCTGCAATGACGAACAATCCAAGTGAGTGACCTGATGTCATCTGGTAAACTTGTCAACAGATTCAGTTGTCATTGCACTCACTGTTGCCTTCCAACATGTGCGCATGCTGTTAATCTGCTGCTTCAGCTTTTTGATCACAAAGGTGAGTCTAAAAAAAGACTTCCTGTCTTTTAGCTCATCTGTCTTGTGGCTTTTAGTTTGTTCTGATGGACAGTCTTGTGATAAATGTAGGTTGATGTTTTTTAACTTATTCAGACTTGATGCAGCTTTTATATATCACTTTAAAAATAGCTGTGCCATTTGCATCTTTGTTGCTTTTCAGGCCTGAAACAAAACTTAGCATTTTCAAGACACGTTAATAAAAGGACAAAAGTAAACTCTTACACTGAAAAACAAAAGTATGATCTCTTAAATAGAGGCTCGAAAACACTTAGTGAACAGTGATGATTCTAAGATTTTTACAAAACATTCAGAAATATTGTAACACTATTTTAAAATTGACTTAAGGCCTGTGTAGCAGCTAAAATCCTATATTTTAAGCTACTGGTTGCTGGTGTTCCTGGTAGGCTTTGGTTTTACTGCGCTCAATGAAGATTCACTATGCAGATCTTCATTTGGACATACGTATAAATCATAGTCATTTATTTCCTTAACAATGTCCAGTTACCTTGTCATTTCCATTTAGAATCAAATAAATCTGTCCTAACTCTAAGTACAGTAGAAAACTGTTTGCCCCTTCTCATTAGCAACACCCGAACAGAATCACACCTGTGGCTTAAGTAACCCCCTCCCACTTCGATATACTCAGTACACAAGATGAAATACGCTCTCTAAATATAAAAAAACAAGATAAATGGCTCCTACAGTCTGAATGGGTTAAAAATATAGACACCCACCACCCAGTTGTATAAAAAACTTACAGTACATCTCAACACCTAAGTTTGGGCTTCTTTGAAATGTTATTATTTTATATGACCAAGTTCCTGTTTCTATAATGCAACAATAAAGAAAACTAATAAAATATTTGAATATTTACATTTATTTTTAAGGTTTAAAATTGTTTTGATATTAGTATTGGTGATTAAAAAAAATTTGCACCTATGAGTCCAATATCAGTATTTTAAAGGAGTTATCGTCTACAGGGGTTCAAGTTCCTCGTTGCTACGACAGATTTCTATCATTTTGAATGTGGCCAGGATGGATTTCTGTCCCCTCTAAAAATGAGGAGAGAAAACAACATGTTTTGCTGTGGTCTTATTAAATCCATCCAGTCTAATTATGATACTGGAACTAAACTGATGCTGCTTTCAGCAAAAGGAGAACCACAGTCATAGTTTTAGCCAGTCAGTGCAGGGTGGGCCGTGCTTTCTGATGTAGTCCAGGTGTAAGCAGTGCTCCAACTTAGTGAGAGACTGTAGGTGGAAGCACCGGTCCTTACAGTTCCTGTCCTGACCCAGCAGCGTCTCACCGGCCACAGGGCACACGGCTTATTTGAGTAACTCTGAGACTGTTTCTCGTGCTTTAGTTTGTATAATTAATATTAACACTAAAAGATAAATGCCCCACATTATAGAAAAGATGTTTGCCACTATTGAACTTTATTTTTCCCCAAAAACCCAAAGTTCTCTCTGTGAGAAAGTCAGGTTGTTTTATCATAAATATCTGCTCATCGTTCAGTTCTACGTGGTATTATTTATAGCATCACCAAAGTGCTGTGGCTGTTTGGATGTGATCGCTTGCTTAGATTTAAAACCACACTGAGAGGTGACTGCTGTGATAAGTGTAATAAACAATCAAATATGAAAAATAGAAAGAATGACTACATGAGCTGAAATCCTGTAAATATAATTACTTTCAATGACATTAACATTTTAGGGAAGAAATCTGTCAATCTGGCAAATAAAAACATTTAATTTATACTGTCCAAAGGACTACCTGTGCTATAATTTATAATATACAGTATCTGACAACCCCTCAAGTGAAAACACTGAAATGGCATAAAAGTACACAGACAAGTTGTTACACCCCCACCCAGAATGCTGTTGGTCTTGAGGATCTGAATGGTGCAAGTTCAAGTCTTACAACTTCAGCACTTCATTAGAGAACATTATACTGTGCACTGACTCAGGGCATGTACACGTATACTCGTTTGGGAAGTGACTGGTACACAGGATTACGCTCTCAAACATGTGATACTGAGTGAGGGGTGGGTGACGATGTGTGGGTAACCTCTAGTTATTTAAAAAAGATCAGCCAGAAGATTGATTTGTTTTAATCCCTGCATCTAGATCGAGCATGCAACCCCAGCTTGTTGAGTCTGGTCTCAAACGTCAGCACCACTCAACCATCTGTTGACAGTAACTCTGGACATGTGCAGTGGTGGGACGCTCAGGGAATCGTTGGCTTGATCATCTTCCTCTTATGCACTCTCTACGCCAGGTACAACATTACCTGTGTTAAAGACATTCATACATGTTTTATATGTTTTGTATGCTTTTTAATTCTCTTCTTTTTCTCTGTGTTTTAGTATCCGTTCATCCAGCAACGCTCAGGTGAACAAGCTGATGCAGACAGAGGAAGGCAAGGGGTCCGGAGGGGAGGAAGTTGTGGGTGAAGATGGCATACGCAGGGCCATGGACAACGAGGAGGAGAAAGTCACTTACAGCTACTCCTTTTTCCACTTCCACCTCTGTCTGGCCTCCCTGTACATCATGATGACACTTACCAACTGGTACCAGTGAGTAGCTGCCTCCACTTAGTTTATTTATACAGCACCAAGTCACAACAGAAGTTGTCTCATGGCATTGAACAGAAACAGTCACAAACATAAAAAGCCAATTATTAACGTTATCAACAAACCACTGGACGTGCAACAGTGCTTACAAATCTGAGAATGTTATTTATGATGTAAGATAATAAAATACTTTAAAATATCAGAAGTCTTAAACCAGCTGTAGGAATGAATTACAATCGATTGATAGCACAAATTGCTTTTTGCACATTTAGTTTAGTTCAGTGGTTCTCAAACTGGGGTCCCCAGGAGTCTGCGAGCCGGTGCTCGCTCCCCCACCAAAATTGTTTTATTTTTTAAAAATTACGTGCACGTAGATGTTTTAACAACCTGTTAAAATACACCAAAATGCAGGAAATCACATCTACTTGATTCAGAAATTTGTATGTGTGTTCTGGCATCGATCAGTTTACAAATAAAGTCCTGTCACTCAGTCTGACTACATGTACTGCTGTCATGACCCTGTTCAGTTTGATGTAAAGAGTTCTCTGTAATAGTTTGAAGAAGTGGCAACACATTTATTATGTTCATTATGTGAGTAAAGTTTTAAAGTGGTTTTTGATACTGGTAATTTTCTCAAAACTGTAATTTTTGGAAGTTGAAATTTAAAATTTGTTAATTAATTGTGTTTTGAATTAAAAAATACTCCATGTTTAAAAGTCTAAAAATTGTATTAACACTATTAAATGACAGGTCTTAAGTATTTATGTTGCACAAATATTTCCATTGCATTAAAGAGACAAGTTGAAGAAAATAATTTAATAAACATGAGGGTTATGAGGGGGTCCCTGAACTTAAAAGTTTGAGAACCGTTGGTTTAGTGATTGTTTCCAGTTTTGTCCACCAGAGGGCGTGTTTATCAATGTCTTCAGTCTTGGAGCAGAGATTAATTTTTGTGTTATTTAAAAACCGCTGTGTTTTAGAACAATAAATACATTTTAAATTAAATGATTCTTGATCAACTTTAGCTGATGTTTTTAGCGTTCCCTCTTTGTGTGTCCTCAGACCTGACGTCACCACGCAGGCCATGCAGAGCAGCATGCCAGCTGTGTGGGTGAAGATGAGCTCCAGCTGGTTGGGCCTCGGCCTCTACCTCTGGACCCTCTTAGCCCCTCTTATCTTCCCTGACAGGGATTTCAACTGAGCGTCTCATATTTTTGGGTTGATTTAAAATGTGTTATGTTTTTGTTTGCTACTTTTGTTTGTTTGTTTTTCACATTAGACAGTTTGAAGGATGCTAAACAGAAATCTAGAAGAAATCTTATGAAAACCTGTTTGTTTTTTCTTTTTTTCTAACATATTGTCTGTCAGTTGTGTTTGTTGTTTTACTGCTCATGCTTCAATAATCATCAGAGGTGTAAAAGTTTACATTGATTACTTGAGCTGATCTGATGAAGGCTTTAGCTGTAAATTCTATTATTTACTATTAACCAGTACACGTTTCCTGAGGTGACTTATAGTTTGAACTTTAGTATTTCTGTGCTGTATTTTTAGTCACTTGTGTCACTCAACAAGAAGGCACTTTCTCTGTACCTCAGATGTTTTATTTACAGATTCTCTTTCTGATCAGGCCTCGCTGATTAGACAGGTCTGAAATATCCCTGATTAGCTGGACTCATTTACTGCGAGGGGGGAGCAACCAGGGGACCCCTGCTCCGGAGCCCCAGCGTGAGGTGAGTGCGAGAGCGAGATAAGACTAAGAAGGCACACCCTGCAGATCATAACAGGGCTTCCCTGGCGCTGCTAAGCTGCCTGCACAGCCACGTCACTGCATCTTAAGCCAGAGAGTCCTAAAAGACCTCCGGTCTAATCTCAGCTCTTCCTTGCTTCATTTAAAACCATTTATTCCTGGTGCTAAGCTGTTCCATGACTCTGCTCAGCCTCGGACGGCCACAGGCAACAATCTTTACTTGTCTTGCAGCCTGATGCAGCAGGCTTGTTTTCAGCTGGTCAGCAACCTGCAGCGGGGAAGTCCCACAAGTCAAAGCTTTCACTTTGTACTACTTGTGTTTTAGAAATGCCATCATTTCCATAAGTTTGGCACGTTATATAGCAACACAAAATATATATAACAACTGAACTCGACAAAATGAAAATGAATTTCAGAAGAGACTGAAGTTCTGTTTGGTTGTGTTGACTCTTGTAGTGATTGGATGGTTGTGATGGTACAGTACTTATGCATCGTCTGCTGATTACCTCATTTCAACGTGTTTAAAAAGAATAGGATCAGTATATTTTGCACTTGTCAAAAACATTTTTTGTATAATACTTGAAATGTAAAATCATTTTGTCAGACATTTCAGTAGGTATTGACGTGAATCACATATCCTGTGTTTGTGGCATCAGATGTGTGAAAAGTTTTTCAAATTTTGATATGAAATGTTTTTACCTACATTGCTGTACATTCAATCCCTCCAGGGTTTTTTTTTTTTTTTATGCTGGATTGCCATTGTTGGATTGTAACGTCACATTTCATAACTATGAAGTGCCTTTTTGTAGTCCATGATGCTGATGTGCTTATTATGCCTTACATTGTTGTGAGTCAGTCATCGCATGCCATTAGGCGTTGGTTTGGGACACTAAATAATTGTATTTAATGCTTTAACGGTCGTTTAATAAAGATCAAAACTTTCACTTTGCGCTTTTATTTTGTTTTTGTGTCCTACTGAATGAATGTCAGTCAGTATAAAATTTAATAATTAAACAGAACCATATAGTGATTTTCCTTTTTTTAGCATTTATTTACTGAGCAACATTTATAAGTTGGAGTGCCATAAATGGAGCAACTGATTGCCCTCAGCAGGCCACAGTGCACACGTTGTGGTTGCACTTTCTTTTTTCTGTACATCACCTTACAGAGCTGAGGCCTGACGCACCATGAGAGGAATGAGGGAGGAGCCTTCATGCACATCATGTTCTGTTCGCTCAGCCTCACCTACAACTGAGGCAACTCAAAAACATGTAAACATCTGGTTGATGTCTTGTTTGTCTCCAGCCAGCAGCTGTAAACCATCTGTCACATGTCAAACATTTCCCTTTGCTAAATGTTCATGATATTGTTTGTGAGGTGTTAAATGAAAAGGGTGGACCTGACGTGTCTTTCCATGTCTCTCCTGGATTCGAGCAGTAACTGTGTGAGCTGTCAGCCACTGCTGTGTTTGTCCCTCTCGCCTCGCTGGCAGACGGAACATG
The DNA here is from genome assembly GCA_031762315.1 of Hypsolebias antenori. Classification (NCBI taxonomy): domain Eukaryota; kingdom Metazoa; phylum Chordata; class Actinopteri; order Cyprinodontiformes; family Rivulidae; genus Hypsolebias; species Hypsolebias antenori. The sequence goes on from JARVGS010001283.1 coordinate 23,044,251, forward strand.
TTGGTTTTGGCTGCCACAGCTGCTCAGTCTAGTGTCTGCATGTGGAAATAAATGTTCAGGACACACCACCTCTTGTGGACTCGCACCCTCCCACAGCACCACCCTGCACTCGTACAGCTCAGTTGTGATTTCATCATCCACTGAAAAACACGCTCCTTAAACCCTGTGAGGAAACAACACGTGAACAAAAAGCTGTTGATGGGAAGGGAAATTATTTAAATGATACATTTATACTAGTTAATAATTGAAATTGTCTTTGTTATTTTACTTTCATCTTGTGAGATGAACACGAGTAGTTCAAAGTTTTGTGAAACTTAACTAGCACAAGTTTTTTTTTTTTTTTTTAATCCGCTGCATTTATTTAACCCCCATCAGTTTTACTAGTTATGTACATGCAAAATATTTCCTGAACCACTGGATACATTTTAATGCCACTCTGAAAGCAGAAGTCAACCCCATTCATGATGGTCACCACAGCTAATCGAGTTCAGCTAAATGGAGTTAATTCTGTTAGTTTTACAAAAACAGCTAAATTTCATGTAGTTGAGAATCAGCCTCACTACAAAAGACAATATATTTGTTTTAAGTTCATCTGTGAATAAAAATGTTTCTCACTTTCCACAGGACAATAATTATATATTTAACAGACATTTTGTCAAATCACATTTTTCCTGTCCTCTGCCTGTGATTGGTTGATCTTCATGGTTAAACCCAACATGAAGGCCTAAGGTCAACCCATTTGCTTCAGACACAAAGTCAGAAATTCAACCTTTATACAGATGAATCACGTTGAGCCTATACCACTGGTATAGTGGTGAGATATGGTAAGGATTAATTTATTTTACACCCTTAAATGTGTCTTACTGCTCTGACACACTGTCTGCATTTCAGTCAGTTAATACAGACGCTCCAAAAAACGAGACAAAACTGAAAAATCTCATTTATTTGAATCTCGTTTGACTAAATGTTTTCGAATTTATAAAATCCCCTTCTGAAATGTGTTAAAAAGACCAGTTTATTAAAGACATAAATTTGGTTTATAATATGGGCAAACTCTGAAAATTGACACTTTTGTCAAAGGGGTTCAATAATGTACTTTTGAACAAACATGGGTACTGTTGGAGTTTACGTTTCCATTATCAAAACCGTGTAAAACCATGACCTCCTACTGTGCTGTTTCCTGGAACATCCTGCAAAAAAGATCTGAAGCTCTCGACCTTGACTGCCTCAAACATCTGCTAAGTTCATGGCAAAAACCAACGCAGACAACATTCCTGTTTTTAGTATTTTATATCGCTTTATAATGTAGCTGTTTTAGTCTTGTTTTTTACTATTTCGTTTATTTTTCCCAATTTATATGCAATATTTTCTGATTGTTGTCATCACTCTTTGTTAAAACAGGTCTCTCTTGCAAATGAGTCCTCGAAGCTCAATGAGACTAACCTGTAGAAATAAAGGTTGAATGAATGAATGAGAAGCCGCAGCTCTGCCACTGTGTTCAAATGTAGCCCGTTCCGAATAAATGAATGTGAGGAAATCGACTGACAGTCAGTACGGATGGAGCGATACAAATACAAGTCGTATTGAATAAAAAGCAGTGAAGACAGTTTCAAAACGCTGCAGATGAATGGTTGGGAACATTGTGACCCTCTCGACTCTTCCCACTGACCCTCTGAGCACCAGCTACGACTTCATGGATCCAACACATGGAACGACGGCCTGTGGAGTCTTGTGACCTCACCTAATGCTCCTGGGCACTTGTTGTAAACTCACTACTAACAGATGTTTTTATGTGACGTCTCAGGAGGAGCTGACTTGTAGCCACTTGTTTCAATCTCTGACAAAACTCTTGTGAAAATCATCCAATCTGTTCTTGAGTTAAGCATTTCTAAAATAACGGACGACTCATCAATAATCTATGTCATTTTCTATCCGTCTCATCTTAACAGTAAAACCCTGACAATGCAAACAGTGTGAGAACAAGTTAGCGACATGTCATAAATCTCCCTTTTATTTCCCACACGTCTCAAACATGAAGTCATTCCCCCTCTCAGAATAGATTTAAGGCACGCTCCGACTTTGGCCTTTGGCTGCAGTGTCATAAATCCCACCTTCCCCTCCTTTGTTATCAATGGAGGCAATTTGTGGCTGTAGTAAGAGGTCAGAGGTCAGTAATGTGCGGATTATGCACCACTCAGTTTGTTAGACATCCTGGGATTTTAAATCCCAGGTTGACTGAAACAATTCTTAATCTCCACTTCAGCGTTTTGCCCCAATTTTTGGGGGGCATTTTCAGTCCACTCCCCCCAAATTCGAGTTTACTGTTACAGTCGGGTTGTGCACGGTTTGCTTTGTTCGAGTGCGGTGCACATCCCTGCCCTTCTGTTGGGCAGAACGACTTCAGCCTGTCTGAGGTGTAATTGGGTTTTAAGGAGTTTAATCTGGGGCCATTAAATTATATTCTGCATGCAGGGGAAGTAATTGAGTTTGGCCCCTGCTGGCACATTCTGCATGTGCACTGGAAACATTTACCCAACATTAAGGCCCAATTAGGCTTTTGGTGATGGGAAACTTGTTGCTGGATGATGAGCTGATGCTCGACTGTCTGACAGAACACATTTGTGTTTCCTCGCGCTCGCTGTGTGTTTTCAGGTTGTAGCTCAAGGTATTTGTCTTTGACTCTGAAGTAAAGTGTTTGTTTTGTTCTCCAGTGCGCATGCTCTCCCCCCACCACCACCACCAGCAGCTCTCGGGAGCAGCAGTTATATAACAGCCTGCGCAGCCGGCGTCTGCTGTGAGCCAAATGCCAGCCCAGTCTGCTTACATAAGCCTGTCAGAGTCATGTTGTAGCAGCAGAGTCACTCGCACCACTGCATGCCCATGCACTCCTTCCACCGCCTCCTGCTCTGGCGCTCGCTTCCTCCCACCATCTTTCTTCCACACATCTCCTCACCCGCCCTGTTTTTCCCTTTCCTTTCCTCTTTTCTCCCCCTGCTGCAGTGCATTTCTCAAACAACAAGAACAAAGACAGAGTGCAGACATGGCTCTGAGGGGATGACACCAAAGCTGGATTTGCACAGTCAACAGGAGTTATTGGTCTTGAAAAGTCCCCTCTGATGTCCCACTCACTTTTAGGGGTGCACGTGATCTCCACTGATCAGTGACTTTTTACTATATGTGACCCCTAAAGGCTCCTTGTTTTTCAAGTTTTAGAAGGATACAGCGAGGAGAGATGTACTAAAAGCAGACTCAAGTGAAGCGAAACATGTGCCTTATAATTTTACCAGGGCGCACAGTCTCAGTTTAAGTTTGGAGCTTCTTGGAGCTTTTCTATGGAATGGTTTAGGTTTGTGATGTGGAAAAGGTCACGCACTAACTTGAGCTGGTTAAAAAAAAGTTTAGCAAATGAATTTATCACACTTTCAAAACTGTTTTGTACAAATCATTCATCGAATCATGGATACTTGTGTCTCGCGCTGCTGTAAAATGCACAGTTTGCTCTCATATCCCCTCAGAGAGCACCACCAAGCTTCATCAGATTTTAAATCTGTTATTTCTTCAAAACCGGACGTGTGTGATCTCTTTCTCTTATCTCCTAAATAAAACACTGTTAAAAAGTCACAAGTCTTCTGCTGCTCACGGTTCAAACGTTTTCTGAGAGATTCAGAGAGATTTATTTGTATTTCACATCTCATGTGGTGGAACTAGATTATGTACACAGGGTCCCAGTTACATCCCACAATATAATGTAAAAGAAAAACAGTAACATCTAAGATATGAACTAAGAAAAACATCAACTAAAACTACATTAGCTATCAGCATAAAAACATTACGTCGAACAGCAGCACGAACATGAGTCTGTGTGAGCAGATGAACACGAACGAACACTGCAACATGAAACCGATCAGCAGCAACATGAAACCGATCAGCAGCAACATGAAACCGATCAGCAGCAACATGAAACCG
>JARVGS010001283.1:23105217-23117285 GCA_031762315.1 Hypsolebias antenori
GTATATGTATATATGTATGTATATACGTATATATATATGTATATATATGTATACAGTATATGTATATATATGTATATATGTATATATGTATATATATATATATATACTGTACAGTATATGTATATATATGTATATATGTATGTTGGTAGGGATTATGAATAAATTTGTAAATGACCAAAATATGACAGAAAAATATTTTTGTCTTTAAGTTTTCCTTCAGTTTTAGTTTCTTGTGCCTTTTCTGTCCACATTTGTGTGTAATTTTTATATGGAGTACAGATACACAAGGAGAAGGCTGTGAATTTTTGTATTCAAATGATTTTTTTTTTTGTTGCAAAGGAAGGTCAACATTTGGTGTTTTGATTGTTTCTGTTCAAAAGCCCATTGATTTATTGCCAGAGTAACTAAGTGTCATCGTTGAGACACTGAAGGAGCACAGAAATGAGTCAAAGGAAATGCACTGAAGTTTTATTTTTATTACTAAAAACTTTAGATTAGCGTATATGTCTGTAAATGGAGAGAACTCTCCGTATTTATTTCATTTGATGACAGTAATTGTTATTTCATGCTCTTTTTATTTTTTGTTTGTTGTTATTGGGGGGAGGGGATGGAAACTTAGATTTTGTTACATGGATGTCTTTAAGATTTTCTTGTAACTTTAACTGGCAGTAAAGATAAGTTGGGTTTGGCTGGTACCAGAAGATCAAGTGCCCTGCATATTTCACATGGTCAAATTTCTAGTCATTGAAGAAATAAAAACAAATGCACCTGGTTTCTTTGGATTTGTGTCTTTTTTTTTTTTCATTTTTCTACAAAGTTTGAACATGGGTTACTCTAAAATACACACAGAGAGTCGTTTGGGGAGGATTTCTTCATGATTGACCGCATTTGGCTAGGACCCACCCAGATGGATAAGTGGATGTTGGTGGGGCTTCATATAAAAGCTTTTAGAAGGAATGGCGGACTGAACTGGACTTCAAGGAAGTCGATCTAGCTGAACTGAATTATGTGGAACTGGACCCGCTCTGTAAAGCTCTCTGAAGTATTCACTGAAGATGTGCAGCCAACCTGGAAGTGATGCAGATGAATGAAAAGGGGTGAGGCAGAAAAGTTGGATTAAAAAACAGTAGGGATACTGGAAAGGGAAGGTGGGTGTTGGCATGAGATGTCCCTCTCAGGAGGACTCTTTTATTTAGGTTTTTTTTTTTTTTTTTTTTTTACCATTTTTTAAATGTCTTATTGATCTAAAAGTCTGAGTTCCTCTAATTATTTAAAACTTTACTATGAAAAAAAAATCAACAATGTGATATTTCCCAGCGAGACCCCTAATGTGGATTGATTCCTTGGCCCAAAAGATAAACCAATCATCAAGTGTTGAGGTCACCGTGGACTAATATTGAACTCAACACTCGGATCAGGTCAGAGGTCAAATTGATTGTTTTCAAATGAAGCAGCTGGCTAAAATACAATAAAACTTTTTATTTTATTTGTTAGAAGCATTTTGAGACGGTAAACCACGCCTTTTTAACCACGAGCTCAGTGGTTCCTTTGTTGATCACCTGTAAAGGGTACAAAAAGCTGTCACACACCTTTTTATCTGCTACACAACATTAACACAGTTCACCCAGTTAAGCCCTAGTTCATTTTGGGATTCATTTTTAAAGACTTCCATGATCTTAGCCTGCTCCGTGCCTCTGAGCTACAAACACTCGTTCAGTGATCGGCTGCTCCTGCCTGGAACAAGAAGATGCTGGGCTTTCCCTGCTGCAGCTCCAAAATTATGGAAGAACTTCACTTTCTTGACTGTTTTTAAATTCCTCCTCAAACCCATCTCTTCTCCTTGGACTTTGTCACCATGTGAGATGTTTATTTTTATTATAATTTCATTGATTTGTGTCTTGTTTTGTTTGTATTTATTATAGAAAATGATGCTCAATGTAGGCATACAATGTATGACGAGACAAAACATCATCGGTGCAACCTGACCTTTTTCTGATTCATGCTTTTTGACACACTTAGACTCACATTGCTCTAAAATGCATTCATGTTCTGGTGTTTCTAAGATTCCTTTGTAACATTTAGAGCCTTCAGGAGAAGCAGCGGCTTGTGTTTGATTACATCAAAACAAAACTTATTTTTACTACACAAAAATCTTAATGTATTTACACACTAAATCAATTCTAATCCACATCCAATGTTCATAAAAGTTTTTTTTTTATTTTACGTCATTTGAAAATCTTTTTAATTCCATTGACTCATTATTTGACTGTCTTTAGCTTTTATTATTTTCAGATATTTACAGTTTTTTGTTCTAATTAATCTGTATTTTGTGGTTACAGAATTGGAGGGTTAAAGGCAGAAAATGAAACTTCAGGTTGGTACTAAATGTCAATTTTATCTGTGTCCAGGCTTAAACACAACAATGTTTGTAACTGTTATTCTCAAACTTTTAGTTTAGACAACATAATATTGAATAACTAAACAAACTTTCTGACAGACACTAGACAAAAAAATGTTTATCCAAATCTATTCAATCAGTAATCTCCCATGGGTGCTGCAGTACAAGTTGTTAAAAGTGCTGCACTTTATTGTCATAAATGCCAAAAACATTCTGCCCCTTACAAATATGAATATTTGTATAAGAATAACGTCTAAGCCCACACTTATCACAGTGTAATCATGTGAAGATGACAGTTCAGCCTTACTGCAGCTGATGTGTTAGACAGATGTGGTCATAAGAAACATCAGACACTTTCAGCTTTCTGACCACGCCTTCTTTTAGTTTGCTTCTGTTAATAATTTTCATAAGCGTTCAGGTTTTTTATAATACAGTCATCCAGAAAGTTTGTTTGTCTCTAAGAGGATCAATGTTGCACTCTCACTTTAACGTTCCTGTCATGCAGGCGTACACAAGAAGGATTCTGAAAAGTAGAAGAAACGTCAAATAAATCACATTAAACTCTAGTGTTTCTTTTTTCTTTTTTCTTTTTTTCTTGTTGTCCACAGAAAGTGAACTTCCACAAAAGCTTTATCTGGATGTTCTTCCTGATGCAACCACAGACCATGGAGCTACTGCAGCCCACGTCTGGAGCAGAGGGCTTCCATAGGGCAGATGGAAGGGTTAAGGTCACAGGTGAATAAAGGTGGAGGTAGGTGAGTGCTTCACCTTTCACACCTACATTTTTATGTAATTGTCCAGGATTTGAACCAGCAGTCTAATCTCTGCGCCACCGCTCCTCCCATGTTCAACACTGATAGACAGTGGTTATTTAACACTTCAACACGCAAGTTATTTAAGTTTACTGATAAGAAGCCAAATGACGATAAGAAACGTTCAAATATACAAAGTATTTTTTTAGCCTTTACAGTAGAAGGTTTGATCCAACCATGTCTGAAAGTTTCATGTGCTCTGTAATTATGAGATCATGACGAGCAATCAAAAACTGTAGTCATTTGAAATAAGCATCTTGTGCAGTGGACTTGAAAAAGTATTAATCTTTTCACATTTTGTCACATTTCAACTGCAAACCTCAAAATATTTTACAGCTCAACACAGATTACTGCATTATTGCAAAGTGAAAGAAAAATGACACATGTTTTCAAAATTAAGTACAGTATTTGCATAGGCAGCATGGTGGCTCAATTATAGAGCTGTTGCCTCTCAGTGAGAAGGTCATGATTCAAATCCCGGCCTTTCTGGGTGGAGTTTGCATGTTCTCTGCGTGCATGCATGAGTTTTCTCCATGGTTTCCTCCCACATACCAAAAACATGCATGTTAGGCTGATTAGTAACCCTAAATTGTCCCTAGGTGTGAGTGAGAGAGTGAATGGTTGTTTGTCTCGTTTGTCAATGGACTGGAGACTTGTCCAGGGTGTCCCCCACCTCTCGCACAGGAATGGCTGGATATGAGCACCAGCGACCCAAAAAGGAAGAAACGGGTAAAGATAATGGATTGATGAAATTATTAACACAAAAATTGTGATCATGACATGATAAAATGTGAAAACTCACTGAAGCTCTTTGTTGCTTCCGTGAGCTGCCACCCTGGACAGAGAAAAGCACTGGTTGTACTACTTTCTTCTTGCATAAGTGCAGTAGTCTGATTTAATTTAATTTTGTCCTAAAATAAATCAACTTCTCGTTCTGTTAAGATGATACACGTCCATTCATTCGGTTCATTCACTTCCCAAAAACACCTCGCATGTCATCCAGATGAGCTGATCCTCTGCTGCTCTTTAGAAAATGACATCACTGCGGATGTATTTACTGTATTTCCATGTGTGAAGGCCGGTATTTGGTTATCAACACAAATCTGAGGTGGCTGATGTGTCAGGGCAGGTGGTGTGGGTGTGACATGGCCAGTATTTCTGAGGCCTGTGGACACAGATTAGTCACAATGTCTGTCGCCTGTTATCATGGCTGGATTTAGTCAAATGTGCTTAAACTGACAGTCATACTTTAAACGCAGATGCATTTCTTTATGAATGGAGATCATAATTACTTTAAATAAAGACATAAGAATCCATTTTCATCTGTGTAATCCACAGAACTTTGTTTTTATTTAAGGGGAAAAAATAACTGTTTTTTTTTTTTTTTTCATTTCAGTGGATTTTTTTTTCAAGTAAGTAAATGTCATTCTGTGTGTTTAAAGACACATAAAAAAAACAGTTAGCTATATAAATGAAACACACTCAGCTTTCAGAAATGCAAAACGAATACATAAACATGAACAAATGCTTTGTCTCTGAAACTGCATATAAATGAAAAATGCACAAAACTGTATAAACTAGTTTTATTATATTTTGGTCCAACTTGTCTGATTAAAAATGTCTTGTGAATAAAACGACACACGCCTGACCTCGGTTGAAGGAAGAAAAATATCAACAGCTCTAACCAATTTATAATTTATTAAACAAAAACAAAATGAGCTTTGGCTTCAATGCATTAAGAAGATTAATGTAAGGTTAACTTGTGGATACACCTTGCCCTTGGAGTGGTGCATATCAGTGCGGTTAAAGGATATAGAAATTGATCTCATTACCCTTGAGCAGAGTAAAGTTGTGGAAAAGCACAAACTGTTTGGCATTTTGTTGATTTGTGATCATTTTCAAAACATATAAATTTAAATAAAGTGAATTTGAACAATGAGGGGCCTTCTGACTCATCTGGCCTCTGAAAAGCAGTTATTGTATTTTTGCTGTATAAGTTGCAACTTTTTGCATACATTTGCAAGTCCTGCAACTTATACACCTAATCGACTAATATAAGTTTTTCCCCACATTCATAAACCAAGTTTTGGCTGAGATCTGACAATTTCATTCATTCTGACGTGAAAAATATTAAACATTACCATTTGTGGCCGCTACAGGGCCCTCGAGCATTATGGCAAGCCAAGTGTCTCATTAATAGGTAAAAGTGGTTATTAATGACACACGACTTACCGTACCAAGCCACTTTCATCTTGCTCCAGAACTCCTGGAACAAACGTCAAATCAGCTGAATTTCACTGCACCTCCCACCTGCACCTGCAGTTTTCATCACCAGAGCTAACAGCTGTCCAGAACTCCATGGAGACCGTTGGTTGGCCATCAGAACCAGTGACCAGACTCCTCGCCTTGATGCCCAGAGACGTGAAAGGGTTCTCCACCTTTGACGTCGTTCAAATCATCTCAGCAGATTGTGCAACATCTGGTATCCAGGGCAGCCGTTCGAAAACGACTCCTGGTAGGAAAGCTGATCTGTTCCTCTGGAAGGTTGACTCTGGTGTCCAAGAATTTAGATTTTAACCATATTAGTATATAAACTGAGTTCAGCAATTATTTCCCCTTAAATTTAAGACCAAAATTTAACCCTTGAAGGAGTAAATAAAGTGTCTCCCTCTTAGTGCATAATTAATTTTGTCTCCATGTGGTTTGTGTAATCACATAGAATAAATTCATTTTATCTGCTAATTCCTGCTAACAAGCATTTTTAAAGGTCACGTTAATTTCCATAAACTCCAGTTGTTAGACAAAGCCATTGTTAAATGTAAGCGATAATTTCCAACAGTTATCTGTCCATAAATAGCTAAATAAATGTCACAAAACTGTATACTAAAGCGTTTGTGTTTTATTCTCTTACTCCGCTCCTGCTTCCTGGAATATCTTACGAAAAGATCTGAAGCTCTCGACCATGACTTCTCTAAATGGCTTTAAGAATCTGTTGGACTCCTGGCAAGAACCAATGCTGACATGTTCCTGTTTTTAGTTTTCTACATTTGCCTTATAATCTATCTGTTTTGCTACTTTGACATTTGTTTAAAAACTTGTTTAAAAAATAAAAATAAAAAATCTGTATGCCTCTCTTATGATTGTCTATTGTCGCTGTTGTCCACTATTGTCATCATTCTTTATTGAAAACAGGTCTCTCTTGTAAATGAGTCCTCGAAGCTCAATGGGATTAACCTGCCTAAATAAAGGTTGAAAAACTATTTAAAGAATAAACTTCTAAGTTCTACCAAGCTCCTGAGTGTTTGTGTGTACTGTAATTTATTAAACATAAGAAAAGTTGAAAATGCAGGCCCAGAACTGGGCCACTGGCAGAGCAGTGTCCCCCGTTCACTTCATTCAACCACAACACACACTCTTCTTTGTACATGTGGCAAACATGTTTTTAACCCCAGTATTTATTAAAGAGTGTGTCTGACCCACAGTCACAAAATTCCTAATTTTTCTTCATCTAGAAGACATGTTCTTTTTTTTACATGCAGAGAAGAGAATCCCACATGCCCACAGAGAGCACATCACCCCCGTCCTGGCTTCTCTCCACTAGCTGCCCATGTATATATTAGAGTTCATTTTAAAGTTCTTTTGTTTGTTTTTAAGGTTATAAACAGACTTGCTCCACCTTATTTAACAGAGCTTCTCCACCACTACACTCCCACTTCGTCACTCAGGTCCTCTGACCAGCTGTTTCTGGTCATTCCCAACTGTAAGCAGAAGCTTAGAGGAGACAGGGCTGTCTCTGTTGGTGTCCCTAAGTTATGGAACACTCTTCTTTTGCACATTCGACAGGCCCCCTCACTGTCCATTTTTTAAAACCCATCTGAAAACTCATCTCTACTCATTGACCTTCAACTCAACTGAGACTTGATTTTACTTAATTTTTATTGGTATTGGTTTTATCTGTTTAACTTATTGTTTTATTAGGTTTTAAATTGAGTTTTTAATTCACTATTGTGTGCTTAGCTTTGTCACTTTATTTTTATGCTTTCTTTTATCTTATTTATTACTGATGTTCAGCACTTTGTTTCAGCTGTGGCTGGTGTAAAAGCGCTTTATAAATAAAGTTGATGATGATGATGATGCAAAACATATTTGCATCTATTTTACACATTTAAATGTAGACGTGTCAGGGGAGGTGTCTTATGTGGACTCAGAGCCACGTTCATTGGGATGTATGAAGAAAAGGTGAGGAGGAACGTGCGTGCACTGCACACAGTTTGATGAATATTTCTGTGCGCACGCACTTTTCTGATTTTGTCCCTACGGCAGCTTTCAGTAGGAAAACTGTGCGCTCTTTGATACTGAAAATTGGTGTGCGGATCAGATGTGCAAACTGCATGCATGCATGCTTTTGAACACCTTTCCTTCATTCGAATGAATGTGGAACTGAGCGTGCAGAAGACACCTCCCCTGACACACCCCATTTAAACATGCAAATAGATGCAGATCTAACAGAACAGAACGTCTTTTGCACACCCTCTTTAGGCAAAGCGAAGTGATTTTGTGTGTGAAGCTGCGGTTGTTAAAGCAGTGTACACTGCAGAAGTACCGAAAAGGTTAAATGGTCAGACAAAAATGTTGTAGTGAAGAACGCCTGCCCATCTCCACTCATCCAATAATGTTAGACCCCACTAATGAAATACACCCTGCTATTGTCATTAAATCAAATGTAAAAGGAGGCGCTGAGCGGTGCTCTTCTGAGGCATTTCCAACTTTATCCATATGTTTTGTAACATAATTACTGTAAACACAGAGGCACTCGGGGGCTTGGTAGACCTCTGAGGCTTGTTTTTTAAGTAGATGATCTCAAGAATTGAGTCCCTGCACATCAACAGAGCGTTTCAGCCACGGTGTAGGGGAATTTAATATGTCAAGGCATCATATGGATTACCCCATCCCATGCAGCTGGCATGGCTTAGGGATGACTGCGAAATACTCGACCTTTAAGCCAGCTCCCTCTGAAAAGTTCCTGCTGCAATGAATCCCAGCATGAGGATGACTAACTGGCATACGGCTCAAATAGGGCAATCAAAGAATGTGAGCAAGGTGAGAATGGAAATGCCCCATAGACAATTCACTTGCATTTTATGCAACTCATGTGTCTGTGTGCCACGTAGGTGTGTGGTCACAGATGTGTTTACATCTACGTGTGACAAAGATAAAGCAAACTGCAGTTTACATCAGAGTGAAGTTATTTAGATCATTTTTGAGGCATTATATGTTATGTTGTATGAGGTTTAATGTGTTTCACTTCATCACTCGGCTTTAAACCATAGAGGCTCAAACACACGAGAAAACATTTAAATACCTGCTGGGCTCAGAAAAACAAATGGAGGCAAATTTAAGTCTATTTAGGTGAGTTTCAGAGTTTGGTAGTTTGAGAAATTGGACTTAAAGAGTGTGTGTGGTGATACAAACATTCTCATGGCAGGTCAAAAGTGTGCATCCTGACGTGTGCATGTAACCTGGAGCATTCAACCTTTTTTCATATGCACCATTTGTTCACGAGGACCCTGTTTCCACTCAGCTTTTTATTACGACACATACTTTTTTAAGTGTTATTTCATTTAGATCTACTGTAGTCAGGCTTCTTCACCCATTTCACTTATTTTACTTTGAGATTTTCTTTTAAATGATTACACTTTTAGTTTTTGTATCTTCATTTATCAGTTCTGTAATACGCTGACACCTACATGTTTTAGCCAGGTTTTAACCCTCTGGCTGTTTTGAGCCTTTTAATAAATGTTGTCCTACCTCATTGTGACCACTGTCTCCGTCCAGTCTGATTGCTGACTTTCCCATTCATTAACCTTGACCCAGTCAGAGCTCTGAAGTGCCAGTTTTGCCATAGCAATGCGATGCTTAGCAAGTACAAGACCTTGCTTTCCATAGCCATCACTCACCGGAGACACAATGCCTCCCACTACATCATATTGGCCTAAAGAGAGAGAGAAAAAAAGCTGCCATTATAAGTAATAAAAATGAAATATTATTCATTAGATAAAGTATCTTATCAGTGATACTGAGGTAGTATCATGAATTTATTGTCAGACGTGAAGATAAATGATTAAACGGATCTTTTGTAACTGGGAGATAAGGCTTTTTGAGCAAAACATTTTAATAGCTTACATTGTGTTACATTAACAAAATGTTTAGATGCAGCTTTCAACAGTGCGCTAAACTTAAACAGGACCAAAGTGTATAAATCCACAACAGAAATATTTGCATTGAAACAGAGAATAAAAATTAGAAACAAAACAGTTCATATGTGCAGCGTTAAGTGCATCTAATAATGATTTTCAGGCAAGTCAGCTGATCTATGTAAGAAGTTATTGGTCAAAGAAAAAACTGTAAGCACATTTATGTTTCTGATAACTGTAATATGAATTATGTGTACATTCATAAAACACCTTAATATGAAAGATCTGAACAAGAGTAATAATTGCTTTTATGGTCATGTGATGAGGTCATTGCCCTTATTTAAAGCAACTATATGACGAAGATGATACTGTATTTACATAAGAGAACTTTCCACTGACAGTTTACATCAGGACACATAGCTTATCTCACACAATGATGAAAGCAGAGCCATTTTGAGGATATTGAAATAATTAGTTTTATTTTTGTTAACCAATAGTCTCTTTTTGATAAGGTTATTTAAACAAATTCAAATTCAGGAAACAGGAGAATATATACTGCTAGCTTGTTTTGTGTTCTAAGTTCTTCTTGGGGTGGTTTTTAAACAAGATGTCTGCCATTTAATGCTGGATAGGCTACTGGAAATTCTTCTAATTAAGGTGAGGATACTTGTCTATCAAGTAATTGGTTTTTAAACAAAAATATCTAAAACAACAACAAAAAACATTTATCGATGATGTAATCTTACTCGTTTATGTATTATGATCTACTAAAAGAGTATTTTATAAAAAAAATTTGAATTCTACAAGTCTTTTCCGTTTTTATCTCCTAAATCTAATTGTTACAATTTCTGATATTGGTTCACTTAAATATAAAATTAGCAGTTTAAACACACTCTTGTAAATATGTAAGGAGCATTGCAGAGTTTTAGTATTAAGTATTGTACAATCAAACATAAACATAACAGCTGAGAAATAAGCTTTCATTTTATTTCTTCATTTGTTACTTTGATTAGTATTTTACTTTCTCCAAATCACACTTTGACCTGCTTCACCTCTGTTGCTCATTAGGTTGCGGAAGAAAAATTAGGTTTAAACATAAGTTTTCAAATGACAAAAATATACATTTTTGCATGTGTGACTAAAAATAAAGAGTTAGTTTGAAAAGATTGTAGAGTTACACATGCTCATCACATAACATTTCAATTTGATTAATTTAAAAACAAACAATTAGCTTGGTTTAAAAAGAAAATCTTACAAGCACTGAGGTTGATCAACATTGTATAAAGTTAAAACTATCGGTAGAGCTGATGTAAGTTATGTTTGGCGCAAACCTGTGCAGTGCATGTGGTCCCTGGCCAGCTCAAACAGCCTCATATGCTGATTGGTGATTGGATTAAAAGAGCCACAGGCTAACAAAACTAGTGGAACGCGGCAGGCGGCCATCGTGGTTTAGTCTGCTGCACCGTGGTTAACGAGCCTTAGAGGAAAGTAGAAGGAGTGTTACTAAAATCCTGCAAGTGAACTGATGGTAAATGAAGGTGAGCGCAAGAAGTCAAAGCTGTAATCCCAATTAACTGTCTAGTGTTAGTCAAAGACCAGATGAACAGTATCCTCTGAACTTAAAACAGCATCTCTGGTCATTTCTGACTAAAACTGCTAGTAAAAGTTATTTTTTTAAAGTAGAAAATATAAACAAAGAAAACATTTTCTAAAAAATAAATAAATAAATAAAATACACTGTTTCTGTACTACAGTGGCTCTACAGGGGTGTTTCCTTTAAAAACTCCACACAAAAAATAAAATTAGCCACTCATTACTAAAAAGAGATCAAGTCTCTTTTTTTTTTTTTTAAATTTGAGTAGTAACCTCATCTGAGGTTATAGTTAAAAACCCAAAGACTAAAAGTGCAATCCATTGAGCCAATTAGTGTCCCTTTATTTCATCTGGACATCACAGTTTGCCCCGGAGGCGTAAACTTAGAAGGTTTTTAAATGCAGTGTTTCCTAATAAAACACACTTTTGTGTTTTTATTTTTAAACGGCGTGCACATATAACTAGTTCATACCAGAGCCGTAGAAAGAGAGAGTTCTGACACTCTTTGTACTCGCCGATAGGTGGTCACGTGGTTCATGCAGCTCTCAATAGTTCCAAACAGCTCATCGCTGTCAGTCAGTTTGAGCGGCTACTGGCGGGACATAACGCAAAAATCGACTTTTCTTACCTTGCCCAGCAACTTTTGGTAATTATTGATCAGTAATGAACTGAAAACTTAACTGATTATTGATTACTTAAATATCTGTGCATTTTATCAAAGCAGTTTTAGACGCTGCAGGGACATTTATCATTAAATTTTAGAGGGAAACGAGACCGCAATCACGTCATTGAACACATATTACAGACCACTATTTGTTAGAAAAAAATGTTTATGCAATATCAATATAGCCATGTCAACAGTGCTTTTTATACACACACGTTAAAAAAAAAAAAAAAACTGGAGTAACCCCAACATTTATATAAATAGCTTTAAAGCTATTTCTGTTGTTCTCTGCAAGCTAGCATGAAATGCTGTAGAAGATATAATTTTTCTATTTTTCATTTTATATGGAAACAGAGTATCAGGCTCTATAAGAGAGTTAATTGTGCTTGTAGTCAGACAACTATTTT
>JARVGS010001283.1:23143413-23155675 GCA_031762315.1 Hypsolebias antenori
TTAAATACACATTTATCACCATTTTTGAAAAGAGGAACTACCTTTGCTATTTTCATTCTGTCTGGAAATATTCCTGTCGAAAATGACAAATTACATATATGTAAATGGTTCAATAACATGACTTATTATTTCTTTTACTACTATCATATCCATGTCTTCACAATCTTTTGATCTTTTATCAGTACATTGTTTAACTATCATCATTATTTCTTCTTTATCAGTTCCCTTTAGAAACATACTGTTCACAAAACCATTAATCAAATAACTTACATTTTTATCCACTTTCGGTATTGAAGCTGCGAGGTTAGATCCAACATTTACAAAGTCATTATTAAATCCATTTACGATTTTGTATTCATCATGGATATCCTTATTATTTTCCACGAAATGTTGAGAAAGACACGTACTAACATTTTTGTATTTTTAGAACGCTATTCATTACACGCCATGTTGCCCTCATATCTCCACTACTCTTATGGAATAATTCACTATAATATTCCCTCTTATGTTTTCTTATGATCCCCGTTAATTTATTTTTGTACTTTTTACATTTGTCTTCTGCCTCTAGTGTTCTGGATTTCAAAAAAACATGAGTACAGATAGTTCTTTTTTTACATGCGTTTCTTAAACCTTTCATCATCCATGATTGATCAACAGTATTTTTCTTTATGTAATTTCTTTGCACACAGTTTTTTTAAACAAAGCTTCTAGAATATTCATAAACTTCTCATAAGATTCATTAACATCATCTACATACACACCACCCCAATTTTGGTTATCTAAATCATCTTTAAATTTGTCTAATTTTTTTAGATGTGTTTATTATTTTGTTCCTTCTTGTAATTTTTTCCATAAAAATTTCATCATTTTTGTAAATTGTGAAAATTGGTAAGTGATCACTTGAATCAGTCATCAAGATACCACCTATCACATCACCATCTGTGATTTTTATAAAAAATATTATCAATTATTGTTGCACTATGAGTTGTGATTCTTGTTGGATTAGATATCAATGGAAAAACCTAACTACACATAGAATCCGTAAATGTACTGATATTATTTGAGTCAGCCCCTGTCCCCAGATCAATATTAAAGTCTCCACACAAAATAACTTTTTTGTTACAACTTTTAACTAGTAACTCCATGAGTTTATCTGTGAATAATTCAATTTTTGATCCTGGTGAACGATATACACAGCTTGTTATGATGTTTTTTTTTCTTATTTATTATTTCTATTGTTATCATTTCCATTATATTGTCAACAGCCATAGACATTTCATTATACAAGCTACACTTTATTACACTGTTGACAAACTGAGCCACGCCTCCACCTCTTTTGTTTTTCCTATTCATGTGATATAATTTATACCCTTCAATGTAGACATTATTTATATTTCCATCATTTAACCAAGTTTCTGAAAGAGCTATTATTGTAAAAGTCTTGTTGAATTTTTTTTAATAATCTGATATCTTAGATATATTTGTATTAAGACTTCTGTAATTTATATTAATTATAGAGAGTGCTCCATTTGCCGTATTAATTTCATTAAACTGTTCAACATTATAATAGTCACTACATTTTATAACAGGAAAAAAAATTCTATGAGTAACATCTTCAACATTATATATTTTGAATTCTGATTCATCATACATCGTCATGATACAATATATTTACTCATCAGGATGCTCATTTCATCGATCTTATGTATAAGATATTTCCTAATACAATTATTCATCATTTTTATAGGCTCATCTAAATCTTTCCAAATCCTTTAAGTCTTTTACTATTTTAGCTGTGTGGGAGTGGTGGCGCAGAGTTTGGGAAGCTGAACTTAGTAAAAAGTGTGTCTGAGCTTAACCTTTCCTTAATAAATGCACGTACTGTATGTTCAACTCAGCTTGATACAAGTAGCGTCGCGTTGACGCCAACGTGCGCGCATCGAAAGGAAACCGTACATCTCTTTAAAATTGAGCAAAATAAACACCTAAAAAATATATTTGTTGGCTGATATTATAATACAATACAATACAATACAACTTTATTTATAAAGCACTTTAAAACAACACCGTTGGCCAAAGTGCTGCATAGCAGAATTGTGTCTGAGCTGAACATTACCTTTAAAAATATTCAAATCAGCTTTATTTAAATATATTCGCTACGCCGGTACGTGCACGCGCAGCAGCAGGTCTGCACTCAGCTCAGTGCAGCGACTGAGCAGTTTCATTAAAACTTCAATGATGCATGAGATATTTTGCAACCAAAACAGACAAATAACCATGAAGCGACACACACGAAGGTGTGATCACTTTGTTTTAGTGATATGATAATCGTGAAAAGAATACATTGAATTCCCTGATGCATGCTCAATAATCCATTACACTGACTCAAAAAACTCAATAATTCTCAGTCGTGTCATCTGGACAGTTTCTTTTTTATAGAAACGTTTCACCCTCCATCCGGAGAGCTTCCTCAGTCAAAGGAGTTCCAGCAATGTTTCCCCACCAAGTAGTAAACACCTCCGGACAGAGGGTGAAACGTTTCTATAAAAAATAAACTGTCCAGATGATCTGACTGAGAATTATTGGATTTGGTACCTGCTTACTGAGCATGAACTTTATTTGATTGAACAATGTTCAGTCAGGTCATCTGGATGCTTTCTTTTTTTACTGGGATGTTTCATCCTTCATACAAAGGACTTCATCAGTCTGAGGAGCCACAAACAAACTGAGTCCCACAAGCACCATACTCCCATAGTGTAAAAAATCAGTTTGCTGGTGATAAGATGGCCCCTGGGACCCATCCTCTCCCCCGTCAACTCCTCTGAGGCAGCCACAGTCAAAATGGTTCAAAACACCAAAACTAATGCTCATTAATCCAGATAAAACTCCAACAAACTGTTTGGTAAAAAAATCTAAAAATGTTGGATTTTCACCTGGATTACTGAACATGAACTTTGGTACATTGAATTGAGTTGCTGTATCGAGTTATATCACAAGATGGCAGCACTTCTGTTCTGCCCGGCCAGTCCTCGCAGATACACGAACAAGGACATGCAGCATTGAGTCTATCTCACTTTTGTCTAATTTCAGACATGACAATTTTTCCCAACAAACATATAAACTGTTAGTTTATATGCCGGATAAACCGATCAATCCCAATTAATAACTATCCCATCAAGACAGAGTGAAACCTTTCCCCAAACCAGCTGTGGGAACTTGCTGTGCTGCAACAATGCATCAGAGAGCCAGATGTCTGAGAAAAATGTGGTGGGAATTCAAACTGAGGATATTGATTGGGAGAGCTCAGGACCATCCCGTCATGCCAACACGTGTTGTTGAAGATTTAAAGGAGCAAGACGAGACTTTTAAATGAAGTTTAAAGTTTAATAATCTTTGCAAAGATGGAACAGGATAAGTTACAGACACGAGGCTGTCTCAGGCCTGTTCTCGCCTGAGACGGTAATACACTTGAATTTTATACACTCGTAGAAGAGGGGTTTCTTTACTCAGCTGGGAGTGGTTTTAGATAATGATAAACGGTCAGCAACTGCAAACTTCTGTTAACAAATGAAAGGTCCTGACCTTATCTGTGGTCAGCACATGTAGCAATAAACAACGTGATTTGTAGTCAGACAAGGGAAGTTCACAAGTTCAACCAGAAGATAAAAAATGAACAGGGAGAAGGAAAAAGGAACAAGTACACAGTTTCTTGACATCGGTTGGAGACTTACGACATCATAGTTCACAAGGTCAACGGTGAAAAAGTTTAACAGTCAAGAGTTTAAGATGAAGTATATAATTTTCCTTCCACAACATATAAGACTGAAACTGTATTCGCTAACTGTTGATTACCACACATGACATGTTGAAAAGCCTAACAGAAGTGCTCATCAAACATTCGCCACAAAAAAGGAAATCCCAAAAACTCCTGTCTGGAAAGTTGCATTTCAGCCAAACTTAGAAGGCTTGCAGCTGGACTCGTACTGATATGGGCGGAGTGCGCACTCTGGTGGACGCATGCGGGAACGGAATGGGAACGTTCATGATTGCAACCGGGAGGCGTTGCTGGTGCTCCTGAGTTTGCAGGTGATTTAGAAGATTTGGCAAATGTGCGCCCTGGCAAACGGGTGCGGGATAGGCACGAGAGCGTTCGAGATAGCGACCGGGTGAATTAGCTGGAGCTCTCGCGTTCGCCACAGTAAGGCCAGAGCGGTGCTTTGCTGTGAGGGCCTCAATGCTGCTTGCAGCTTTAATTCTTAAATTTTTACCCAAAACGACCACTGCCACGTTATTTGCAGCCAATCAGCAGCATTCTTTCTTTTGACTGTCAGATAGAATTACTCTTGGATTTTTTAGCCAATCATCAGCCACCTTTCTTCAGCCACATCCAATCAGCGGCCTCCTTTCTTCAGCCACGTCCAATCAGTGGCCTCCTTTCTTCATCCACATCCAACCAGCTGCCTCCTTTCTTCAGCCACATCCAATCAACGGCTGCCTTTCTTCAGCCACATCCAACCAGTGGCCTCCTTTCTTCAGCCACATCTAATCAACGGCCTCCTTTCTTCAGCCACATCCAATCAGCGGCCTCCTTTCTTCATCCGCATCCAACCAGCGGCCTCCTTTCTTCAGCCACATCTAATCAACGGCCTCCTTTCTTCAGCCACATCCAATGGCGGCCCCTTTCTTCAGCCACTAGTGTTGTTCGATACCAGGATTGTCTGATCCGATATGATACCAGGAAAAATTTGTGCAAATATAGGTGGTATCGATACGATACTTTTTGCTAATACACCTAATGTGTCAGGTAAACCTAAAAAAGGCAGTGTGTTAAAATCAAAGCTGCATAAAGAATGCAAGACAAGATCATTTATTTATTTTAAACCCAGGAGTATGTTGATGCAGTGGCCTCATTTAGTCTGAACCAGGACATCATACAAGATATGTGAAAATGGTTTTTCAAACAGTAAAATAATAAAAAAAAAATCATAAACCTATTAAATTGTTAAATATCTATTAAATAATAAGATATGTTTAAGATAATATGTTATATTTTATCCATACAGTATTTTGTAGTATATATTTTTCAGAGTTCACCAAGGCTGTTTTATCACCGTTGCTCTTTATAAATTGATGACACCTGGTCTATGTAATCAAATGATCATTTCTTTATGAAACCTTACCTGAATAAATCTAGGCTTTTTTGCCCATGTGGCATGAATTAATTTTATTTCATAACCATATGTATTAATTTGAACAACTCCAACTGCAGCCCTTCTTAGCACAGCTTAAAGCTCCTCATTTCCTCCGTCTGTACTTGGATAGTCCTGCAGCCCCAAGGGAGAAGTGGCGCACGCAATACACGATTTTCAAGCACGGCTGTGACAAATTTTTGATGAAATGACCGCTATGGCGTACCGATGTACTTGCGTTCCTATGAGGCCTCAATTTCCAGTGTACCAAGCGATCACTCCCAATGCATCCTTCATTGTGGGTGCCCTGTAGTTTCGTGCCTGTGCCGCGTCAATGCGACCAACGCTTTTGGGGGCGCCCCAACATAATTAATGGATATCTACGGGCACGAACGTTCCCTAAATTTTCAAGCCTCATGCACGAGTGCTCTCTAGCGCCACCAACCTGTCAAAAATTATGAAATTCCCAAAATATGTGCATTAAGTCACCATAAGGGGCACGTATAATGCGTCATGATGCCACCAACATGTCATCAATGATACAATGCCAACAGATGGGCATAAAGTGTTCCTTATGGGCACACCTAATACATTTTAGCTTTCTAGCGCCAATAACCTGTCAAAAATGATAAAATACAACTTTTTTGTCAAAATCTTGGGGATTGGTCCCAGATTCGGGGAGGCTATGTTTTTGGGGTGGGGGGACCCACCTGTGACCTCTGATTGGCCTTTAGAGTTTTTGACCTTTTTTAGGCACTTAACAATGGAGGATTTGTGCCAAACTTGCACCGGAACATCTCCTGGACATTCTTAACGAAACGCAATTAGCCACTAACACTTGCTACATTGCTACCCAGAAGTAGACTTGGGAACCACCTAGAAAGTTTTTGTTTTGGCACTCTTGTAGCTGCTTAAGAGAGTATGAGGCTTGTTGAGTTTCATGACAATAAGCCAAATCGTTCAGGAGTTATAGAGTGTGAAATTCCATGTCGGTGGTATAAAGTGGCACCAGATGGGCACAGACTTTATCGATACCCAAGATTATGCTGTGCCCCTCATGTAGCTTTTGTGCCCCTCATGTAGCTTTTGTGCCCATTGCAAGGGCATAACATAGAACCAGATGGGCACAGACTGTTACTCATAATAAAGTCTTGGCCATGCCCCTCAGGTACTATTCTTGACCATTCAGGGGCATCGAGTTTTACATTTACCCATGAATCCTAGCCCGAATACAAGGGGGACACAAAACTCACAGAACATGGTCAGGGGGTTGTGCTGATAAGGATCTATGAGTTTGGTGTTGAAAGGACTTTATTTAGTGGGTCAAGCAGACCCCAATTTGGCAGAAGAACAATTGCCCATAAATCCTTGTGACAACGCATGACGGACACAAAACTCACAGAACCAGTCAGATGGTACCTTACTGTTTGGGTGGAGCATGTGGATGTGGCGAAGTAAGACGTAACGCCATTGCCATCCAGAGATTCGATCCAAGGAGTACCAAAATCAGTACGATCGATCATTGCCCACCAGGAATCCATTATAATTGTCCAATAGCCTCCACAGCGCCCCTAGAATATTTTAAAACCTCAGCCCCAAGCCATTTTTGGACCGATAATTCTTAAACTCGGTGAACATCTGTATCTTCTCAGGACCTACGAAAAAGACTCTTGGAGCCCTGGTCAAAAAACCAACAGGAAGTCGGCCATTTGGGGTCAAAGGGTCATTTTCCGACGTTTCTAATTGCAGATTTTCACGAACTCCTCCTAAGAATTTTGAAGGATTGCCTTCAAACATATGCCCTTAACACAATGGATAGTAAAAGTTATCAAAAGCTTGCGTTTTTGTTTATTTTAAAGGGGCGTGGCCAGGCCTCAAACTTGCGCTTCAACGCTATAACTTTCCAAATGCTATAACTTTCACATTGAAAGACCGAAATGCACCAAACTTGGCATGAGTCATCCCCCTTGGATGCCCACAATCCTTTGTAGTCATGTTGTGATGTCATCGAAGCCCAGCCCCCTCATAACAGGAAGTCACTTTTTTAACTTGGAATGCTCCCCCTCTGACACCCTTGAACTAATCAGGATGAGTCTGTGTTAGAAGACATATAATAAGGTGGTCTGACCTACTTTAAATTACAAACAGTTTTCGCTGTAGGATGTGGGCGTGGTGGCGTGACAGTCTCAGATGTGAAGTCGTTGCCATGCTTTTGGCTCTAAATTCTAGAGATTTAAACCGAGGTGCACCAAAATCACTACGATCGATCATTATCCACCACTTCAACAGGCATCCATGATAAGTGGCCAATACCCTCCACAGCGCCCCCTATATTATTACTAAAGTTATATCTCACTGATACATCATCCGATCTGGACGAGATTTAGTGTGCTTCATCACTGAGCACTTCTATACACATTTACATTGTAGTTTAACATATGACTCCAGTGCGCCCCAGCTACATTATTCAAACTGTTATATGTCAGTGATAGATCATCTGATCGGTCCCAGATCTACTGTGCATCATCTGTCAGCACTTCTACACACATTGGTAATGTTTAAAATTTCACTCCAGTGCAGCCCCTACATTATTCCAACAGTTACAGATCAGTGATATATCATCCAATATGTACCACATTTATTGTATATCATCAGTGAGCACTTCTACACACATTTCTATTGTTATTTCACTTTTGACTCCAGTGCGCCTCCTACACAATTAAATCTGTTATATGTCAATGTTAGACCATCCAATATGTTCCAGAGCTATTGTGTGTCATCTGTGGGCACTTCTAAACACATTGAAATGGTTATATAGCATTTGACTCCAGTGCGCCCCTTACATTACTCAAACTGTTACAGATCAGTGATACATCAAACTATCTGTACCAGATTTATTGTGCTTCATCAGTGAGCACTTTTATACACATTGGTATTGTGGGTGAAAATTTTACTCTAGTACGCCCCCATCTCAGTGATACATAATCCCATCTGCACCAGATTTTTTGTACTAGATCAATGAGCAATTTGAGACAAATTGGTATTGTGTATCCATGACCTCACTTAAGGCCCGCTCACTCACACAAGAAACTCAAGATTATTGGGTGACTCTTCCAGCTTCGGCCTGTGTAACATATAAGACCGACACTGTATTCGCTAACTGTTGATTACCACATATGACATGTTGAAAAGCCTAATGGACGTGCTCATAAAACATTCGCCACAAAAAAGGAAATCCAAAAAAACTCCTGTCTGGAAAGTTGCATTTCAGCCAAACTTGGAAGGCTTGCAGCTGGACTCATACTGATATGGGCGGAGTGTGCACTCTGGTGGACGCGTGCAGGAATGGAATGGGAATGTTCACCATTACGTCCGGGAGGCGTTGCTGGAGCTCCTAAGTTCGCAGGTGATTTAAAAGATTTGGCAAATGCGCACCCTGGCGAACGGGTGCAGGATAGGCACGAGAGCTTTTGAGATAGCTACCGGGCGGATTAGCTGGAGCTCCCGCGGTTGCCACAGTAAGGCCGGAGCGGAGCTTTGCTGCGAGGACCTCAATGCTGCTTGCAGCTTTCATTTTAGAATTAAAATCCTTTGAAGTGGGGACCTGTGGAAAAGTTATGATCAGTTATTATCTTACCAGTTGTTGATAGCTCTGTGTACAAAGTATTTCTGAATAGATTACTGGGCTAATTGCTGGTCCGAGTTGGGCGTTTTCATAGTGGTTCATGTAAAGTGTTTTTTTTTTGTTTTTTTTTACCCTAAAACCATCTTCAGATTATTATCGCACGGTTTTTCTTGCGGAAATCCGCAGAAAAATCCCCCAGGTTTTTTGCTACTTGTGCTGGCAAATCATGATAAAATTTCATGTAAATAACTATGTAATGTATAATTCATGGCATTATGAAAATTTATAAAATATAATGAATGAAAATTATCTACCTCATTTTCATTTATCGGCTTTATTGTTTCTTCGTGTCTCTCTCTACTGAAGACACTGGACGACAAAAGATTCAACTATGGTGCTCTTCAATTACCCCTCCCTTTCTCTTTTCTTTTTAAAAATTTTTTAACCATCCAAAATCACGTTTTTGGATCGTTAAAAGCAGCTAAGCTGAGAAGCTAAGCTAAGAGCTAAGCTAACAGGCCAACCTCAGGAAAAAAACTGTCTTGTCAAAGCTCCAAGATTCATGGTTGAAACCCGTGCCTTCGTGTAAAAAGTTGTTTTTCTCTGCAAAAAGAAGCTGAGAACTGATTTTTATTTTTATTAAAAGCTGTGTGCGACAAATGCTATGCTAAAGAGCTCAAACCACACCAAGAGTCTGCCATTTTGAGAACCAAAAAACAGGAATGAGAAACAGCCCATGTCACGTCAAGAGGCCTCGCTCCCATTTTTCTTAAAGACACGCTGCTCGCTCCCTCAATATCCATCTTTCTGTTCAGACAGTCTGATACTGCCATCCCGTGGTCAAAAAAGGTACTACACACAACAGTTAACCAACATTTCTTCTTAAATTTTACAATAAATATTAATCATTGTTAAATTTCAAACAATATTATCGTTTATCAATAATTTCTGAGATAATTATTCATCCACAAACTATGTTATCGTGACAGGCCTTGCAGCATTAGCCACTGGCTTGGCAACTTGGTCAAAATTAAACTTTTTTTTTTTTTTCTAAATCGAGGTTGTTTAAGGAGTTATCCACAACAGGCAAGATATAAAATTTTCATAACCTTTCCACGAAATCTAATTTCAAATTATTCAAAATCTTGCTTTGAGAGTATTTGAGTTCTTTTTAGTGCTTCAGAAAATGAACATTTACCAAGGCAGATGTTTTCTATAATTAACAAAGTTTTTCTGTCATAGCATGGCAAAATGTCTCATTTAAAAATACAATATAAAAGGGATCAGAGCCAGTTTGCAGTTTTTTTTAATTTGCATATGTTTAAATTAATAAATGGAGCGACAATTTCTACTTGGCCTACATCTGTTGGTTGCATTTAATGTTGGATAGTTTTAGAAAACGTTACGAAGAGGAAGCTGTGATGGTCTGCATTGTTCTTTTTTCTGTTCTGTTGTCTCTAATCTCACAACACTCATAATTTATAGTAAGATCTTGGTCACTGTCATCTAGGTATGGGCATTAAGAATCCTTCAGATAAGTATTGGCCTGCAGAGCGTAAATATAAGAATATAAGGATTTTATGATTTATTGCCGTTCAAGCAATTTTTTGTGATACTGATATTGCACAATTTAATATTGCAATGGCAATGAGTTTTTGATATATAGTGCTGCCCTAATTGCCTTGTGCATTTAATAGCTCTTCTAAATATTTAATTTGATGATTTATTATCCAGCCAGAATCATATGCCAGAAAAAAAAACAAAAAAAAAACCATTAATTCCTTACAACATATTCACATATCTAGTTTGAGAGCCCAAAAGCACAACGATTTAAAAAAAAAATCTGATAAGGCAAATTATCTTTTTTTGGCATTTGAAAGTTTAATTCAGTTCAATTCAGTTTATTTATATAGTGCCAAGTCAGAACAGAAGTCATCTCTGGGCACTGAACAGAAACATTCATATACATAAAAAGTAAGTTAATAACATTGTTTATCAGAGGAGCATACTGCTTTGAATTTAGAACCAACAGTAATATTATTCACAGCGTGACCTTCTGTCCATCAGATTATTGAGCCTGTAAATCTTCAGAGACATCAATCGATCTGTGATCTGTTCTTCCCCTCTCGTTGTTGCCTCAGTTCTCATACCAGTCTGTTTCCCTCACTGAACTGGAAAAAAGCTTGTTTCCTCTTCTGCCACAATAAAAAGCTCCATAAATAGTAAGTTTCTCAGTTTTTTTAAATTTCTTTATTAAAACAATTTGTGTTTGTCACAGTGTAGTGTTATGAAATTTGATTAATTCTCCTAAAGAATTAGTTTTGCCATTTTGAAGTAGCTTTTTATTTAAAAACTATAAATAAACAATATTGAACATGAACAGCCTCTGTTTGAAGATGAAGTTAAAATCCAAAAGGACTGACGAGTTAATGGCTAGTTTAAATGCAGCTAGGACCAAAACTGAAAGCTGCCACCCTAAAACAACTGCAGTCTATGCAAATGCAATTTTATGAACCCTCTACACCAGGGGTTCCCAAACTTTTCCACGCCATGGCCCCCCAAACAGTATTAGCATCTAGTCGAGGTCCCTCTCACAAACCTACAAACAACGCTACAAAATACATAAACATCAACTTTTAGAATGTTTTAACTTTTATTCACAATATTCAATTAAATATTACAGCTGCTGAGCATAAAAATGTTATTAACTAACATGTTTTAAACACTGAATTATATTTAAGCCTGTCGCGATAAACAAATCAATTAATCGCATGATAAATGAAAATTATCGACCTCATTTTTATTTATTGGCTTTATCGTTTCTTCGTATCTCTCACTTTCTATTGAAGACACTAGGGACGACAAGAGGCTCAACTCCAGTGCTCTTCACTGACCCATCCCTTCTCTTTTCTCTTTAAAATCTGTCTTAACCATCCAAAGTCACCTTTTTGGATTGTTAAAAGCAGCTAAGCTGAGAAGCTAAGCTCCGAGCTAAGCTAACAGGATAACATAGGAAATAAACTTCCGTCTTGTCGAGGCTCCGAAATTCACGGTTGAAACCCGTGCCTTCGTCTAAAAGTTGTTTTTCTCTGCCAAAAGAAGCTGAGAACTCTTTTACTGATTTATTTTTATTTTTATTAAAGGTTTTGTGTGAAAATGCTATGCTAAAGAGCTCAAATCACAGAGCGTCCACCATGTCACCATGTCAGCCCATGTCACATCAAGGGGGCTC
The DNA here is from genome assembly GCA_031762315.1 of Hypsolebias antenori. NCBI lineage: Eukaryota > Metazoa > Chordata > Actinopteri > Cyprinodontiformes > Rivulidae > Hypsolebias > Hypsolebias antenori. Next base: position 23,155,460 of record JARVGS010001283.1, read on the forward strand.
CCTCCCATTTTTCTTAGAGAGACGCTGCTCAACTATCCATCCTTTGGTTCAAACTGTCTTATACTGCCATCCCGTGGTCAAAAAGTACTACACGCAAAACAAATCAACAGTTCTTCTAAGATTTGACAATTAATTATTGTTAAATAACATATATATATATATATGTGTATATGTATATATATATATATATATATATATACAGGTGGTCCTCGACCT
>JARVGS010001283.1:23156295-23166721 GCA_031762315.1 Hypsolebias antenori
TCACAGACGTCACGTGGTAGGCACCAGGATTTCCAGTGACGACACACGGCACCAAGTTTAAAATCACTTTTAAATCAGATTTTCATATATTTATCATTTGCTTGTAAAAAAAACGAACATAGCTGAATGATACAACATATGTGTGTTGTGCCATTTTATGCAAAGTTCAAACATCATGTCAGTGGACCTTTAACCAATATGTTAAGGGGTCCGTTTTAAGATCAACTTTATTAGCGCAAAACATCAAGACAAAGGGAACTGGACAAAGTTAATGCAAACTGCAGTCGTGGTTTTGCTAACTACAGTACTATTAACCAAACAATTGTAATGTTGCTTCAAGAATAAACGACAAAAATCAATATTTATATGTTGCATAATTTTGGAATTTATTAGCCTTGATTGTTTAGATTTTGACATTGACAGCTCAAAAAAACCTACTTAGGAGACAATATATATTTTGTCATACATAAATGACCCTCTCAAGCTAATTATAGTTAGTTTGAAGTCCTAAAGGATCCGTTTTGCCATTGTTCAGGGACATCACTGAAGTGTTGTGATGAATGTTCTTACAAAGGACATGGAGGAATGCTCAGTTTGAAGCAGAAGTCTGAGCGTTTGCCAGGAAACTGTTCTCTCAGCTTGGGAGCAGCGCTCTGCTGTTTCCCATCGACTTACAAACCGTCTGAACTGAGATGTTCTTTCACTCTGATCTACTCAGGACCTTTCTCACTTTGTGAAATGTGAAACTGTTAAATGGAAATGTCTTGTTACTGGGAAAGAATGGCCGTAGCACCAAAAAAAAAAAAAAAAAAGTATAAATTCTACCTTTACATTTAGATGTTACAAATAAAATTATATCAAACTGATTTTTTTTTAAGAAATAACAGTTTTGAGTTTGATGCTTCTTATTTTTAAAGCTGTCACACAACAAAAAAAAAAAAGCAAATTATATATTAAAACCTGCACATTTTGGGGGGAATAGTGCACTATGATTTGTATGTCACACAACAAAGTTCAAACAAAATACACAAAACATTGGTGGTGGTCACTGTAATTTTGGTGAACAGATGAGAACACTTTTGAGGTCTACAGCTCAGACATATTTTAAAGTAGAAACATCACTCATTATCAGTTTCAGTATCATTGCAAACAAACTCTTCTAACTCCCACAGCATTTTTGGTACATAAATAAATTCTACATCAAAATGTAGGCAATTTGTATGTTTGTTCACCCAGTGGGTCTTCCACTGTTTAAGGGCTTATGGTGATCTCTAAAAAGAATCCTCCCAGAATGGAGAGTGAGTATACCAAAGCTTCGTAACTTCAGTGATATTTAGGCTTGTCACGATAACAAAGTTTGCTGCGCGATTAATTGTCTCAGAAATTATAGCAATAAACGATAATATTGGTTGAAATTTGACAATAATTAGTAATCGTTGTCAAATTTAAGAAGAAATGGTTAATTTATTTCGCGTTTAGTACCTTTTTTAACCACTGAATGGCAGTATACAACTGTTTGAACCGAAGGATGGATAGTGATGGAGCGAGCAGCGTCTCTTCAAAAAAAATGGGAGGGAAGCCCTTTGACGTGACATGGGCTGTCTCTCTTTCCTTCTTTTTTTTTTTTTTTTTTGGTTCTCAAAATGGCGGACGCTCGGTGTGCTTAGCATTTTTCACACAAAGCTTTTAATTAAAAAAATCAGTAAACAAGTTCCCAGCTTCTTTTTGCAGAAAAAACAACTTTTTAGATGAAGGCATGGGTTTCAACCATGAACTTTGGATCTTCGACAAGACGGAGATTTTTTTTCCAGAGGTTGACCTGTTAGCTTAGCTCATAGCTAGCTTCTCAGCTAAACTGCTTTTAACGATCCAGAAACACAATTTTGGATGGTTAAAATGGATTTTAAAGAGAAAGGGAGGGGGGGTCAGTGAAGAGCACCAGAGTTGAGACTTTTGTCATCCAGTGTCTTCAGTAGAAAGGCACGAAGAAACGATAACGCCGATAAATGAAAATGAGGTCAAGAATTTTAATTTAGCAAGTGATTGATTTATTGTTTATTGCAACAGTCCTAGCTCAAAAATATTCTCTTAAAAACTGGAATTAAAGTCTTTATACTGTGTAAGACTTTCTCTGTGAAAAACTATAGAAACTTTAAAATTGATATGTGACTGTTAAGTCTCTGCTGCTCAGTTCCAAAGTTTTTAGGATGTAACTTGTGGTTTTTACATGTCTTCAGTTTTTTGTGTTCTGGTCATGTCCAGTGTGTCTTCTCCAAATGGATTTTTAAAGAGAAAATCTCCACTGTTGGACTCTGTTACAGTTAGTAACAATTGATAATAATACTAATACCGGTGGTAGTAATAATACTAATACAGTAGTAATAATAATATTATAATGGTAATGATAAATAATTGACAATATTGATATGACAGTGGTCATATCATTGTGCTAAAACCAGCAGAATGTGTCCACAAGGCATAATATTTTACGCCCCATTGAGATTTTTGAAGCTGCATTATTTCAAATGAGGAGATATGATAAAAAAAATAAGATAAATCCTCTGGCAGATGTGGTCGGTGACATCACCATCCTCACAGAGCTTTTCCCCCTCATATTACTGTAAACAGTCCATGACTCATGGTGTCAGTTTACTCTTAAAACAGAGAATTTAACATGAATTCCAAACCAAACCAGAGCAGGAAAACAACATGAAAAACCCATTTTTACACTCAGAAACATTGAACACATAATTCCTACCCAGCCTGCTTTGCAACGCTCACACTGTCTCTGGGACGTGACTCTCTCACACATTTCACACATCTTTACTTTAATACAAATAGATTTATTACCGAGACAATATTGATAATGATGCACAGTAACTTTTTTCTTCTTCTTCTTTCCGCTGCTCCCTTCTTCAAGGGTCTCCACAGCGAACTAACTCGCACAAAGACTTGGCAATTGTTTTTACACCAAATGCCCTTCCTGAGGCAACCACAGACCACCGAGCTACCACAGCCCTCTGTGTGGAGCGGAGAGCTGCTATCGAGGCGCCCGGGAGTGTAGATTATGGGGGTTAAGGGTAGGTCTGTCAAAATAAGCAATAAAGCAATTAATAGCATGATAAATAAAAATTATCAACCTTATTTTCATGTATTGGCTTTGTTTCTTTGCGTCTCTTTCTACTGAAGACACTGGATGACAAAACGCTCAGCTCTGGTGCTTTTCACTGGCCCTTTCCTTTCTCTTCTCTTGAAAATCTGTTTTAACCATCCAAAATCACGTTTTTGGATGGTTAAAATAATAAGCTGAGAAGCTAAGCTACGAGCTAAGCAAAAAGGCCGACCTCAGGGGAAAACCTTCATCTTGTCAAAGCTCCAAAATTCACAGATGAAACTTGTGCCTTTATCTAAAAAGTTGTTTTTCTCTGCAAAAAGAAGCTAAGAACTTGTTTACTCATTTTTTTTAAAGCTTTGTTTGACAAATGCTATGCTAAAGAGCTCAAACCACACTGGCTCGGTGTGGTTTGAGCTCTGTCATTTTGAGAACCAAAGAGAGACAACCCATGTCACGTCAAGGGGCCTCCCTTCCATTTTTTTTTTAAAGAGACACGCTGCTCGCTCCCCCACTATCCATCCTTCGGTTGAAACAGTCTTATACTAGGGCTTTAACAGACTACTCGAGTAATCTACACATCAATTCCTAGGACATTTATCAAGTTTTTTAATTTCATGTCAAGTATTCATACTGACGTCATTACGTCGCAGTTACGCAATTGCGTCACGTGATCCGCACCGAGTGTGGACTAGCTAGTAGACGTGTGCTGGTGAAGATTCTCAATCATCCAGGACATAAATTCAAAAACGTTCATTACAGTGGATTTTGTATTGAACGTTTTTTTTATTATTTAACTAGTAGAAGCTACAAAATGGATTCCTCCATGCGAACGAATGGTGTGCATGCAAACCAGTGTTAGACCATATTCTGTGACCACCTTATATTGTGACCGTAGGGGCGGTGTTGCGTGCACTGTTGCAGGTCACAGAATATGGTGTAACACTGGGTTCGAGCGACCGAACCAGAACCAGCTTCCTCTGACCTTGGTTCACAAACAAAAAGCAAAAAAAATATAAATCTCTAAACCTAAAAAAAATAAAAACTGTAAACACATTAATCTCTAAAACTAAATCTAATGCGCAGCACCGCCAGCGGTGGTGTGGGGTGGGTGTCCACCCCACTGTTTTTCATTTTTTTATGTGCTGCACGTTTGCTTCACTTTTGCAGCTTAATAATAATAACTAATAGTTTTGGTTTCCCTGTGACTTATTTACAGTATGATAAATGGTAGGAGCATAACATACGCTCCCAATGTTTTGTTGGTCCTTTATTTTTGGTAAATAATAAATGACGTTTCTTTTTTTTTTTTTTTTTTTTTGCTGTTTTATTTATTTATTTATTTATTTATTTATTGCATCTTGAGATCCTATGACATCATCAACTACTCAAGTTCTACTTAATTTTTTTCTTTTATCTTTACGTCGAGTTTAAAATTTATGTAATGGTCAACCCCTATCTTATACTGCCATCCAGTGGTCAAAAAATATACTACAAAAAACATTTACCATTTGGCAATTACTAATTATTGTCAAGTTGCAAACAATATTATTGTTTAGCACTATAATTTCTGAGACAGTCGCCCAGAAAAATTTGTTATTGTGACAGGCCTAGTTAAGGGCTTTGCTCAAGGGCCCAGGATCACCAAAGTGAGTTAATTTATTGTAGTAATTGGCATGAGGGAGACGTCCGACGCACACTGAATGCATCACTCAGCTTCAGCAACTCCATTGGATTAATTTCTGAAAGCTCATGTCTGAGCGGGACGTGGACGCGTTACTTGTGATTTATGAACCATTTTGAGTTGCGTTCACTTACAACGTTGTCACATGACAAACTGTTTTGCAGTGTCAGCGACAGCAGTGTATGATAAAGTTGGCGCTTAAGCGTTAGGTTCCGCTAATTTGTTTATTTATTTAGTGTTTTAGCATTAGCAAAGCAATTTTTTGTTAGGAAATTAGCAGAACAGAAGCTAACAATTTGGTTAGCTGTGCCCACCACTGTATCTGAACATTGCAGTCAAATTAGCTTTTATTGTCTCTATAGCATATTCAAGTTTCTTGCTATTTACAGTAATATATTATTTTTATGTTTGTTTGTTTGTTTGTTTGTTTCACAGATGGGTGGAGAGGCCTTCATCAGCTTGCAGGAATAATGCGTAAACTGCATCTCTACAGCTTTGCAGGATTTCAACCATCCCAGCACCACCCATGACATTGTCCATTGTAAGTCTTCTGATTTTCCTGTTTCCAAAACGTCACTTAATTATTCTTAAGTGATTCGCATTTTGGAAATGTTTATTTTCAACCGAAAACTTATCAAAAGTATTTATCAATTAAAAATTGTTGCCTGTTCAATTTCTAGAAAATTTATTTTGTTTGTGTATTTTATTTTCTTGTTTGTCTTTTTTTTTTTTTTTTTTTTGGAAAAAAAAAAAAAAATACACATTTTAACTTAAATATCGCCCTTTATAACTAAACTAAACTTTGAAATTTTGACAGAACATTTACTAGTCATTAACATTTAAACGCAGTGCTGGGACATTTTTTTTAAATTGGCGTCCAATTGAAAACACTTTTTTTTTTTTGTTTTAGTGTCTACCGTAGTTTTTAGGAGTTAAATTTGATGTTATATTCAAATGTTTTTTTTTTAATTATGGAATTTTTTTTAAATAAATGTTGACTTCTTCAATACAGCCATATAACAGATTAAGTTGGTTTGTTGTTGATAGTTGCTTTAATCTATGATTAAAAATTTCAACTAAAATTATAATGTACTCTAACTATATTTCCATAAAAGTTAAGTCTGGTCCTCTGGACGGGTTCAAAAAACAAACAAAAAAAAATTTAAGAAACTTTTCTCTTTCATCCAAAAGACTTCTTCAGTCTGAGGATATGTATTCAGCTCAGTCTTATAAATGGTGCCTTTTCATAGTGAAGCAACCAGTTTACTTATTATATTTTGTTAATCAGAAAGACCATGTCCCAATAAAAGTGTTATTGATACCGATCAGTCATTACAAAATCAGGATTAGCTGAGTCTCAGTCTAATATTTGTACAAATGTAATATTTTATATTTTATTACAGCACAGATGTGCAGATTATAGACTACAAGTACATCAAAGATACTCAAGTCAGTAGCTCTATACTACAGTTAAAAAAGTGTTCATTTTGTTCCTCAAGTTTTTTTTATTTCCAACAAGAAAAAAGAATATGTCGGATCATAGTGTTTTTATCCAGCTACGGCAGTGCTGTGTCGTACATGTACTGTTGGGAGGATAGGACAGTGGCTCCTGCACCTCCAAAAGGTCACAAAAAACAACTTCTTCCACGTTTATCCAATAAATTCAGTCCCTCATTCTGTAATCTTTTGTTACCGTATCACTGTTCTCTTTTAGTTTCCTCTAAAATGTGTTGCCTAACCGTGTTAGCTTTAAGTTATCAGGTTGAGCTGTGTTCAAACAGAGTGTTTAGATTTTAAAAGTTTAATTAAATTGGTGGTGCTACGTTGCTCTGTTGCTTCTGCTTCGAAAAACACCTGAACCGCGAAGGATACTAAACAGCTCTCATTTGGTGTTTACAATACTTCTGTACTGCAGGCATGTCGTCTCACAGCAGCCATATTTCAGCTCAGCTGGTGTAAACCATGAGTAGGTGAACTACGCAGATTTTAAGCAGATTGGTATCAGCTACTTTACTTCATAGTAACAAGTCTTGACTGTACTCACATTTTATACTTGTGATGGGTTCAGGTAATCCCTAATTAAGTCTTTTAGCTCACTTCTTAAGCTGGTGTTGATAATCAAATGCTTGTTTTTCAGGAAGCCGTGACTGACGTGCCTCATTCTCTGTGATGGAAAGTCGTGGTGAGTACCAGCTGACTGGGTTGTGGAAATAATCCTTTAGTGAAAATTTCATTGCACCGAACATCCACTGTGCTGTGTAACATTTCTTCACGTTACGAGCTGATCAGACCTAAAGCTTCACATTGTATTAGAGATGCATCATCTTGATGATATGCAACAATAATACTGCGATCACATGTGTTGTTGATATTATGCACGTCATCTTCTGGACATCAGGACCAAACTTATAATCTGTCACAAACATTGTTCTTTTCAGAACCGTTCCTAGTTTACATACATTTTTAACTAAAATGTTACAAAAGTTTTTTTTCCTGCAGCTTAGAACACAAATTATCGTGGATTAAAATGACCTCCTCGTGATCACGCTGATCCTTCCTTTTCTGATAACCACAAACACTGTGCAGGAAACAGGAAGTGATCACCTTAATAACGTGCACTAGTGGTTTTTGATTCAGGATCTAAAAAAAAAAAACGGTTCCCATTTTTGTCAAACTGACCCGTACAAGAAGCCACAGAAATCTGGATGTGCTTGGCAATCTGTGCTGATTTTCATTTTAAGACTTCCTGTGGGTACCTTCACAATAAAAGTCATCCACACTGAAAAATGTGTACAGATATTCTGCTAAAGGGAAGAGTTTGTGCTAGAAGCTGGGAATGAAAAGAAATGAATGTGACTATTGTGACAGCTGCCAATGCTTTCTAAAACGTTTCAGTCTTATCAAAAATATGTCTTTATATACTTTATAATCCTAATCCAGACACAGGATTGGCACTGTAAAGATATAGAGATGTTAAGAACCTCTAAATTGAGAAAGAAGTCTCTCACTCAGTGTGCCTTGTAATTTCAGCTCTTTTCGGCTTTGTATTTCATTGTTGCACCTATTTGTTCATTTAAGTCACTTTTATGTCTTTTTTATTTTCTTTACTTAATAATTAATCTTTCATTTGAAAGACCCCCATTCCAAGGGGCTAGTCTTCATGGGGCCATATATGACACTTATACCCATGATTCAAAGTTTATTATGCTGCTGCTGTTGTCATTTGCAAGGCAAGAGGTGAAAATGTTTTTCCCATGTCTGTGTTTGTTTGTTTGTTTGTGTGGAGGAATAGTAAAATATCTATAAACCACTGGACAGATTTTAAAGAAACTCTCGTAAAGTAATTGTCGGCTACTGTCATTACTTTTCGAGCAACCCCATTTATGATGGCCGCCACAGCTAAGTGGCCTGAGCAAACATAAAAGTGGCTATACCTCAGCCAGTGTTATGGATATTTAGGTTAAATTGGTTGCGGTAGTAGCTGAGAGTCTTCCTCAACATGTATATTGAGCGCTATTCCATCTTGACAGACCTTACAGTATTGCATTATATTGTGAATAATGTTATTTACATGTTTTGACCAAAATGACTCTTAAGTCCATCCCTTGTCAGTACAACCTTTTAGTTTTAATCTCTGGCATTAAAGGCAGCAGGCAGTATGCGTTCCTTCAAACCATGCTTGGTGTTTAATTTAGAGTTAGACTGAAGTCAGGTGTCAATTTAACTTTAAGCTCAGTTTGTTTTGGATTCTGTTGTCCCAGTGCAACACCTGCTGGTTTTACATTGAACTAGGGCTGAACAATTAATTGCATTTGCAATAAAATCGCAATATGATAAAACGAGGTTTTCTAATTGCAAAAGCTGCGATTTAACTGGTCATGTGAGCTGGTTACATGACTTGCGAGTGAGGGGAGCAAAGCAGAGCAGGGAGCAGGAGAAGTCAACACTGCGCTTTAACCGCTTGCACAGTGGTATGTGGCCCGACAGAAGCTGATACATCTGAAAGTTTGGTGCCCATCAGGGGCAGCATGTCTGTTGTTTGAAATTATTTTGCTATGAAGATGAAGACACTGTGCAACAACATGTATTGTGCAGAACCTGCCTTGCTGCTGTTGCTACCACTTGAAGTGACACCACAAAATCTTTAATAAAACGTAAAAAAACACCACAAAGCCATTTATGATGGTTGCATGGTTAGAATGCCAAAGACCAGTGCTTCAACTTCAAGTAAGCAAAGTAGCAGCCGACAGGGATCACTGACTGAACTGTTTGAAGACGGTATTGCTCCGTATGAACATAATTTGAAACGGCACGTGGAAGTAACTCAAGCAATAACGGAGTTCATAGTGAAAGACATGATGCTCATTAATATAGTGGCCAAGCCTGGATTTATGGCTTTGGTAAACACAATGGAGAAGCGGTACAGAATGCCCTCGAGCACACATTTTAGCCAACTTGCTATCCTGGAGCTACACGACAAATGCAGAAACAGAGTTGCAGCGGAGTTGAAAACAGTGGAGATTTTTGCAACTGAAACAGATTTATTGCTTGTGTTTGTCGAAAAATACATGAGAAGAAAACATTGAAAAATAATCACATATTAAATCGCAATTGCAATATTGAGGTTTAAAAAAAAAATCACAATTAGAATACTGTATTTCCCAAAATCATTCAGCCCAACATTGAACCTGTAAGAAAAGAGCAACACAGTTTTGTTTTGTTGTTTCTTCAAGTGTAGTGTTCTACCAAAACATTCAGGAAAAACAAGCATGTCACAGAACTTTACAATAAATAATGAGATAATATATGATGAAAACAAAATTGTTAATGGATTTAATCAATACTTTGTGAATGTTGGAGCTAGCCTTGCAACAACGATACCAAAGGTGAATAACAATGTGAACTATTTAATTGATGATTGTCTGGATAGTATGTTCCTGAATGGAACTGATAAAGAAGAAATAATGAATGTTGTCAATAAATTTGTAGACAAAAAATCAAAGGATTGGATGGACATGGACATGACGTTTGTAAAAAATATAATGGGTCATGTAATTGAACCATTTACATATATATGTAATTTATCCTTCACAACGGGAGTATTTCCAGACAGAATGAAAGTGGCTAAGGTAGTTCCTCTTTTCAAAAATGGTGACAAATGTGTGTTTAATAATTACAGACCGATATCCTTGTTACCACAGTTTTCTAAAATCTTGGAGAAACTGTTCAGCAACAGATTTGACCAATTCATTGATAAACATAATATTCTAACAAATAATCAATATGGTTTTAGAGCGAACAATTCAACATCTATGGCGCTCATGGACTTTATAGAGCAAGTAACTACTGCTGTTGACCGAAAACAATATTGTGTCAGTGTGTTTGTTGACCTAAAAAAGGCATTTGATACTGTTGATCATAATATTCTTTTTGATAAATTATACAAATATGGTATCAGAGGATTACCTTTAAAGTGGGTGTGTAGTTACTTGAAAAACAGGAGACAGTTTGTACAGATGGAAGATGTGAGATCGGATCACTGCACCATTACATGTGGTGTTCCTCAAGGATCTGTACTTGGTCCAAAGTTGTTCATTTTGTATGTAAATGATTTGGTCAAGGTGTCGGGT
>JARVGS010001283.1:23277430-23296275 GCA_031762315.1 Hypsolebias antenori
GCCGTCCTGTCCCTCGTCGACTCCTCCCAGGCAGGCAGCCACAGCCAAAGTGGTTCAAGACAAGAAAGTTCATGCTCGATAATCCAGGTACCAAATCCAATAATTCTCAGTGGGTCATCTGGACAGTTTCCTTTTTGTAGAAACGTTTCACCCACCATCTGGAGGGCATCATGAGTCAGAGGCGTTCCAGCAAACTGTTTCCCCACCAAGCAGTAAACTCCTGACTGACTGAGAATTATTGGATTTGGTACCTGGATTATTGAGCATGAACTTTGTTGCCTTGAACCACTTTGGCTGTCCAGATGACCCGACTGAGAATTATTGGGTAATTTATATAGTATTTCTTATATTTATGATTAAAAATTACTGCAGATAGTCCATATATACCACACTGTGAAGCATACTTTAAGTTTCAATTCAGCCGACTGGATTTCAGCTGACTCTCCAAACACTGAATGACTCCAGCATTGCCAAAGTAAGTAAGTAAGTAAAACTTTACTTCTATAGCACCTTTCACAGATATATGAATCACAAAGTGCTTCACAAAGGCAAGACAATTCAAAACAAACAAACAAAGAACAAGATTAAGTAAAGCCTGTCTGAATAAAAATGTCTTTAGTTGTTTCTTAAAAGAGTCTGTGCTGTATAGGGACAGAGGGAGGGCATTCCAGGGCCTCGGAGCCACTGCCCGAAAATTGCAGTCTCCAGGTTTTAAAATGGGTTTGGGGTACAGACAATAACATTCGACTCAAAGACCTCAGCATCCTAGATGGAGTTAAATGATCCAAAAGGTCAAGAATGTATTTAGGAGCCTGGCCGTGGACAGCCTTGAAAGTTAAAAAAAATTTAAAGTGAATTTTCACTTGCATAGGAAACCAGTGCAGGGAGGAAGAACAGGAGTTATGTGTGCTCTTCTGTCAGTTTTAGTCTGCAGCCCTGCTGCAGCATTCTGAACAGAATGAAGATGAGCCACGGAGGTTTTATTAAAACAAATAAAAAGACTATTACAATAGTCTAAGTGGGAGAAAATAAACGCATGAATAACCATCTCTAGCTCACTCTGTGACACAAAAGGTCTCAACTTAGAGATGTCCCTTAAATGATAAAAACAGTTACGAACAAGAATTTTACAATGATTGTCAAAAGACAAGGAACTGTCAAAGATGACACCCAAATTTGTGAGATTATTTTTCACAGTAGGAGCTAAAGACATGAGATGTTGTTTAATTAAAGGAATCTTATCCTCGGGGGAAATGAGAGTTTCAGTCTTATTTGCATTTAATTGCAGATAGTTGTTTTCCAGCTATGATTTGATTTAAGTCAGACAATTGTTGAGTGCAGACAGTTTGTATCACAGAAGGTCAAAAAGAGCAATACAGCTGAATGTCATCAGCATACAGATGATAAGACAAAATTTTACAGCATTTTAGGATAACCCCCAGAGTATAAATACAATAAAAAGAAGACTGGGCCCAAAACTGAACCTTGGGGTACCCCACAAGACAGTGGTGCACTAACTGAATAAACCTGGTTCATAAAAACAGAAAAAGATCTTTCAGATAAGCAAGAGGTGAACCAGTTTAAAATAGTAACCATTGAGATGTCTTTGACAGAGCAACACTTCAAAAGTCACCAAACCATCTCTTTAATGATCCAAGGCTGATTAAATCATTGTGAGCAGAAGAAATTAAAGGAGCAATATCTGCATCTGAATGGCTCCATCCTCATTACTTTTGCTAATGGAGCTCATGAAAACTGAAATGGAGCTGGCATTTAGGCCGTTAGTCAGAGTTATTTGCTTAGCGATGTTATTTGATTGGATTTGCTGGTCTAATTTAAGTCTTTGACAAAATTATGGCTACAAGACAGGTTGGGGAATTCTTACCAAGACAAATATCAGCTTCAGTGTAGATATCTGTCTTTATCCAAGCATTATTTTGCCAGTAAAATAATTAGTTGTTTTGTGCACACATCAAATGCTTTCCAACAGTGCCTTTGTTTGTTACAGGTCTTTTCACCCAGCATCAAGCAGCCATGCATATTACATTAAAAACTGTTTGAACAACTGTCCCAAATCTCTCTTTCCTGACAAGCATGACTTCCTCTGAGCATGTGGGACAAGCTGCACACTGTCCTCCTATGAACTCTATATCCTTGCATTCATGCAGCAAAGTTTGTTCCCACAAACATCCTAAAATAAAAACAGTACAGGTAATATTGATGACAATGAAACAAACAGAAGAAGTGAAGATGATGTTGCAGCCACACTTGATTCTAACAACCAAGGTCGTCGTTAAACCACTTTAAAACATCAGTCCCACAAACATCTTAAGGCACAAATCTTTTCAAAGAATACTGTAACTGAATTCTTCCTTCTCCAATAAACAAAACATTGTTTAGCCGCCAAACCACCAAATAAAAAGACAGATGTTAAAGTGATAATTTAGTTTTTTTAAAGTGGGGATTTGTGAAGAGCTAATTAACAGTTAAAATGTTACCATAATATCTTATTTTACCCAAAGTTGATTGCTTGCCTAAAACATCTCCAATCAGAAATTTCATAGTGATAAAAGCTTTTTTAATTTGTTTCAAATTATATGGTTACATGTATTTACATAAAATAAGTACAAATAAGAAGCAGTAGCAACTAGCTGTAGCACTTCCTGGGGCTTTTTTTTTTTTTTTGCAGGAATATCACAACATTACTGTGTGGATAAATGTGTGACGCAAAATTGGGAGCAATGGAAACATTTATTCAATAACTTTTGCCAGATCTTTTATGAAATGTCAATCATCTGGTTGGTCCACTTAAGGAGTTTACTGCTTTGTGGGGAAACAATTTACTTGGTGCTCCTCAGACTGATGAAGCTCTCTAGATAGAGAGTGAAATGTCTCTAGAAAAAAGAAACTGTCCAGCTGACCTGACTGAGCATTATTGGATTTGGTACCTGGATGATTGAGCATGAACTTTGTTGTAGCTACAAGCTTCATAGCCAAAATGTTGCCTAATGCTAAAAAACACTAGTTATAGGCCACGATAAGCAAAACAGAAGCTAAACTGACCAAAACTATAAATAAAAGCTAAAAGCAACTAAACTGTACCTAAATTTTGTATAATCATAGTCAAATCTCTTATTTCCAATCCAGTTTTATATGTTTTAAAGGCTATAATCAGTTAAATAAATGTTTAAAAGCAAAACTGTAAAAAGTAATCTACCGTTATGTTCCTGGTTGTATTGATTCTGTTTTCTATTTGCATGTCAGGGCAGCAAGCATCTCACCAGGCTTTGAAACGTTGAACTGTCACATAGAACAAAGGAAGTTGGACCCAAGCGTGTAGACTGACTTGAGGATCTTCAATAAAAATATACTTTATTTTAACCTAAAATAAAGGCTATCGTGGCAGCAAAAAAACTTATAACTGAAGACAAGGCCCAGGGAGGTACGAGAAGATTCAAACAGTGCAGGTAGGACAAGACGTGGCACGAAAACCAACAGTCCTACACCGACAAATTACGGTAATTAAAAAGAGAATAAAAACACGGAGCTGATGAGGAAGTGTAAACACCTGGACTGGATGAAGACTGAGAACAGGTGAGACTGACTGAGGAAAACGGACTGAAAACACAAAGACCAGGAACAAACTGAACACAAAGAACCAAACACTCACCCTGTCATTAAAAGTCTGTAATTAAAAAACAACCACTGTGAAATTCCTAGCAACTTTTGTGGCAAAACTCAAAGCTGCAAAGGCCTTGATAAAATTAGTTTCTACAAAAGAGAAACATGTTTTACATGAACCACCTCTTTATTTTGGTCATCTTCTCCAAAAAAAAAAAAAGAAAAAAAGCCTATGGGTGAACGTTTGATTCTCCAACATCAAAGTTTTATATCTTGGAAAAATGGGTGGTTGAGAGGGTGGAGGAGTCCATCAGGCAGCCGGAGTGCTGCTTTTTAAAACGTGACGATTGTTTTTATGCATCAGAGAAATCAGAAGTTTCACCGAGATAATGTTTCCTTTCAGCTGGTTGGCAAGATGCTGCTTTTAAGACACATTATAGTAGCAAGGAACACAACATAAAGATTTTTGTGCACAGTAACTGTGGTAAGTGTCCACAAACATCAAAATAATTTAGTATTTTTTTTCCTATCTCAATATTTCATCAAGAATAATCTGAACTTTGAGCTGGGCCTGACGTTTCAAAGCACAAGGATCATCTAAAAATTGTATTAATTTCTCATTTTACTTCTAAACTGCAACCAAGTATTTAAAGCAACAGTTTTACTTTGCTGCGTCTCACAAGCTTTACTCATCAGAAACAATATGGAGCTTCTACACAAACATATTTATATGATCCTTCTTCAGTCGGTCTCCACTTGATTTATAGTTATTTTTAACTCAGTTGTTAACATCATTAATTGTACACCGCCTGTCTGACTGTGGTGAGGTTCAAAAAGTTTAACAATCATTTTGCAGCCTTTTCCTAAGAGTCACAAACTCATTAGTGTGCAAAAGACAGTTTCATACAGACCTTCTTCAAGGCAGCGAGTAAAAAATGTTGATGCAGATAATCAGCCTGAGTCAGGCGAGGTGTATGATTACAGGAGTTATAAGTTATGAGAATCACTGGCTTTCCAGTAAACCTTTATTATCAAGACATATAATTTATGTTTTTTGTAGCATTTACCCTGACATTACCACACCACCGATGAATCTTTGAATTTTTATCTTGTTTTCCATTAATGTCTGCAAATAAATGAAAATACAGTACCTTTTTTTATGGTTTTGTAATTATCACCTATTTATGTATAAATAACCAGTACAGAATTAAGTTCTACAATAAATAATCTGTTATCCAATTGTTGCCTTTTTAAGTCAGACTGAAGTTTATGAAATTTTCCTTCAGCTTTTAGGTTGAAAAGGAACTATTGTTTAGCTCTCTACAAATATGTAACATTTTACTTGTTTTATCAGCAATAAAATGTTTGTTTTACACCCCTACGTGTACTTTTCTTCAGTTTCTGTCCTTTTGAATTGATTCATGTTTTTCACTGTGTATGAAATGTTTTATGTTGATTTTTATTTAAAAATCCTAACCAAGGACTCGACTTTCAAATGAGCCTTTGGCTTCACAACCTTGGTACAAAGCAGCATTGGCATTGCTTTCTCATTAAACTGTGAGTTGTTTATTTATTTATTTATTTTGTGTGTGTCGTCCTTGTCAAATAAATCATTCATAACACCCCAAGTGCTACTAATTGCACAATATCTTTGCTTAGAACGTAGGCGTTTACTGGAGGTGTTAACTTTATAACCATTAACTTTTGACAGTATCATCATTTTTTGTCTATTAGCAAAATATGTCCCAAGAGCCAGCTTTGGTAAAACGAGGTCAGAGCACTAAGGCCCCCACCTTCGGCTACTGTCCATGGCATCATGTACCTGACTTGTCTAGGCCCCTGGGCAAGGGACAACAATCCCTTTGATCACTTCCGTCCATACAAGTGTTTTGAATCTCTCTTTGTCTGGCCTGTCACTTAGGACCAGTCATCCTTGGGAGACTCTAGCAGGGGCAATTACCTCTGACAGCATAGCTCCCAGGACCATTCAGGTGAACAAACTCCTCCACCACAATAAGGTGGCGATTCAAGGAGGACTTGAGCCATGATCTTCGGCTCTCACTGAAGCAGTTTGCAGAAGAGGCTGGAATCAGGATCTGCGCCTCCAAATCTGAGGCCATGGTCGTCAGTTGGAAAAGGATAGATTGCTTTCTCCACATTAGGGGTTAGATTTTGCCTCAAGTGGAAGAGTGCAAGTATCTCAGGATTTTGTTCACCTGCTCCTGTTGAGGGAAGAATGGAACATGAAATTGAGAGATGAACTGGTGCAATGTCTGCAGTATCGCGGACTCAGTGCCAGTCCGTTGTGGTGAAGGGGGAGCTGAACTGTTAAGCGAAGCTGTCCGTTTACTGGTTGGTCTACGTTGCTACCCTCACCTATGGCCACACTCTGGGTAATGATCAAAAGAATGAGACTGTGGATGCAGACAGTTGAAATGAGTTTCCTCCGCAGGGTAGCTGGACTTTTCCTCAGAAAGGGTGAGAAGTTCAGTTATCTGGGAGAGACTTAAGAGTAGAACCACTGCTCCTCCATATTGAGAGGAGCCAGCTGATGTGGTTTGGGCATCTGGTAAGTATGTCCCCTGAGCACCTTTCTAGGGAAGTGCTTCAGGCATGTCCAACTGGGAAGAGATCCTGGGGAAGACCCAGGACACGCTGGAGAGACTATGTCACTCCAGCGTGTCCTGGGAATGCTTTGGAGTCCTCCGAGAAGAACTGGAAGAGTTGTCTGTGCCTCCCCGCTCAAGCTTTTGCCCTCACGACCCGACTCCAAAACAAATGGAAGAGGATGGATGGATCAAAATATCTCAAACCATAGGATGAATTTAAATGAAAGTTTCAGAAAATGATCATTGGCTGTAAATTTATAACTGATTTGGAGTCAACCCAATTTAAGATAGCTGTCACAACCAGCTGACTTTAAAAACACAAAAAATATCAATAAACCAGTTAACCAGTTAGTTTGCAGGCATAATGTATACTAAATGTTGGTTGTAGTAGCTGGGGGACCATCTTAGTCTGAAACTATGGCATGAAATGTGATGCGTTTCTTTCATGAATGTTAGACCTTTACTTCATACACTCTAAAGGTAGAAAAACAGTTTTTACACTGCTTACTTTTTACATGTCTTTGATTTTATTTGCATGCACTGGAAGCCAGTAAATTATTCATGGTTTTGTGTAAAAGATTGTAGCAGTCTGAGGTCTAATGGAGTCTGAATGACTTGTCACCATCTACTGTTTGCTTTCAGTGTTGCAGCAGAAAGAAAAATAATTACAGTACATGTATCTCCCATAATTCTCCGTTTTTAGCAATAATCAGTCAACATTTTATGTATTTGTTGCAAATTAGATCATAATCGTGTGATAAAATTAGCTGAGTCTGCATGTGATACAACTTTAAATCATAATTTACATTTACTGTATTCTTGTTCTCCTTTAGACTCATTGTTTATTTGAAAGCCTTGGAAACCCAAACCTGCTCCAAGCCTTAAATGCAGTCAATAAAACTACACTTAATGAAAACATTTTGTGTCACAAATGTAAAGCAACAAGAAAATAACTGTAAACCAACATGATTATCAGCAGAAAGCAACAATATGTATGATAAATGTAGTTTTATTGAAAGTTATTTACAAAATGATCATTTGTGACATGACAAGGCAATTAAAACCAGTAAAGATTCCTGGCATCCTGACTGCTTCATGGTCACAACTGGGTTGATTATTTATTTATTTATTTATTTGACTCATTAATAACGCATTAGTTCAAGTAAAAACTTTGGGATCATCATTATCTGTTTAAACCAGCAGCTGCAACAGTTCCAACGCTCGTTTCATCCTGATTATAGAAAAGAAGCCGTTAAAGAGGCACAAAGGAAAATGACGTGGGTCGCCTCGAAGGTCTCAGCAGAACTGGAATTTAGAAACGAACAGAAAACAAACATGTTGAACATTTAAAAAAAAAAAAAAAAGATTAACAGTCCAAGACCAAGACTTACCTTCCATCGGTTTCCACACTCATTGCACAAAACAAATGTGGTCATTGGCTCATCGGCACTCCTTGTCTGTACCTGAAACACACACACACACACACACACACAAACCAAGACAATGTATTTGGACAATAATACAGTATACCACTGACTTGTTTACTTCTACATCTATAAAGGTCCATCATTGTTATTACTAGATCAGTGATATGTTTGGAACCCACCTGGTTGTAGGTGCAATTCTTCTTCTTGCACTTGCCACACTGCAGCAGGTCTGTGGTGGTCCCGCCAGTTTTGGCCATTTGGTGTTCACGGATGGCCTCCTGGGTGAGAACGTTCCTCAGCTGTTTCAGCTCATCACTGGCCATTTCCTAAGGAAAAAAAAATAAAAATCATGCATAAACACATTAAATCCTCACACAGTGAGCTTGTAAAGGTGAGGCTGCAGCTTCCTGTACCTCAGCAGACATTGAGGCGATGTGGCTCAACTCGATGCTGCCTGCGAGAACGTTCCTGCGAAGCCCCGGGTTCTTGGGGTCCTTCAGGTTGCTGATGCGGCTCCGCACTCTGTTCTTGTATTTCATGTCGGTGGCCTTTATCTCCTGGTAGATATGTGCAGTCACACAGTCAAGGCTGACGTCACCGTGCTGTTTGTTCATTGGTCTTAAACTAGCACAGATTTGTGAAACAAGCCTGGCCTGTTTAGTCAGTGAAGGGAAGGAAAAGTGCAATTACAAGGCGTTTCCTAGCATTCAGCATTGGACAGGATCTATTTCTAAAAAAGAAACCCAGTTTTACCTTCAGTTTATTTACCAAGTTTTCAACATGGAGCTTAAAAGAGAGATGCGAAACGACCAATATACCCAAGTATTTATAAGAATCGACAAACTCAATAGGAGCATCATTCAAAGATAAAATAGAAGGAAGAACTGCTGGGACCGACTTCCTGATTGAAAACAACATCCCTTTGGTTTTGTCAGCATTTAGCAACAGTTTGAAACAGAACAAATTGACTGGATGATGTTGAAAAGCTGGAAAACCTTAGCAACTGTTTTAGCTCAACAATAAACAACTGTGTCGTCAGCATAGAATGGAAGGATACATCAGGAATGATCTGATCTGCATTACTAATGTAGATTGTGAAGAGGGTGGGACCTAAGACTGAGCCTTGTGGTACACCTTTGTTAACTGTTAGATAACTGGAGGAAGTACCATTAGGTTAAACACAATGCCGCCAATATGAGAGATAGTTAGAGAACCAACCAATAGTGTGATCTGAGAAACCAATTTCTGAGAGCTTCTGACATTAGAATGAGCTCGATTAAAGGATATGATCTTCAATCTCAGCTGCCATGCTGTCGCAGTTTACTCCAAAATCTTTGAAGTCATCTGTTAAAACCAGATCAGATCAGTGCACAGTCAGTTTCAGTGAGTTAAAGCTGCTCTTTGATCATTGTGGTTTCAGCCTCACTGTCTGTGCGCAGAGCAGCTGACAGCATCTCGATGCATTTATCTCTGATAGACTCTCCAGTAGCCAGGTGGGGGGGCAGTGGACCTCCAGGAGAACTGAAGCTGGGTGACATTGGGCTGGTTGGTGTGGTGGGAGTTCTGGGGGCTTCGATTTTGCTCTTTCTACAAAAAAGAAGTGCGAGAGCAAAACAGCTCATCAACCTATCAAACACAAAAATAGTTATATAACTGCCAGTTTTGCAGATCATGAGCTTAATTTGGCTTTTATAGTAGCTGAGAGTTGTTTACAACACATACTGGGTTCTAACAGATGGTGCAAATTTTCTGAAGATTACATGAAATTTCACATAGCATTCTTTTCAAGGTTTGAGCAAAACGGCTACAACTTCATAACTGCAACAAAAGATGTTCCTTTAAAACTCTGGGAATTGATGGCAGCAGGGAATACGTGTTCTTTCAAGGAAAACTATTTAACATTTAACTGTATTTGCAACTTGCTACTCCCATCAAAATACCTTTCAATGCTGTCAGTGGAGGGTTTCCTCTGTGGAACAGCTGATAGAGCAGGCTTAGACCCAGAAGACTCTCTCCTAAAAGCATAAAGTCAGGATAATTTATATTTTCTATGTGTCCCATTACACAGAAACGCCACTGGTTGCTTTCATTTACCTTTCACCTGTTAGCTTCTTTGGTGGTGGTGAGCTGCTTCTCTTTGCATCAGTGGATTCACGTCTAAAAAGCGAGACACTTTCAGTAAACTTTGGTTTCATTTGTATTTCATGATGGAAGGTTGTGGTGAATTTCATTCCTACCTGTCAGGTTTGGAGTCGGTGGAAAAGCTTCTCACAGGTGGTCCTGGCTTTGAGTCACAGGAGTCCTTCCTGCCACAGAAAACGCACAGATTTAGGAACACTTGATTTATTTGTGGATGAATTGCACAGGCATGGGTTAATTCTGCACAGCAAGTCTCATTTTCACACCCTGGCACACCTGTGGTTTTCTTTAACTTCCAGTATTGGCTTTTTGGGAGGAGGTGATTTAGAGTCAGAGGAATCTTTCCTAACAAAAAATAAATAAATACAAATAAAAATATGTATGCACTTAAACTAAAGCAGGTATAATGGTCCTCTCTCCATGAAATGAAGTATATGCATGCAAGAGTAATGCAATGCAAAGTTCAGGACTTGCCAACCTTTCTCTCTTAGCTTCATCTGAGTGTTTTTTTAGACACTTTGCCATCCACTGAGTCTTTCCTGTAGAAAGAAAACATTTTTGATGCCAACGTGAGACAAATTACCCTAAAAGTATGAGTTCAGATCCATTAAATTGGACTTTTGTGGTGAAGAAAAATAGACAAAACCAAAGAGGATTGCTAACATCTTGACTGCAGTTTTGACGTTTTATAGCAGAACATAATTTTCTAAATGTTTACACCATTGTTTGTTAAAAATTACAGGTTTTTGTTTTTTTTTTTTTGGACAGAGATATTATGATGTTCCAGTTAGCTGCTGCTGTATCGGTGTTTGCTTATAACCACAAGGTTTTATGTAAATAACTAAACGCAATAATGAAAGGATCATAAAACTGCACTTTCATGAGCTATAGAACTTTTAAGATTGCCATTGTTTTCAGATAAAAACAATCCACTATGGTCTGGGCTCTCTGACACTAGATGTCTGGTCAGAATTAAACTATTTATCCAAGTGTAGGCAATTCAAAAGCTATGAAAGATTTAGCTAACTGTTTTACGCCTGATACTCTTCCTAATTCAACCTGGGCTCAGACCTGCAGCTCAGCACTCCAAGACCACAGTGCTGCCCATTGAGAACCGCATGCCCCGTTTCCACAGAAAGATCTGAAACCACTACTAATTGCCTGCTGTGTTCCAGTTTAAATAAAACAGTAAAAACAGATTACATGCAGTCTGAGACAAAAGCAAACATTTCAGCATGAACAAAAAGACAATCGTTTCCAGATCCCAGACCTGTCTTTTTCTCAAAATCTGCAGATTTTTTCTGTGTAGGAGGCTTCGAGTCTGTGATTGACTTCCTGCTGCTGCAAACAACAAAGATTTAATGCAGAGAGGGAAATGTCAAATTAAATATCCTGATTCATGCTCAGTATTCCAGGTAGAAAAATCCAACCAAGTTAAGTCAGGTCCTCTGGACGGGTTCTTTTTGTTGAAACGTTTCGTCTTTCATCCAAAAGACTTCATCAGTCCGAGTAACTGCAACAAACTGTCTTATACAGTAAACAGCACCTTCACATATGGGCCTACCAGTTTGATGGTGCTCTGATAGCTTCTGGTTTTCATGTTCACTGTTCTGTCTCCTGCCACTAATCAGCG
Organism: Hypsolebias antenori; assembly: GCA_031762315.1. Classification (NCBI taxonomy): domain Eukaryota; kingdom Metazoa; phylum Chordata; class Actinopteri; order Cyprinodontiformes; family Rivulidae; genus Hypsolebias; species Hypsolebias antenori. The sequence goes on from JARVGS010001283.1 coordinate 23,288,860, forward strand.
CTCATGCATACACCTGCTACATGCTTGATTTAAGAGCCCCATCCATGCCAAGTTTTTTGCCAGATTATCAAACCCTTTATGGTACTAGATGTCCATTGCTTCACTCACGTTTATGTCTGATTCTCATGCCCGTCTTTTGGATGCACCTGCTCCTCGTCTGGTTTTGTTCTGCCCTTCTGACCCTGGTAACAACTACCCTGTCTGGCCTACTGGCTTACAGAGTGACCTCTGGATTTGTTTTTGGACCTCTGACTCCCTGTGCTTGACCCCTGTTTCGTCTTTTGAACCACGACCTTGGATTGCTCCACTGTCAATAATATTCACAGCATTAAAGGCCTCCCTCTGCAGCTGCTCTGCCATCAGTTACAGAGACATCATTTTACCAAGCTCCGACAGGTGGTTCCCACCTCACCTGCCTGAGAAGGTTAGTGACTGTTCTTCGTTGTCAGACATGCTTTGTAAAACATACAGTCCACCAACTATAATAGCTCTGCACATTCGTTCCTGCAGCTGGATCCAGACTCCCGCCAGCAGCTGCAAAACAATAAACTGTTTAACCATTCTTTTTGTCTGGCTGAATCTTCAAATCCAAAAACCTGGTCCTTGTCACTGGAGGCTAGTTGCAGCTCCTCGGACTGACGAAGTCTTCTGGATGCAAGACGAAATGTTTCAACGAAACGAAACCATCCAGAGGGCCTGACTTAACCTTGCTGGGTCAAATTAAATAGATTGTTCCACACTCTGTCAGTCAGCAACGACATGCAGTCGGTAAACGAGACCTGTCTTTGTCTTTGTTCCCATCCACAGATGGACGCTTTGCAGGAGGAGGAGGAGGAGGGTGAAGATGAAGAGGGAGTGGAGGACATGGAGCGTTGGGGTCAGGAGGCTCTTTTCTAAACACAAACACAGCTTTCAGGTCACCTGAGGCACTTCACGTTGAAGAGGAGTGAATATCACCGTGTGGGTGAGCATGCAGAGCCTCACCTCATAGGGGGAGGATGAAGGTGGAAAGGAAGAGGAGCAACCAGGGCGTTTGGATCCGCTGGAACTTTCCTGGTGTGCAAAAAACGAGCTTTGTTTGAACGTCTTCTTGAGCTTTAACCTTATTGTACAAACATGCTGCAAAGCACATCTGACCTCTCCTTCTTCACTTCCACTGCATGTGGCTTCACTGGCGAGGAGGCTGGTCGAGGAGTGTGAGGGCAAGGACTTCGAGAGGAAGGGTCTTTAACGTCTTTCCTGACCACGTGCCACAACAGGACAGATCAGAGCATGTGGGGTTCATCACAGCACACCATGCATGGGAGGAACTGAGATGCTGTTAGGTCATGCAGTTAGCAGTTTTCAAGCTTCACCAGTTCAAGCACTGGTCCTGACCTGTCCCTTTTTATGTCCAAAGCTGGATGTTTGACTGGCACTGAAGGCCGGGTACGTCGGGGGGGAGAGGGGAAGCGGGTGGGGTACAGGATACTGCTGTCCAGCACGCCTCTCCTGAAAGAAACCATTCAACCTGAAGCTCTGCGGGGGCTTTGTGAGGAGCATCTCTGGAGCCGTCTCACCTCTCAAACAGCGGTTTTTCAGCAGGTCGTTCTGTCTTCGACTCGCTCCTCGCCCTCTCTCGTTGAGGTGTGCCGACCGGCCTCTCGGGTCTGCTTTCCTCTCTGTTCCTGTCCTTTGTCAGGTCTTCATGCTTCCTCAGCTCCTCGACCCCTTTTCTGAGTGGCTCAACAGACCTCATCTTTTTCAGATCTTCTTTCACTGGGTCTGGTCGATGTTTTCCACTCTGCAGGTCCTGCATGCGTCTCTGCCTCTTGTTGTCCACTTGGAGCTTCTCTGTAGGCGTCTGCATTTCCTCCCTCGTTCCTCGAAGCCGTTTCTCGAGTTGGAGATCCTTGAGCTGCTTTTCACTGATTCTGGGTTCATCAGCAGGTCTCTTGTTGCTTATGTGGTGGTGGTTTTGTGTCTCCCTTCCAGTTTTGTCAGAATGTTGTTTATCAGAATCGGAGTCATGTTTTAGTTTAACATCCAGCATCCTAAAGGAAACAGATTTATTGCTTCTGTACCTCAGATCCAAAAACATAATCATTTCTTTTAACCAATACAATTTAAGAAACATTCAGAATGGACTAACTTGAGCTCTCTTTTTTTTTTACCTTGGAGACCTCTGTAGAAGAACAGACTGTACTTATAAGTAGAAAGTTTCAGAAACAATTTGCAGCCACTGCCCCAAATTCCAACATCAACTGTTAAATGAACATTTTGTTGGTCAAATTTAAAAAATAAAACCATAAAACTTTACAGTAACCTGGGGTTATTTTATTCTCATCAATTAAAGATGAATAATATAAAGTTCTAGCTTTACGGAGCACTTTTTTGTGTGTTAACAGGCTATCTCTCCAGGATAAGTAACGTTAGTGGAGCGCCATTTTCATTCTAGCTTTCTAGATGTATGTTTTAAAGTATGTAACTCAGAACTGAACCAATGAGCTTATATTCTCTGATTACTTTTTCAGTGGAGCAGCTTTATCGAGTCAAGTTTGCAAAGTAGTTGTAAAATTATCAACTAGATCTAAGTCACTTCTCTCTGATGTATTACTCTGCAAGACGAAGGAAAACTATGGAAGAGAATCTTTAAATTTGGTTACAGCTATATCAGGTTCGACTTTCTGTGACCAATTTAAAATGTAAATGATGTTTTTAACGTGCTGTATCCAGAAAGAGCTGGAGTTTTTGGAGTTTTGTCCCCATTTGGTCAAAACACCATTGTTTTGTAGGGCAGGGTTGTTTTCTTTGTGTGCGTGTATTTCTGGTCCATGTTGTACAATATAATGTTATAAAAATTTATAGTGCTGTGCACTATACTCCCAACTAAGCTTCTTGTTTTTATTTATGATTTGTACTTTTTTTTAAGCTTTGGTTTATTAAAATGAACAAAAATGTGAACAGAACAGTAACCAGTGTGCAGCTAATTCATGATAAAGCTGCATCGTGCTGCTGTGACTGGCTGCCACACTTCATTTCTGCTGCTTTAGACCGGGATGGTAAACACTGGCACTGCTGACACATTAATATGAGCCAGTTAGAGGAGAAAAAGAGGTTTTCTGGAGCTGCTCAAACCTCGCTCCGTGCTTGTGATATGGAATTTGGCTCAACAAAGTGGCTCTTATCAGCAGAAGCCCCGGCTCTTCAGTTTGACCTACAGCTGTGGACCTGTTAGAGCTTTTCAAGTGTTTTACAAGAGCTTCAAAAGCACCAAGAGCTTCAGAGACTGAACATGAAGGTAGGACAAAAATAAAAACTACAAAAATTAGAATTTTACATGAAATTGTTGTGGAACTTTGAGTGTGTTTGATTAAACGTGCTGGAACAGCTGAAACTGAATTGTTGGAAGTTCAAACAAGCAGAAGCTAAAATTATCTAAACAAACAAAAAAAAAGGTAAAAGCTACAGTAGATAAAAGCTAAAGACAACAAAACAAGAGCTTAAACCTAAAATTAGCTAAAATTTACTCAAAGCTAAGACCAGCAAAACAGAGCTAAAAGATATTTGCAAAGTTAAATGAAGAAAACTGTAGCTCAAAGCTGAAACTAGAAAACAGCAAAAAGCTAACACCAACAAAATGGTAGCTAAAAGTAGCCAAATATAAAGCAGTATACAGTACTAAACATTTCTAAAAACATGGTGGGTTTTAATGATATGAGGCTATTTCAATGATTTATGTAAATAAAATAATAGTTAAATACTGTAATTCAAAAAGTATAAGTTCTTTGAAAAACAAAACAAAAGCTGCAATGTCTTGAACGGCCTGAACGTTTTGACATTTGAATGGCTGAAATAGCTAAAATTGTGCTAGTTACTTATTGTAAAAATAAAAAAAAGAAAAAGAAAAAAAAAAAGAAACCGACTCAGATTTCACACAATCAAATAAAATAGGACAATAAAAACAAATGCATTTGTTTAATTGGTAAAATTATGCTTTTTCTACCCTTAGTAAAGGTATAATTTATATTATTAAGGTGTATTTCTGTACATCCGCATGTTCTTAAACTGGTGTTTTAGATTAGAAGTTTGGAACTGAAATAAGAAAAAAAAATTTTTTAGGTCAAGTTGCATAATAGTTGCACACTGTGTGTGTGTGTGTGTGTGTGTGTGTGTGTGTGTGTGTGTGTGTGTGTGTGTGTGTGTGTGTGTGTTATTGTTAATAAGCATTACAATACAGGTAAGCAGGTTGAGCTCTTTTTGTAGACAGGAAGCAGGTGTGGTGCTCTGTGTCACATGGACGTGTGTAGTTTCTGTGTGTAACTGACCTGCTGTGTGTCCTAGAGGGTGAGACGTTGGGAGCTGTGGGCCCAGAGTCCAAACCGTTCTTCAATTCAGACTCTTTGTCAGAGCAAGGCTGACCAGGGTCTGTGGCAGTCAATTGGGGAGCGGTGTGAACAAATCTTTAGTATCAGAATGGATTTAGTGTGTGTGTGTGTGTGTGTGTGTGTGTGTGTGTGTGTGTGTGTATGTGTGAGGACTAATCTTACTCAGAAGTCTCTTCCAGTCTTTAATGAGGACCTTGGCCAAAGTGATGACCTCTTCATCTGTGCAGTGCTTCCTGATGTTGTTCACAGACATGCCAATCCTCGTCTCCTGAACAACAAAGCACAAAACAAACATTACGAGCTTTTAGCTTCAAGCACAATTTGCTTAAGACAGGGGTTCCCAAACTTTTCCATGCCATGGCCACCCCAAACAGCATTATCTTCTGGCCGAGCCCCCCTCACAAACCCACAAACAATGCCACAAAACATGTAAAGAAACATCAACTTTTAGAATGTTTTAACTTTTATTCACCATATTCAGTTAATTATGAGCATATATTAACTAACATGTTTTAAACACTGTACTATATTCCCACTGGAATTATTTTTATTATTATTATTACACTTTTTTATTTTTTATTTTTAATCAACTTCTCTCCAGCATTCTGGGGCCCTGGGCTGCGGCCCCCATTTTGAAAAACACACTGAACAGGAATATGAAAATAAAAATAAACGTTCAAAGTGACCTGAAGAAGTTTGAGAGTCATGTTGAAGTCTTTCAGCTCTTGCAGCAGCTCCATCGCGCCCTCCTGTTCAAACAGCAAAGAAATGGTCACAACTCAGTCCAGTTTACAAATAACTGAGCTAAAGTCTGACGTGTAGCTGAAACCACTAGATAATTTAGGCTCTCGCAGATCTCGCGAGATCTCGTACAATGTACGAGACTAGAAAGCAAAAGTTTGCAAAACGGCCACACACAAGTTGGAACATCTCTTATCACAACCTGACGCGCTGTGGCACATTAAAAGCGGCGGGCGATCTGCAGTTCTTCATTATTTATTTACATCAATATGTTCAAATATAAACCTGTCAACAGACTAAACTGATTCTGGATCAAATTTGACTTTTGCCTCAAGCTCGGCTTTCCAGAACGAAATAAAGTTGCTTTACTGGAGCGTTCTAACAAAGAATATTCACGAGGCAGTTTATTGTAACTTCCTGTAGAAAAGAAACATGAAGTTTATTTTTTTTAATTATTTCTCCAGGAATGTGAGGAACATGTCGGTTCCTGCAGGAACAACAACCTTCTGCCTGCTGTTTACTTCAGCTGCACACGTTCATTTATCCGAAAATATCTGCACCAGATCAGCGGCGACAGCTCAAATTACCCGCATGACACCGACCCCACCACACACGCGCGCGCGCGCGCGCACGCACGCACAGAAAGAGAAGCGAGCCCCCCGCGCGCCAAACACCTGTTGATCTGTTCCAGACCTTCAGCTCTCGGAGGAACCAGTCTCCTTCGGTCGCAAAGATCCAGCAAAGCGTTTCATTCCTGCTCGTGGGCCCTTTCAGCGCGGCACGCGCACACGATCGGGACACGCGCCACCCGACTGCGCGCGTCAAAGCTCTCCAGCCCTCACCGTGTTGTTCCGAGACACCATCTTGTCCAGCTTCCTGGCGATCCGGATGAGGTCTTCCTCTCGGGTCATGGCTGCATGTAGTCCACCTTGACGCGCGCGCACGTGACGGTTGAAGGCTTTTTGACTTTGAAGCGAGCGAAAAGCAAAAGAAACTGGAAAGTTGGGTTCGGCCGCGCGGGCTGGACTTTACGCACCGTGCGCCTCCATTGAGCGCGTGAGGCGTGTCCTGCAGCGCGAGCCGCGCAACAGCTGCACTATATTTAGTTGGAGATATCAGTCAGCTGTTGTGCTGCACTTTGCTTCTGCTTTTACACAAACGCGCCTTTCAAACAGAGCACGGACGTTTTCTTCTGGTTTGACCTGGCTGCATGCGCGTCCGAGGTCCACGTGCCAGAACCTGTCCACTTCGAACTGGGCCAGGGTTTAATCATTGATCTCTACAGTGAGGGCAAGGAGCAGCGCGTGCTGAAAATATTTACACATCTGTGACAGCTGAACAGCCTGACACAGAATCACACTTCCATTTGTTTGTCTTGCACACGCACAAACACGCACGCACACACCTGGAAAGGAACTCTTAACTCTGTAAATGTGAAGTTATGCACTGCTGAACATAGCTCTTCAATTTGAACTCAAATATTTTTAACTAAGAAGCAACAAAAAATAAAAAAGTACAGTACATTAATTCGTTTTCTACCGCTAGAGGGGGCTGTGCACCAGGTCTCTTTATACATCTACGTCCGCTCAGTACCGTCTCCAACCTGCAGAGAGCAGCAGTGAGCTGGACTCTTCCTAAGAAGAGGTGGAAATCCCACAACACCCTGTTCTATGTGACCCTGTTGAACCCTGTTTAAGAACTTTTCAGTTCAACTCAACTTTTAGTTATACAGGTTAGTCTCTAAGACAAGTTCTATTTTATTTCCCTCTGTAGACGTCGATGAGTTTATATATCAAGTTCAAGGTTCTTTATTGTCATTCGCGTCACATTTGGTGCATGAGGTGGAACGAAATTGTGTACACAGGGTCCCATTTACATATAACACAATAGCAAAATATAAACTGGAAAAGAAACTGTACGAAGGATCTAAGATATAAATTAAGAAATACTATGTACACTAAACTCTTAACAGTGCAAAATAATACGCCCAACAACAGCAGCACAAGCATGAGGCTGTGTGAGTAGATGAGTACGAATGAATACTGCAGCATGAACTAAATCAGCAGCATGAGATCAGCCTCATGGTTAATCAGCAGCACAAATCAACAATCAATATATAATCATATCAATATTATGTATGCAGTGTATGTATTTTGCTATTTTGTGGTGTAACTGGGACCCTGTGTACATAATTTTGTTCCACCTCACATACCACATGTGATGGAAACAACATATATATATATATACAGGTAGTCCTCGACTTAAGGCGCCCTCGACTTACAGCAACTCGGACTTAAGAACGGGTGTG
>JARVGS010001283.1:23366958-23378801 GCA_031762315.1 Hypsolebias antenori
TTTGAAGAGAGTCTATTTATACTATTTTTGTTTTGTCTTTGTTTTTCTAACTTAAAAAAATAGCTAGAATTTTGCTCTCGAACATACGAATGCACCTTTGGCTTTATTGATATATAATTGATCAAGTTTTAGTTGTGAAGATCTGCTTGCTGTGCTTCAGATAAATGTTCTGGCAATAAGGAGGATAGTGAGAATAAATTGGCTTTTAGATTACTTTCTTATAATTTCTTTTTTGGGTTTAGAACTTGTTTCTATAAACAATCTTCTTAGCTCATGTTTTAAAAGCTCCCATTGATTTTAATATTCCACTTTATCTTCTGCAGTTTTAAAATGTTCTGAGATTTTCCTTCGTTATTTCAATTAGAGACGTTCTCTTGAATAATAAACAAAAAGAAGAAATATGTCAACATGTCAGGGCTGGAGGAGCTTCTCCCATCATCTTCTGATGACTTCATCAGAGATAACCTGGTGGAGAGTAAAGAAGTTGTTGGCTCCTTTTCTTCAGTTAGGGTGCTGAGTGTATCTGATGGAAACCAGCACATTGTTTTTACAGGATGTCGGGCCCTCTGAGCGCACGTGTTCAACAGCTCCTTCACGAGGGAGTCGTCCATCAGAACAGACGACCTTTGCTTTGACCAGTTCACTCCAACATGGTTCTGGATAAACTTATAAACAAAACAAACTACCGTGTAGTCTTCCTAAAGAGAGTCTCACACGATAAAACACTTTGGTAAAGGTTTATAAAGTACTGTTTGCAAGAACTGCGATAAAATCTTCAAGACTACCTTCGTTCAAAGATGGCAGCAGCCCACTTCGGCCTTAAAACACAGACTAGCCACTAGCTCATCAATCTGGCCAGAGTGAAAGTAGCATCCCTTGAAGAAATGCACTTTAAGAGACTTTACCCAATCTGTTATTACCCAGTGTGTGATGAGTCTCAGCTACTACCACAGTGACTTTTAGCTTACTGTGTTTTTCAGACTATAAAGCGCACCGGATTATAAGGTGCATTAAGTGAAACAAGTTCATTTGGACAGATTTTTGAGTGCCATGTACCACATACAATTAATTTGAGCTCAGTACGCTCAACCAGAATTCATCCATAAGACACACCCGATTATAAGGCTCACTGCCGATTTTTGAGATAATTAAATTTTAAGTGCGCCTTAGACTCTGAAAAATACGGTAATACTGGTAGCTGTAATATTGAGTTGTAGTCTTTTTGGTGTTAATTGGATGTGCTGTAGTGGCCATCTTGAATCAGGAAGACTCATAGTTTATCTGTTGCATAAGTTCATCCGTTGATTAATTTCTATAAGTTTAATAACTATCCAACCAGTAATTTATGAGCCATTTTGTTAAATGCATGCATCCACACGCAAACTCAAATTACATGAATGCTCACTTGTCACAGTAACAAGATTTTTTTTTTTAAAGAAGACGTTTAACAAAGATCTACAACAGGTAAGATATTAATTGTTCAGAACCTTTCAACGCACCTCTATTTCAAACGATCCAAACTTTTTTAATTCCAAAAATTAAAACAAATACTGTAATTGAAAAGGGCAAAGCTTGTCATATTTACTAACCAAATGTTAGTTTCATCATTAAACTACAAAAATCCAGACAAATCTTTTACTACACACCCTGCAGGCCTCGCTGCAGAAAGAGAAATGTGCAAAACTCACATTTGTAGTTTCATTTTTAGTTACAAAAAAAAAAAAAAAGGCAATTCTCCTTAACTGCTAGAAGACTGAAGTGACTGAACTCAAAGTGATAGTCACATCCTGCCCTCTGGTGGCAAACGCCAACATTTACTTTAGCCAAGAGCATTTCATCATCACAAAGGTCAAAGTTTCATGCAGGAGCATCAGAAGGTTGCAGTCCTACTCACCATGACTGAAACCTGCGCTGCAGCTGCAACATGCTTTTCAACAGCGAAATAACAGAAGCGTCCCAGACGTTCACACCAAAACACACCGAGCAAAACCAAAACAGTAAATGTGACGACAGCGCTATGCCCTGACGGTTTAAATGTTAGAGAATGGACAAAAGGGAAATAATATGAAACACACAGAGATGTTACTTCTTAAATTTAACCCATTTCACTTTGTTATACATAAAAACATCCAAATAAAGTGTTTATCCTTTAGTTTTTTCCCCAATGGGACACCTTTGATGAGAACTGAACATGCAGAAATAATCATTCCCTTCAAAACCAACCTGTCAGGTTGTTTCTGGTAAATGGATTCAGATGACGACACAAGGCTTAAAATGTCTCTCTCTAGTCAAACTATAAATTCTAACTTTAACGCATTTAGAGTCAAAGTTTTAGTCCTTTTACATTTAAACCTTAGTTTGCATAAGATATTTGCTGGAACTTAAACAGTGAGGTTCTGCTGGAGGTGTGGAGGGATGCTCCGAGTGTCCAAAACAAAAAAGGAATAAAGATTTTAAAAAATATATCTCTATTGTGTTTTCACACGACTCTAAATCCTCACAACGACGTCTGGAGACATGAAATCCCATCATGCATCACGACTTCTAAGAGGAAAGTGTATTTGTATCCAGAACCATTTGTAGGTGATAAAAAATAAAGCAGCAGTGCGTGCAGCTGGAGCGTCAGCACTCCCCTCGGTGCAACGGGGTGAAACCGATGTCGGGTGCGTCGCCGAGAACCAGAGCGCTGCGGCTGAGCGACGGCGACGGAGAAGCCAGGCGGAAGGCTGGGTTGATGGAGTGCAGCGAGTCCCTCCTGATGCGTTCGCTGAACTGAAGACAACGAGGAGCCGCGGCCTGGCCGTCGTGCTGCCGCGAGCAGCCGGCGGACAGCGAGGAGGGCTCTGCTGGAGCGCTGGTGGGAACCTCCTGGACCAGGGGGGTGGTCTTTGGGGTCCCTGCAGGGCACAGGCCATGAAAGTCAGAGGAGTTGACCATCTTCTCCAACACATCCTTTGTGCTCTGAGTGCACTGGGTGGACAGAGAGAGAGAGAGAGAGAGATGAAGATGTCAAGGCCACGAGAAGGAGCTGAAGTTTAAATGACGTGGAGGAAACTCATCACAGTGAAAGACACGAGGCCCGGTGAGGACAGAGAGTCAAATGGAGAAGCATGACGTGAGTTAGTTGCTGCCTCTGAAATGACAACGTTCATGTGCAAATCAAACAACTGAAGTTGGGAGGTTTTCTAAAATGCAACAAAAAGGATTTTTTTTTTCCAGCACGCCAACATATAAAACGTATTGTATTTAGAGCAAAAAAACTTGTGTTTAATACATTAAGTTAGACTAGGCCTGTCGCGATAATCAATAAATCAATTAATCGCATGATAAATTAAAATTATCTACCTCATTTTCATTTATCAGCTTTATCGTTTCTTCGTGTCTCTCTCTGGCTACTGAAGACACTGACCCCTCCCTTCTCTTTAAACTCTCTTTTAACCGTCCAAAATCTCGTTTATGGATCATTAAAAGCAGCTAAGCTGAGAAGCTAAGCTACGAGCTAAGCTAACAGGCCAACCTCAGAGAAAAAAAACCTCGTTCTTCTCGAAGCTCCAAAAGTCACAGATGAAACCTGTGCTTTTGTCTAAAAACTTGTTTTTCTCTGCAAAAAGAAGCTAAGAACTTTACTGATTTTTTTATTAAAAGCTTTGTGTGAAAAACACTTTGCTAAAGAGTTCAAACCACACCGAGTGTCCGCCATTTTGAAAACCAATGAGAGGCGGCCCATGTCACGTCAAGGGGCCTCCCTCCCATTTTTCTTAGAGACACACTGCTTGCTCCCTCACTATCCATCCTTCCATTAAAACTGTCTTATACTGCCATCCAGTGGTCAATAAAAGGTACTACACACAAAATTAACCAACATTTCATCATAAATTTAACAATAATTACTAATTATTGTCAAATTTCAAACAATATTATCGTTTATCGCAATAATTTCTGAGACAATAAATCATGCAGAAAAATGTGTTGTGACAGGTCTACATTAAGTCACTGATATCTCATTTCTGATGCAGGTTTAATTAAAAAAAATCTGATTTAAAACTTTATATATAAGAAATTATGGGGGAACCTTTCTGCTGCATGTGAGAACTTCCCAACATTCCTGAAAAAAAAAAAAAAGAAAAAGTGCACAGAAAGAGAATTCAGCTTGTGTTTCAGACTCAGCGAGTAGAGCTGCGTTTGTCACCACTCATGCACAGAAACATACCGACAGCAGAACATTTGCAAGTCGACAACAGAAAGGTCATCCGCCCTTAAGACGAGTGAGTTAATGAGAGGAACAGACGGAGTGGCCGTGAAGCATGCAGAGAAACAATCAACACAAACCCATCACAGCATCTGCACGAGCTGTGCTCTGCTTTAGTTAGACGTCTGGACAAGCACATGAAGACAGTGAAGAGAGGCTGGGAGCGGTTTAACGTTGAGCCCTGCTCTTACCATCAACCATCTACATGCAGCAGAACCCTTCAGGACGTGCAGGACACAGAAAAGTCCTGACAGTTCTCCTCCTGGCAGGAACAGATACAGTACAACACTGAAACACATCACATGTTCGTTACAGCCGTTTACACACATCGTTTAAAAAGACACAACCAGTTGTTTCTTATCGTCTGACTTCAGGTCAGTTAGGGTTCACAACGTTACTTCTATTTGTCGAGTTTGATTATTTGACTTTGTTGTGGCTCCTCGGACTAATGAAGTCTTTTGGATCAAAACCATCCAGAGGACCTGACTGAACTTTGTTGGATTATTTCTATTTGCTTGATGCCCAAATAATACTTGGTAGCGTTGCAGCAACTTGGCTCAAACCTTTCCTTCCATAAGCTTCTCACGTTAACTTGTTGGCATTTTGTCCCATTCAGAACCGGTGGAACGGAGTCAGGTGTGAAGGCCTCCTGGTTCACGTGCACGTTCTCAGCTCTGCCAAGTTTCCTCTGAGCCTGATCGGAGCTTTGTGATGGTCACACCTAAACCTCAGCTTGGCAGTGAGTCTAGGGTGCATGTGAAGACCCATTTGGGTCCAGTCTAGCTGATGTCTTGAGATGTTGCTTCAATATTTCCACGTTCTTTCTCCATGGTGCTGTCAGTTTTGTGACATGTCCTTGCCACCCCCGTACTTCACAGTATGATGGTCTCAGGCTTGCAAGCTTTCCCTCCATGTTCCTCCAAATGTTCATTATGAGCAAACCAATTCATTTTAGTTTCATCAGACCACAGAACGTCTCTAAAACCTAAGGTCATCCCTGGTTTGTCCGACACTTTAAGCTCATCTTAATCTTAGATCTTATTCCGGTTTTTCTTTTACATTTTATATTTTTGTTGGACGTAACTGGGACAGTTTCGTTCCACATGTACCACATGTGGTGTGCATGACAAATAAATAACCTTGAATCCTTAATGTTGTCGTTGGAGTCACTGTTGGTGCAGGACTTGTTGCACGGTGGATAATGACGGCTTCAGCCTGCATCTTCACGTCTTTAGCTTTTGTTTTGGGACTGATACACAAGTTTCACACCAAAACTAGTTTATTTTGGGAACACAGAACCCGTCGCCTTCCTGAGCTAAATGAAGACGGGACAGGACGTGGTGTTTTTACTTGTGCATAAATGTTTGAGCAGACGAACCTTCCTGCATCTGGAAACTGTACCCAAGGATGAACCAGAGTTGTGGAGGTCAACAATACACCTGCTGACGTCTTGGCTGATCTTTAATTTTTCCACACTTTCAGACAAAGAAGCAGCGTCTTTAAAGTTTGCCTTAAAATGAATCCACAGATTTAACTCCAGTGTTGTCAACTACCAATCAGAAGCTCCCAAAGCCATGACATCATCATCTGGACTTTCCCAGTTGTTAATGATAATCTTAGTAACGTGTGACTTTGAAAAAAAAAAAAATTTAAATAAATAAAGTTCTCATTATGGGCGGCTGTGGCTGAGCGGTTAGAGCAGTCGTCCTCCAATGAAAGAGCTGGGGGTTCAAATCCACCAGCAGTCGCAGGCTGAAGTGTCTCTGGGCAAGACACTGAAGCTCTCATTACCTCACACACATCAGTGTATGATGTGATAAAGCTCTGATTAGTCTCTTTGGAATGAGTTGTTCAATTAATTTTGTACAGTTATAGCAGAATGCTGTATGAATGTGTAAATGAGGCACAGATTGTAAAGAGCTTTGAGTGTCTTGAGAAGATAGAAAGATGTTATATAAGCACAGTCCATTTATTATTATTTGGGCATTTAGTAAATTGAAATGGGAATCCTGACTTAAAACAGAAAAAAGTTTTAGTCTGAGTTAGTGTCAAAGTCAGAAAATATAACGGTTTTGTGTCTTTGTATTCAGTGTATGAAAACATTTGGTTTCAACTGTAAAAATGTGTTCAACCAACTCCTGCTGAAACGTAAAAATCCACAAATACAACATCTTCAAAAGTTCTTCATGCCCGTTCATGACTCGGCTTTAAGTACAGACTTTAACTTAAAAAGTAAACTAAATAAAACAAACAGAAAATTACAAAAATAATGTTTATTAAACATCTAAAAAAAATAAGTATTTGCATGTAAAAATAAAAAGAATGTAATTTACAGACCAAACAAGGCAAAGTTAATAAATATATTCAAGGCATAAAATAAAGGATAGCATTAAAGTGCTAATGTGAAATAAATATTTTAACTTGATTAAAAAGAGTAACAGAAAGCTGGTTTGTGTGCACAAACTTTCACTCCAACAGAAAACTCAGGTCAGCACCACAGAACTTTATACAGCAATGAGTTGAATTTCTTGGTGTCTAAAAGTAACAGATGAAGACGAGCCACAAACACGATGGCTTCCTGTCAACGAGATCAACTCAGCAAACTACTCTGAACATAAATATTACACCAGGAGCAGAAAAAAAAACAGATTTCAAAACTTTTTCAAAAACTTTTCAAGCCTCTGTCGTTTTTACTCAGAAAACTGTGCCGAGGTCTTTGTGGAGAACTTGGTTGTGAATTAGCAGGAGGAAAACAACAAGTCTGTTTTAGTAAATAATCCACGGGAAAATGTGCAAACTCCAGACCAGTGGGAACACAGAACCAGGACCGCATGGGTTCAGCACTACTGGAGGGGCTGAAGGTGGCGGTCTGGACGTTGGGGTGGGGGATACATGTGGGTGAGGAAGTCAGTACAGAAGGGAAGCTAAAACAAACAAACAAACAAACAACAGCTATGGGGCAGCCAGGAGTGGAGAGGGACCACGAGCCGGTTCATCCTACCATGTTTGCATCGTTCTTGGCCGTGAAGGGAAGCAGCTCCGTCTCTGACGCCGGAGCAGCCGGCAGCGCATCAGGAGGAACGAAACCTCTTCTGTCAATCAGGCTGAAGGACAAAACAGGCCACTTTGTTACCATGACGATAGCTCTTTCATATACTGATGAGCTTCTGTCAGCGTTGCTCACCTTGGAGGCATGGGGCCACATAACGTCACACAGCAGTTGGTTACAATGTTGTTGTGACTGTACGGGTTCCCAGAATCCTCTGCTCCTCTTTTACTCGACCAAGACCCCTTAATCTGTGAATAAATGTGACAGTTAATGTGCACATCCTGTGCACAATTCCCTTTTTTTTTTAAACAAATAGAAAAATGAACTTACATCTTCGTTTGTGGTGAGGTTGGAGGCCACTAAGTAGGTATGGAAGCCTGAGAGGCCCAGAATAGACCAGATGGAGAAGAAACAAACGACCAGTTCCACCACAGTGGAGACGAAAACGTCAAGGTGTAATAATGTTTACAACGATCAATGAAGGCACAACAGCTACATTTCTGTGAAATAGTGCGACTGTTTACCACAACAGAAGCTTCAAAGTTACTAAAACAAGCAGAATATTTTGCATTCTGTCATGTTTTCTTAAATCACAGCACAGTGAGCCGTTTGGCTAGCCCTACCACTGACAAAACCTAAGAAATGTAAATATCTCATTCAATCAAAAACAACGTGCTGTCTTGGTGATTATTCTTCTGCAAAATACAAAATTAACTGGCTAATGATGTGGTTATGACTTTTCAAAGCCAAATGCCCACAAACAAATGTTCAGTACATCTTAGTTTGAAAACTAATGTCTAAATGCACGAGCTGCACCACAAGACAAGGACCGCTCTATAAATACACTTTAAAGTCAGAGAGACGTGCACACCAGCACACACTGATGGCCTGCACATGATGCAGCTCACCCATTACTTCACACCTACTTTAAGAAAACAAATTAAACAACTTTGAAATCGTGCATTTATTTCTACAACTGTCAAGCGACTGAAATCTTCCCATATAGTCATAAAGAAGCACAACTGGCTCATCTGGCTGAGAGTTGTGCTGGTGCAGCTCTATCAGGCAGGAAATGTTTCATCAATAGTACATTTTAGACAAAACTGCAGCAACTTTTAAAAGATCTCATTTTAATCATAAACCTGCTGACAGGATAAAAATTCTGCTGACTTGAAGGATATCTGGCAGGACTTTCTTGAATGGCCTGGACAATGCTTTTACCTGCTTGGGAACCTGGAGAGAAATAAAATCAGAAACGTGAGAACACGACGTCGCCCTGAGCGTCTGTCGTTTCGACACGATAAAGAGAACTCACGCAGGGTGATGTGAGTGATGACGCAGCCGAATATGAAAGAGGTCAGGAAGGACAGGGAGACGATGAAGCTGTAGAAGAAGCGGTAGTTGCGTTTTCCCACACAGTTTCCCACCCATGGGCAGTGGTGGTCGAACCGTTCTGAAAATAAAATTAACATATTAGTAACCCTTTACAATCAGTTTTTAAATGGTTTGTAAACAACAAAAAGGTCAAAAACATTATTTTTTGCAATATTCTTCAGGTAAAAAAAACATAAACGCAAACTAAAAATGTATTTAATTTGTATTTTTATCAAGTGTAAAAACAGAATATTTGTTCATTTTTATTTTTATGTCAGTGAGGCATTAAGACGAGGAAAACAAAACCTAAATATTAAATACTTCATCTACGGTTCATATGCAGGTGCATCTAAAAAAACTGAATATTGTGAAAAATTTTCAATTTTTTTGTCAGTCACTTGAAGAAGTGAAACTCATTCAGAGTCAGTTACGCAGAGTGAAATATTTAAAGTCTTTACTTCTTGGACTTGTTATGATTATGGCTTACAGATAATAAAAAACTAAATTTACTTTCATCCGAAGAGCAACAGCCCAATTCTGTGTCTCCTCAGCAGGTAAGACACTTCTGACATGGTCTCTGGTTCAGGCGTGGATCGACTTGAGGAATGAGATGTTTGTAGCTCATGTACAGGAGTTAGTCAGCTGATTAGGGTGTGACATCATGAGTTTACAGTAAAGCGCTATGTGTTGAAATTAGTTCTCTGTATTGAACCCATCCCATGTGAGATACATCCAGCCAGGTGGAGCAGTGGACAGCTATGTAAGCACTCAGGGAGCAATTAAGGATCAAGTGTCTTGACCAGCGACACCACATCTTCACAATACATTTTCTGAGACACTGAATTTTGTTTTTTTTTTTATTATCTGTAAGACATAAGTCATCAAAATCACAAGAAACAAAGGCTTGACTTATTTCACTTTATGTGTAATGAATCTATTTAATATGAGTTTCATTTTCTGAAATGTTTGGCAAAAGAAATTGCAACTTTTTCACAATACAATGTACCTGTATACAATTTTTTTTAGATGCACCTGTAATCAACCGATCCCCTGAACCCAGTGACATTTTAGTATACTGTACACGAGTAAAAGCAAAGAATGCTGCACCTACAAACGCAAGCTCAACGTCTAAACTGTGAACGTGGATTTCACAAAATATTTAATAACATGGCAACCTTGTCAAAGACTCCAGGAGGCTGGAAGAACCATTTGAGGTTTCTTATTATACCATACCAACTTTATTTATAGAGCATATTATGCACCCAACAGGACCAAAGTGCTGTACACAATCATATAATACAATACAATGATAAAATGGAAAGGTCATAATTTAAAACAGGAATAAAATAATAAAATACAAACAGTAAAACAAGGTCAAAATATCTCCGATTGTGCTAAAAGGCCAAAGAAAAAAGACGCGTTTTAAGAAGAGACTTAAAAACAGCAATTGACGAGGCCTGTCTTATGTGCAATGGAAGGTCATTCCTGAGCTTAGGAGCTACCACAGAAAAAGCACGGTCCCCTCTAAGCTTACGCTTTGTCTTCGGGACCCTCAGAAACAACTGGTCAGCTGACCTGAGTGGACGAGAGGGTGTGTAAGAACGTAGCAGCTCAGACAGGTACGGAGGGGCATGGCCATTAAGAGCTTTAAAAACAAATAAAGTATTTTAAAATGAATCCTGTAATGTACCGGCAACCAACGCAAAAAGGCCAAAACGGGAAATACTATCAAATTTTCTTGTACCTGTTAAAAGTCATGCAGCTGCATTTTGAACCCTCTGAAGCTGGGAAATACATGAATCACTAATACCTATATAAAGTGCATTGCAGTAATCTAGCCGTGCGGTCATCCATGCATGGTGTACCTAGTGAGTTTGTAGATTCTTACAACTACTTGGGAATCTTGGTTGATGCACATCTCTCTTTTAAGCCACATGTCAAAAACTTGATAAAGAAACTGAAATTAAAACAGGGTTTCTTTTTCAGAAATAGTTTTTGCTTAACTCTGAATGCCAGAAAACGCCTTGTAGCTGCTACTTTCCTACCAGCCACTGACTATGGTGCAATAAATACTTTGTTAAAGAGTGTTTATTAAAGTATTCATGGATTAATTCAAGCTCCCTGAGGCGAACTGGTCTGGGAAGCTCAGTCCTCACCTCCTTCTACAGGTTTGCAGTGGAGAGTAGGGATGCACAACATAATTGACATGGTATCGGTATCGGCCAGTGTTAACGGTAATTTTCAATATCGGACATCAGCCATTCCATTATAATAACTCACCGATATAAAAAGCGCTGTTTTTGCCTGCAGCAGCAGCTCAATGTGATGACGTTGCAGCGCAATGCGATGACATCATCCGATCTCATGGCGGAGAGGAATATTCCGATCTCACGGCGGAGAGGAATATTTAAAATGTTGGCGTGTGGAAGTTTTATTTTTCTTTGGTGAGGATGTCGGATTCCGAAGATTTGTGGACTACGATGAGCCTCACTACATCGTCCGCAGTCGGATATATTTTTCCGATGTAACCTTACCCAAGTTACAACCGTCATTTCTGACAACGTTGAGAAGCTAATAGCTGATAGCACGACTTGTTGGGTGAGTTTTCCCACAGACATTTAGACGTCATGTTAGCCCCATTAGCATGATTAGTCTTACAGCGCAATGGATAGACAAAAACTTTGAACTTGAAAAGGCTGTCCTTCTTGCACAGGAGTGCAGAGGACCCCACACAATGCAACTTGGAACCCGGAACAAGCCTCCACAAGTAATAAAGCATCGCAAGCGACTAATGCTAATAAATAACGTTTAATACTATTCATTTAATATACAGTAAGTTAAAGTGCTATGCATATTGTATGGCTGTTACTGAATATATGTCACCAGCTCTAACAGCTATTGCACAATTTTTGTAGCAAATAAGCCTAAATAAGAGGGATATGTTCTGACAAAGGAACGTTGATAAAATATCTGTATCAGTATCGATTATCGGCCAAATAAGTTTTATCATATTGGCATATCGGATATCGGCCAAAAATCCAATATTGTGCATCCCTAGTGAAGAGCATCCTTTGCTCCAGCATCACCGTGTGGCATGGAGGCTGCACAGCTGCAGAAAGAAAAGCTTTGCAGTGAGTGGTGAAGGCTGCACATAGCTCTGTTAGGAGTCAG
>JARVGS010001283.1:23382366-23395477 GCA_031762315.1 Hypsolebias antenori
TCTATATAATATATATATATATATATATATATATATATTTATATATATATATATATATATATATAGAGAGAGAGAGAGAGAGAGAGAGAGAGAGAGAGAGAGAGAGACTGGAAATGCAACTTTTGACAGATTATACATTTTTCAAATCTCTGATAATCTAGTTACACAATATTTTTGTAGTAATTCGTGCAGATTGCTGATTTGTATGTGGCATTAATGAATGCACCATGCTACAGCACTAGCTCTGGTTGATCCAATAATGTTTAGTCATGCAACATTTATTTATACAGGTTAATCCCATGGAGCCTCAGGGACTCATTTATGAGAGGCCTGAAAATTATTACAGTATTTCTATCTCATTACAACTTATTTTTCCCCATGTAAAATCCTGTTTCACTGTTTGAAGCATGTCCTTGTTTTAGTTTTGTTTGGGCTGTTTATTTTTTTTTAAGATGGTGACAGAAATTTTACAGAATTTACACATGAAGTGAAAAGCAAAAGGTTCAGTATTCCACAATATTACAAGGTGTAGTGAATAAAAATGTGCAACAAATGAAACTGAAGTGTCATGATTGTATTGTTAAACGTCAGTGTCTCCGTGCTCCAGATAAACCTGCCTGGAGTCAACAGTGTTATAAAACATGCTTACTTTTAATGACAATCTGTGCCAGATTATTAGACATAACTTCAGAAATTAAAGTACCATTGTTACTCTCTTAGCGGAATCAAAATTACTAAACTAGCTGAACTGTGTGAAATGGAGTTTGTTTTTGTTCAAATTGTCTACCTATCAATCTTAACGACTCCCTTATTTAATTATCAAGTAAAATACCCAAAACAATGGAGGTCCCCTTACCCACGAGTGTCCTTGAATGAGACAGAAAAATGTTTTCAAGGTTCAAGACAGATGATGCAATTTTGTATGCAATGCATATATACTTTGATATTCTTTGCACGTTTACATTTTTTATATCTTTGCATGGAGCGACTGTAACGAAGTCAGTTTCCCCCAGGACTGATAGTATCCTGTTTCTGAATTTAAGTAAACGAATAAGTGTTTCCTTTCCATTATTATTGTGCTAGGGCACAGTGTATGGTCAGTGGAGTCCAATTTAATTCCTGAGGTTTTGTTTGTACAGTATTTCACCAAAATATTCCTTAAAAAGTATTTTGTCATTCTTATTGAAAGATCAAAAGCTGTATGACTTCTTTAAACATGCAAACCGAGTCATTCAGATTTTAAAGCTTATACAAGTCAATGTTTTCAGTCCATGCAACAGCCTTTGAGTTTGTTCTCAATTACATCACGTTTGACCAAGATGTGCAAATCAAACGTGCACATTTTGTGAATAAATCTATGTTAAACAATTTCTGTTGCAAGATTCTGTGTAGAACTGGGCAAAAGAAAAGTGAACGTGTAAACACTTGTTTTTACCAGTGATGAAATAAACCCTTGAAAAACGTTTCTATCAGATTTATTTTATGACTAATTCAGTTTATTGTTACTGCGGTTAAAAATTATTAACATGATTTCTGTAGGCAAGGTTGTATTAAAACTCAATGCAACTTTTAATAATTGTTCTGGATTTTTTTTTAATCCCAGTTCTACACATAAATAATTCAAATAATCCGAAGAGTAAAAAGTCAAGTCCATGGCAAGAAATTACAGTGAAGTGCGAGGCCCAGCAGCCAGTACGACAGGAAGTATCCCAGAATGCACCGAGTGGTTGGAGAACAGACTTTAAATTGTGGCAGCAGTGCAATGATGGGGTTACGGGGACTGTGCTTGCAACTGTTTTTGACATTAGTCTGTAAATGCACGTTGGGGTTCGGCGTTTGCCTTCCATGAAGAAGAGGCTCGTTCAGAAGGAGCAGGTGAGCACTTATCCAGAAGGGCACAGGCGACGAGGAGGCCATAAATCTGGTTAAAACCTGGAAAAGTAGATAAAAAAATAAATATCCATCTGTTCAAAATTAATTAGACAATCCACAAAATGGCAACAATTTGATTTTCTTACCTGCACGTGCATGCACAGCGTCCCAAACACAAGGAGCACTGCTGAATGCACGACATACACAAAGACTTTGGGGTTGAAGAAGCCTGGTGTGGGTTTGTCCACTCCCGTTTTTGCACCCGTGTCCCAAAGTCCGAGTCTTAAGCAGAGCTGGGGATTGGCTTGAAAATATGCATAAATGGCCACGATGCCGAGCGTAGCCATAGGCAGAGCCAGAATAAAGTTCGGTATCTGTTTCAGCTCAAAGTAGCGGAGGAAGCCCACGTCCCAGTACACGTCCTGAATGTGTGAATAAAGCAAAGGAAGGGGTCTCATGCACCACAGGGGAGGGGGACCGTTTTCATTTGGGACCCGGTAACCCCTCCGCTCAGCCAGAGACAGAAGAGCAGGATGAACCTGCTCCAGGGAGGTGGACGGGGTGCAGAACGTCCTGTAGCCGTAGTACTGAAACGCACAGAAGGGGAGGGCAATGACTGTTGTCCCCAAGAAGGAGGTGAGCAGGAAGCGGACGAGCACCCAGACGTAGTGCAGGACTTTGCTGCAGCCTTTTCTCGTTGCACGATAAACGCGAATCTGCGAAATGGCGTGCAGCGAGGGGAGATAGAGAAGGAACCCCACGTTAACAAGTCCGTTGGAGCGCGCCGCGGTGGCGATGCCGAGGGCCAGGCAGGCTCTGACGGTGAAGCCTTTCTCCAGGAGGAACAGACCGCCAAACGTGAGCGCGGCGAACAGACTCTCCGAGTAGCCGGCCGTCATGAAAACGTTGGCGGGCGTGATGCAGTACAGAAGGCTGGAGAGCAGAGCAGCACCTCTGTCCTGCAGGACTGCTCTGCTGAGGGCATACAGGGCGACCGCGCTCAGCAGGAAAAGCGCGCTGTTGCCCAGAGACACGGCGAGCAGCAGCCGGCCCCGCATGCTCAGCCAGCCGCCGAGGGGCCACAGCAGCGTCTCCGCCAGCCCCCGCAGGACCACGGGGAAGAGGGGGAAAAACGCAAAGTTGTGCTCGTAGAGGTATCCTCGCTCTGCGATGAAGAGGAAATGCTCTGCGTCCCAGTGCGAGAGGCCACCAAACAGCCACTCCACCACCGAGTCCAAGTACAGGGGCTCCTCTGTCCGAGGGGGCCTGAAGGCATCAGCTTCATGATCAGGGATGGCAGCGTTCAGGACAGCCTGAAGAATAATAATCCACATTATGACCAGAAACACACTGAAGAAATTCTGCACTTTACTTTTTTTTAATGCATTTTATCATTCGGTGACATATTTGGGTCAAATAGGACCTGCTCGGATGTTGTAAACCATGTAAATTACAACAGCCCTTGAACGTACCTGTAAAAACAAGGAGATGCCCCTGGTGACAGTGGCAAACTCCAGCACTCCTCTGACATCCATGGTCACGGACGAGACGGACAAAATGTGGAAAAAGCAGCTGCAGCAGCCACGCGCACCGCCGCTGCCACGACGAGGCGCTTCGCTTTGTCTTGTCCTCTGCTCATCCCTGAAGAATGTTAGACGATGAGAGCTTTCATGAGTTTTAATTGATCATCACAATGTTGGTAGAAAGCGCTTTATCCACCAGGACGACTGTCCATTAGCTGCATATTTAACGCTCACCTGCAATCTTTGTCCTCATCACATCCTCATTCTGCAGGACGCCTTCACTTCCGGTGAGCAATTGTAACTTCAAAATAAAGGTCAGTAGCTCATGGCGGTTTCTCTTTAAAAAAGCTGCCCGAGATTTTCTCTGAGTTTTATTATTTTAAACATCAAGAAAAACGGGCGACTTACCCAACTATTGTAACTACGAAGATATTCGCGTTACAGCAGCATGAAATACGTCCATTACTTCCGGTGTTACACCTGGCAAGTAACTCCGACTTCAAAAATAAAAGCCGTGGGCTCTGACGTTTTCCTCAATTAACTTCCCCACATATTTTAAAATGTCATTGCTTTAAACACTAACAGTGGAGATTTATCCAAATGTAAGTATGACATTCGTCTCTTAAGCATGCTTGACGCTGCGGAAATCGACAATTACTTCCGGTGTTGCATCATATTGTGACCGTAGGGGGCGCTGCTGCATTTTTTTGTTTGTTTTGTTTAGTTTAAATAGTGTACATGTATTCATTTTACATAATTAAAAACCAACCTAGAAGGAAATGGGAAAATAAAAACCCATTTCAAAAATATTTTAACATTATAACAAAAAAAAACGTTCAATACAGAAACAACTGGACTTTTAACATTGTACTTTGCAATACCTGACAAACACAATCATATTCAGTGACGTCTATATTTCCATAATAGTCATCATTTTAGTGGGCAGATGTTAATTTTTATTATGTGGAGGCCTCCTTCCTCCAAAGGAAAATAAGTTAAATCTGATCACAGAATGTTTATCAGATATTGCAAAAATATGGTGTAAAATGCAACAGCGCCCCCTATTGTCACAATATACGGTGGTCAGAATACAGTACAGTACTGTACTGTATGGTGCAACACCTGTAAGCAACTCCACCTTCAAAATAAAAGCTCGTAGACGGCGATTGTAAAAAATAATTTGCATAAAAAGCCGAGCGTTTAAAATAGTCGAATTCATTCTTACCTAAATGCTACAACTTGTCACTGATGTTGATTTAGTGAATTTTGTTGTGAAACTTTGTAAACACTCGATGCAATCTCCAGGAGATAGAAGATACTTGTGAATTCTGGTTATTTATTTTTTTTCCTGTTTGAAGAAAAAAGCGCCTTGTTGTCATCATTGTATGTTTCTATACATGATGGCATGTGTGCTCAGCATCTAACCCATCACACATGAGATACACCCCAAGTGGAGAGGCAGGTGTCCAGCTGGGCAGTTAGGGACTGGAGATCTTGCTCAAGAACACGACATGTGGGCATGGCAGGGAGTTGAACCTGTGACTTCCTGGTCCCAAGTCGGCTGCTGTATCTATACATCACAGTTACCCCATTACTAATTTCAGGTGAACTTTAGTCCTAGCACATATATTTTTATTTGATCTCGTTCTTCTGGCTGCTTCCTTCCTCAGGCGGCGCCACAACAAGCAAACTCACATGAAGGTTTCACACTCGTTTTACACCAGACTGACAACACTAAACTCTGTGTGTAGTATCTGTGTGAGCATTTGACTTAAATGCCAAATGAACACGTGACAAAATAAAGACATTCTTTAAAACAAATCTGTTGTAAAATCTACATTTATCCAAGAAGAGCTAAACATTCTTAAAGAATAAAATCATCAAACAGCTTAGGAAGATTTGATGTACATTTATTCTTACCACGTGGAACATATAGTATAAAGATTTCATACTGAATAAATGATATTCCTTGAGCCAAAAAAAGGGGAAAGGGGAGGAATTTACATGATGCCTTAGCTACATAGTCTGAAATACAAATATGCAGAATCCATGATTGGAGAAAATTTGTCAAATGTGTACTTCATCTAGTTTATTCTCATTGTACCAGAATATTACAAGTTTAGGCCGTGTCTGCTGTACTACAGAGCTGTGGAGACCAGAGGAGTGGGTCTATAATGGGCTAGGACTGGAGGCCAAGAGCAAACTTAACGTGTCTGCCTCCATCCCGCACAAATACCAAGTGTGAGAATAGTGACACAGACAGAGACGGACAGAGAAAGGAAGTATAATGTACAACATTATATATATACAACACAGCAAAGCTGTATCTGAAGTTGAAAACCAGTCCTAAGAGGTGATTTCTTTTCATAAGGGTATTCATACAATCAAGGGATAAGAGGAGGTAAGGGTGTTGTAGGTTCTCGATACTTTGGGGAAAAAAAGCCATTCTTCTGTTTTAACACCAAACTAAAATGACCTTAAAACTCTAGAGCTGCGTCGTCAGCGTCTGTGAGAAATGTTTTACAGAATGCTTACACTTCAAGAGCAGTACGGTACAGAAAATGTCCTACAATCTACTGCACACTGCACAGGCCTCCCCGGTGAAGGTGTTTATCGACCGCGCGGTTTACCGTCGGGCTGACTGGTGAGGATCCATCAACAGCAACTAAAACCAGCAGGTCACTCGTCAAGTCTGCTTCACCTCAGTTACAGACTCACTGTGCCCCTTCAGGGGAGAGCTAGGGCACACCGTGTCTCCCAAACTCACTGTAAACGAGACAGCAACTTTGGTTACAGTTTTTGTTTTTCAGCTATTTATTTATTCATTTATCTTTATTAAAAAGTACTCCCCATCCCCTCCCCAAGTGCAGAACAGTCTCGCCACTACGGTGCTCTGCTCCGTAATCCAGTTGGCATTCACATTGCGTGTAGTGTCCGTCGGCATTTTCCCCACTACAGCTCTGTGACGGCCCTCCCCGAGGAAGGTTGGCCTGTCGAGGGCTCACAGAATGTACTCGGAAGGATTTTCATAAATTAAAGCCAGTCACTTGAACTTTTTGTGCCACACACACAGAAGCCGGATTCGCCAGGGAGGAAGTGGGTTGGGGACAAACCCCCTCCCCAATACGTGGAGCTACAGCTCCCTACAGCTGTCATGATTGGCCGATCAAAAAGAGGACGTCACAGATAACATGAGAAACCAGCGAGTTCATTAGCGGAGACACTGACAGGTCGAGGAGTCGAGACTCGTGTAGTGTGAACTCTGAGTGGTTCTCCTCCACCTTAGCTAAAGCGAGCAGAGCCCGGGCGGCTCGCCGCATCATGTCGGGGCTCGTGGGCTCAAAGGGCATCCCCTGTAGGTGCAGCAGAGAGCTCTGGCTTTGCTGAAGCTGGGTGGCAGCCAGACTGTCCTCCAGGAAACCCAGCAAATTGCCCACGCTGCCCTTCTGCATGGCAATTGAGCGGGCTGCCATGGTGTCACCCTGGGCCAGATTGGCCAGTAAAACTACGGCCATCTCCCTGCAGACTGCGACCTTCCTGTCTCCGACTAGTCGCACCAGGTTCCCGTAGAGCTTCTCCAACCGAATGAAGGGCGGAGTGGCCAAGATGAGGTCCACATTGTTATCCTGGATGCTTAGCTTGCTTAGCGTTTCCAAGACCAGTCTCTGAGGTGACAACGCACTGTGGGGTCCCAGAGTGGGGAAAGGGTCTTGGGCCTCTGCTGAAGGACAGACAGCCCAGTGGAGAAGACCATCCAACAGGGGTAAGCAGATGCTCTCAGGGTAGATGGAGAGGTCCAGTTGGCCTGAAATATTTGCCAATGTGACCAGTGTGTTCTCTCTCAGCAGCTCCAAGCAGTCCCACCACCACTCGTCCTTTTGGCCCACACCTTCATCCGACTCCTCGTCTTTCTCGTAGGTGAGCGGGGCCTGTTTGCGCTCGGGGTGCCAGTGGTGGAGGAGGATCAGCCGTCCGAGCATCAGCAGTAGCCCAGGGTGTTTGGACATCTCATGGTCGTTGCCTGGTACGAACGAGAGGCTGCGGATAATATTTGAGACGCAAACGCAGCGGCGTGCTAATGAATCCTGCCAGCTTGCCAGTGTAACCAGGGGCCCTTCGTCTTTACTGTGAGGCTCATCCTCCAGGATGGTGCCAGCCTGCTGCGCCTGGTGGGCTAAAATACTTCCAGAAGAAAGAATTGGTCGGTTATTCTCCTGGTGGCTTTTAAAAGCATTCTCAGCAGGCTTGGCATCTGAATCTGACTGCCTCTCCTCATCACCGCTAACTACGGAGCCGGCCTTCTCAGAGTCTGGTGATTTTTCTGCTAAAGATGCCTGCTTCGGCCTTTCTTCTTCATCTTCCTGCTTCTTTCTCTCTTCCTCGGCAGGAAGACAATGTTCCCGTAGGTCATCTTCTAGGAGTCGTCGCTTTAATAAAGCGGTGGGCACAGATATTCGTTCTCGCGGTTGCAAGAAGTCTTTGCGTGGCTCAAATAGAGTCTGAATGTGTTCTGTTGAGTCTCCACCTCCAGCACTCCAGTGAAGCAGTCCACTGTCAAACTCTTGAACTTTACCGTAATTACTCGACCGGGCAGCCACAGACGGGTCCTTCTTTCGTACCACCTTTAGGGGAAACTTGTCAAACTTGCTGGCCTGCTTGGGTCTCTCGTGGACAGGCAACAACTGTAACAAGCTTGTCTGTTCAGATGAGGAGCCTTTGCTTTTCCTCTCGTCGTCTTCCCTCTTCTGATCCTGGCCACTGGAGCTCTGCTCTTCATCACCCTCCTCCTTTACTACAGTTGAATGCTCCACTACCTCCTCATCTTCATCATCTGCATCCTCTTGTTCCATATCCTCAAATAGTGGTTCATCTTCTTCC
The DNA here is from genome assembly GCA_031762315.1 of Hypsolebias antenori. Lineage (NCBI taxonomy): Eukaryota > Metazoa > Chordata > Actinopteri > Cyprinodontiformes > Rivulidae > Hypsolebias > Hypsolebias antenori. The sequence continues at coordinate 23,390,640 of JARVGS010001283.1, forward strand.
AAGTTGTCCAAGTTTTGCTTTAAGGCATCTGGATCAAGCAGGGTCCTCTGGCCAGGATCTCCAACTTCATACTCCCGCAGGATGCCGAAGATTTCTATGAGGCAACGTCTGAAGTACTCAACCACCAACTCTAGCAGGCCAGGCAACTGCATAAAACCACAAATATGGAAAATATAAGGCAGGATAAACGCATAGTCTTTGTATTTGCTATAAACCCCCATAAAAAACATATTTTAAGTCTCACCGTGTTAAGATCAAAAGTGGCAATACTGTTGTCATCATGTAGGAGAATGTTGATGGTGTCTAAGGCCCATGTACTTTCAGCCAATAAACCAGACTTTAATGACATCATAACTCTCCAGGCCTCTGGGGTTCCTATAAAACAAGAACAAAAAAATAATATTAGGTACTTTTGTTGCAATAAATTGTAAATAAAACCAATATGACTCGAGTCTGATGTGGGTGGACTGTGCCTGCGTTGATCATCTAAGGTCGTACCGATTTCTTTCATGGTGAGTCTTCGTCGTGGCTTGAGGACAGGAAGTGAAGCCTCTACAGAGCCAGGGGGGAAAGGCATGTCTCGCCTTATTAAAGGCGACTGCACTGGAGGGGGTACTACATGGGATGCAGGCACCGGGGGTCCAGCCTTTTGCATCTTAATTACTCCGTGCACGTAGGGAGATTTACTGGGTGATGTTCGGCTTTCCAAGGGGCGGGGTATGGAGGCTGGGCTGGACACCTGTGGAATGTGGTTTTGCACCCCTTGAGGGGGCTGGTAGTTGGACTGTACAGAACGAGGCATAGGCTGTCCAGGCCCAGATGGACCGTAGGGGGGCTGCCGAGGGCCCATCTGTCCCGCCCACTGGCTATCGTGATTCATGCGTGGTTCTGATGACATCATATCCTCTGAGCGATTAATTCCAGGGTACACGGGTCCCTGTGGTGGGCCACTAGGTCCACCTTGTCGGTTAGGGTAGTTTTGATAGTTCATATCTCGGGGTCCCTGCCACATGCCTCCCTGAGGACCCTCAGGGACTGACTGCATTATCTGAGGGGGCATGTTGGGCTGCGCATTGGGCCCAGATGCTCCTTGCATTCGCTCACGTCCAAAGGGAAATGGGAATTGATTGCCGGGTCCAGGCGGACGGCGGTCAGGACCAGGGTATGGGCCTGTGCCGCCGTACTGATTGTACTGCTCCTGCTGTCCTGAAGGTGGTGCAGAGGTGCCTCCTTGCTGCTGTGGCTGTGGAGCTTGTTGCCCCCCAGCGAAAGAACCACTGTACTCCGCTTCATGGCGTTTTGATGGAGGGTACCCTCCTTCCACAGGACGCTTGTAACTCTACAGAAAGACATCACAACTATTTTACTACACACAGTTTAAAAATAATGTACAGAAAACATTGTGGTGCCAGCTGTCATTCAAAAATCAAACCTTTAAGTCTCACTGTGCAAAAAAAAAAAAAACATTCAACTTTCTTTCATTTCAGCATGCTGAGAACGGTTAGGAACTGATGTAGTGCAGCTGGATCATTACCTGTTGAGGGTACATTCCTGGCTGCTGATTGGGGTACGAACCAGTAGGGGGCGTTCCCTGTCCAGGATATTGATGATTACCATAGGAATCATGCCTGCAAATATGTTGCCCTTGTTAGTTTCACCATGGAAATAACCTGCAGTTAAGTTCTCAGTAGCACACACCTTGTCTGGGTTTGATGAGAAACACACTTAACATTTTCTGTTTGATGGTTTAAATAAATCATTATTTTTCTATCCAAGTGGTCTTGGTAGTACCAGTATGATTTATTCCATTTCTTCTTAAATGTTTATTACTGTATATTACAAATGGCTAATGTGAATCAGAATTGTGTATTTTTCTGTTTACTGCACTGCTTCGTGGTTACAGAACAAGGCAACTCTTAAGGTAACTAAAGTTCATCCACCCATCCATTATCTTTATTTGCTTCTTCCTTTTCGGGTCGTGGGGTTCACTGGTGCCCATATCCAGCAGTCACTGTGTGAGAGGCGGGGACACCCTGGACAGGTCTCCAGTCCATCACAGGGACTCAGAGATAAACAACTATTCACTCTCACTCACACCTAGAGACAATTTAGAGTCACCAATCAGCCTAACTAACATGCATGTTTTTGGTCTGTGGGAGGAAACTGGAGTACCTGGAGAAAACCAATGCATGCACGGACAGAACTTGCAAACTCCACCCAGAAAGGCCCCCAGGCCGGGATTTAAACTGTCGACCTTCTTGCTGGGAAGCAACAGCTCTACCAACTGAGCCACCGTGCTACAAGGTTACTCTTGTCAAATAGGAAGTTTTTACTCAGTGTGACACGTCTTCAAACACATTCAAATAAGACTAAACTAAACCAAAATATGTTAAGCCGTTGAGGACATGGCCACTTTTATGTACATTAAACTAAAATATTTCCAGACTAAATATATTGTTTAACTCGATGAAACGAACTGTGAAAACTTGTGACTTTCCTTCCATGTTTCTCATTGATTACATTACAATGATCAGAAGGTTTAAAGCTGGACAGACTGTCCAGTTAGGGTTTAGTGGACTGACCGTGGCTGCTGTGGTGGAAAACGATTTGGAGAATACATCCCCGCGTCGGCGTTGGCGGGCATCATGGGGTTTGGCTGAGGGGTACCAGATCCTAGGTTACTCTCTGGGCCCATCCCTTGCTCTTGTCTAGGAAAAGAAGACGAGTCACAGTTTTTTCTCCTCTTTCCATATTTTTCCTGCACACAAATTCTGCTCAATAACAGCAGCAACAGGACAGCAAATAGAAAATATTCTCCTTAAGATACTTAGCTTGGAACTAAAGCTATTCATCAACTTTACTGAAGAGCGTTTGAAAGCTCCAGTTTGATGGCAAAATACTGACACGTACATTAAAAAAGTGATTATTTTATGTCAGAATAAAGTCATCTGCTTTAAAGTTTGTTCACTATACAGTCCTTTCCAAAAGTATTGAAGCAGCAAGGCAAATTCCTTTACCTTTGTTGTTAGCTGAAGACCTTTAGGTTTAAGATCAAAAGAGGAGTACGAGACAAGAGTTCAGAATGTCGGCTTTTATTTCCTGGTATTTACATTTAGATGTGTTAAACAACTCAAGACACATCACCCTTCGTTTGAACCCACCCATTTTTCAAGTGATCAGAACTATCAGAACATGTGACTTGACAGATATTTCCTGTTGACCAGGTGTTGTCTTTTATTTTGATTGTTCATTAAACATTAAATAACTGCAGGACCAGTCTAAGATTTTAGCCTGGGTTTAAACCTTTGTAGACTTCATTTCTAGTTAAAGAGGACAAACCAGCATGAAGACCACAGAGCTGTCTATGGGAGAAAAGTAAGGCATTCTGAAGCTGAGAAAAGAAGGAAAATTGATCAGAGCCGTTGGTCGACTGGGCATAGCAAGCACAACAGCTAGAACGTCCTGAAAACGAAAGAAACTAGCGTTGTGCTGAACAGCAGATGTCAAACAGGTCGGCCAAGGAAAACAACAGTAGTGGACATAAATAACTTGACAGCTATGAAGAAAAACCCTAAAACATCAGTAAGTGACACCACCAACAACTTCCACAGTACAGGGGTGAAGGTATCACAGTCCACTGTTCGAAGACGACTGAGCAGAAATATAGAGGCCAAACCACAAAATGCAAACCACTCATCAGCGCTGACGATCGCAAGGCCAGTTTGGAATTTGCAAAGAAGTACAGAGATGAGCCGCAAAAGTTCTGGACCACAATCTTATGATCCGCAGCACACAAGCTCATCTGTGAACCATGGCTTGGACGTGCATGGCTGCTTCTGGAACAGACTCGTTAATATTTATTGATGATGTAACTGATGATGGCAGCGGTGTGTACAGAAACATTTTGTTGGCCAATTTAAAGAGAAATGCATCAAAACTAATTGGGAGGTTTATCATGCAGCAGGACAATGACCCAAAGCACACTGCCAACAAAACAAAAGACTTCCATCAGGGAAGAAGTGGACGGTTTTAGACTGGCCAAGTCAATCGCCTGACCTTTACCCATAAGAGAATGCATTTCACCTCCTGAAGGGAGGAACCCCCTGAAACTAACAAGAACTGAAAGAAGCTGTGGTAAAAGCCTGGAATAGAATCACAAATGAAGACTGCAACAGTTCGCTGATGTTGATGGGTCGCAGGGCTTGTTATTGCAAGTGAGGGTTATGCCACTAAATATTAAATATTATTCACTTCACAATTACTTGTTTCTTTACTTTTGCTAACTTAAAAATGCTGTGGTCAAATACAAACGGTGATATGTCCTGCGTTGAATGCATCTAAATACCAGGAAATAAAAGCTGAAATCCTAAACTCTTGTCTCATACTCCTCTTTGATCTTAAACCCAAAGGTCTTCAGTGTACAAATACAAAATAATTTGCCTTTCTGTTCCAATGTTTGTAGGGGACTGTATAACATGTCTGAACACATCTTAATAAAAAAAAAAAAATAGAAACTCACTCTTGCCTTGGTAAATAATGAAGACATTTTAAAATTTGTAAGCAATATAACGAACCAAACTAAATCTAAAATGTGTTTTTAATATATATAATTACTAGCCTAACTACCGGCAATTTTTTTTTTATTTCCCATTTCTGTTTTATACATTTTTAATAAATCAGTACTAGAACAGTTTGTCACCAAAAAAAAAAAATGTAAATAATTCCATAGTAATAAAAAAAAAAAAAATTAATGTTATCCTTTAGGCCTGCAGGAAAAAAATCGATTTTTTAAAGAATCTAGATTCTTAGTCCTGGCGATTCAGAATCGATTCTAAAAG
>JARVGS010001283.1:23434889-23447208 GCA_031762315.1 Hypsolebias antenori
AAATTCAGATGCAAAGGTTTATAAAAGCATCTCCATGAATCTCTATGAAATTTTGAAGTTGAAGATTGTAGGACTTCGGCAACCCACTTTAGTCTTGGCTGCTTTCGGACTAGCCGTTAGGTGTTAGCATGTCAATCCAATCAGCTATGGTGTTCCATTTATATTAAAAGTTTTAAAAAATCAAGCGCAAAGTCAGAAAAATCAATTCTAATACCCCAAATTTGGACATTTCCAGGAAGTTTCTATTCCACTTCTGTCAATTTGAATCACAGTAATTCAGTCATTCACACAGTGTTGTTCAACCTATGTGGATGAACTTATTGCTAGTGGATGCATAGAGTGCAGAGAAATCCGTTCATATAGATAAAGACACAACCTGGTCAATTAAGCTCTACTGGTTTCCTAACTTGCGACTTGACTTATCTACCTGAATCAAGTCTGATGTCATTCACTTGTTCTGACTTCAAAGGACGATGGAACACATCGGTGAGGTTTATTTCATGTATGTTACAACGCACATTCTTTACACCCTCTCCACAGAACCCCAACTCAAAAACAAATCTGAACTATCACCTTAAATTTACCAGAAAAAGAAATTGGAAACATTTCTTCAAATGGAACTGAATTTGTTGAGGCCGTATTGTGAAGGTCAACGGCCTCCTTTGCGCTCTGGCCCATTTCCAGCTTTACAGGTGTGAGCTGGTGGGTGCAGTGACACAGTGTGGGGCTGATTACCTCTGCAGTCCTTGGTAGCTTGGTACTGCCTGGGTTAATGACACCGGCTCCGAGATAAAGGCCAATCCCTTTTGATATCCGTGTGTTACTCCAGCAGCTACTCCTCATTGAGAAAAGCTTATCTGTTTCCCAGGGTTATTCCAGCAGTCACCTGGCAGAGCACATGGTTGTTTTTCCACATAGGGTGTATTGACATTTCAAGGTCCACTAAGAAGGGAGGGTTGGCCTTATAAATACTAGAGGTAGACTAGAGGAAGCTGCAGCAGCACTCGCAAGCTCATAACGAGCGCATCTTGTGAGAGAACACATACGTCGAGTAGCTACGTAAAAGATGGATAACAGATGCCACTGTACGACCAACAGTGACAGGCTTTTAAATCCTATCCTCTACAAGATCCTGAGTCAAATGGACAACAGCAGAGCGGGTCAAGATGCCTTCAATCCCTCACCTTCAGGTCCTCACAAATGCAACTGTGAGATGAGACGGAGTGTGTGCCTGAAAAGGCCATCTGTGGTTTGCAAAGAAGCTTCTGCGGTTCTGGTAAAAACGATTCATTTCATGAAGAGCCTGCCGGCTTTTAATCAGCTCCCAAGGAGTGACCAGTTTGCACTCCTCGGGAGCTGCTGGGCACCTCTTTTCATTCTGGGTTTGGCCCAGGAACACGTGGACTTTGAGGTGATGGACATCCCCACTGACAGCATGCTGAAGAAGATTCTCCTGAACCACCAGGGGAGCCCTGAACTGGAAAGAGAGCAGCCCACCATGGCAGGCGTCAGCAAGCTCAAGTCCTGTCTTAAAAAGTTCTGGGCTCTGGATCTGAGCCCAAAGGAGTACGCATACCTGAAAGGGACCACGATATTTAACCCAGGTAGGTAGCAGCTGGATCAGACGCTACGTCAAAAGAATCCCGTGTTTGGAACGAAACAAACAAAACTCTGTTTTTGCCGTCAACAGATGTTCCAGATTTAAAGGCAAGCCTGTTTGTGGAAGGCTTGCAGCAGGAAGCTCAGCATGCCCTGAGGGAGGTGGTCCAGCTGCTTCACCCGGGTCACCAGGAGTGCTTTGCTCGAATCCTCCTCACAGCCTCCATGCTTCAGGGCATCACACCCAGCCTCATCACTGAATTATTCTTCCGACCGGTGATAGGCCAGGCTAACCTGCTGGAGCTGCTGGTCGACATGCTCTTCTACAGATAGGAGGGATGGTCCTCCTCAAGATGAACTGTTGTGACCCCCGTGCAGTGTGCTCTCATGAAATAAAGGGGTGTCTGACGTGGGACCAGCTGTGTTGCAGAGACCCCATCTTAGCAGAATCCCCCCATTGAAAACAAAGATTTGTCAGACCTCACTTTTCTGTCAGTATACTTGGTCCAATGTCAAAACCGTTCTCTCGTTTTGTTGTTGTAAATACGTGTTCTTTACATTTACAGAAGTTCAAATAAATATATTTTTGTACACAAACGTAACGAAGCTCAGTTGGAGTCTGTTCAAGCAGGTGTAAACAACCTGGGTAGCAATCCATCATCGCCGACATGTGACAGATTGCTCAACTAAATGTTTCCAGATTTTCTTGTAAAGGGCCATAGAATTATTCAAATTCTCTAAAAGACTATTTCCACAGCCCTTTGAGGAATGGGTTAGCTGTTTAATCTGATGCTATGCTGCCCTCTAATGCCAAATAGTGGAAACTGGAAGTTTACTCAGATGACATTGTCCCAAAAAACTTTTTTTTTCTTCCTCCCCCATAAATAACAAGCACATAATCCTTACATGTTCAGATCCGTTAAGTAAATGCTAAATTACCATAAAAATCCAAGCAATCTGGAAGCTTTATTTTTTTAAAACGAGCCTCGTGAGTCATCCTGCCATGTGGTATGTTAGTTGTGAAACTGTCTTTACATGACAACTTGTACAGGTAAAACAGGAATGTGCTGGTGGGGGCAGAGAGCCAGAGGAAACGGGGTTACGCAGGGAAACAGCGGCACAAACAAGAAAAGGCTTTAAAAGACTGAAATCTGGCACCAACTTGCCAGTTGTAGCTTTGTTATGTAGCTCCTTTTTAAAAATCTAATTGAATTCTAAATTAAAATGGCTGAACATTGACTAGTTTTAATAAAAAATTTGTGCCGCCTGCTAATTTTACACTAACAATTAAAATGTTATTGCAAAAAACTACAGTAAACCTCAGCAACTTTTCTGAGTTTATGAACATAAAGGTTTCTTTCATGTGTTGTGTGGGCAGCTGAAGCAACAGGTTCATCTCATATAAAGAAACAAAACCTGAGGAGTAAAGTTTCCACAAATATTCAATTAATGATCCAATTTGTCTCGTTTGAATTACTGTAATCTGGGCAGGTTCTTGAAATCAAGCTATCTGCCTCCTCCTTCAGCCATAAATGACAAAGACAAACCCTGGGATTTTATTTCCTTTCTGTCAGAACCAGACAAACAAGTTCCTCCTTTTGCTGAGGGCAAAAAAAAAAAAAGCCTGCCTGCTACAACGCGGACCTCGGGGAGACGAGCCTGACAGCAATCCCAGATAAAAACAAAAAGGAAAAGTGGGCTGAGGAGAGACAACTTTTACAAACAATGAATGGTCGATGTGGGAGTGAAAATTTTTGTCGAGCTTCCAGTTGAAGATCTCCAGTGTTTTGCATTTGTTTTTTGGAGATAAGTCAAAAGAAACAGATAATGTTGCCACGCATTAAGATGTCTCTTTATTAAAACCACCTGAACAGCATAAACAAGCAATGAGCTTTTTATTGTATTAAAAACAAGACTTAATGCATGATATATAAAAAAAATTTAAACCAAATGGCACAAAGTAACAATGACTTAGGAGTATTTACAGCAAATATATGGCTTTTACATGTAACAATACCATTTTTAGTTAAGCAATTAAAAAAAAAAACATGTCAGCAGTCTACAGAAATGGTAGAAGACAATAGGCTCTCACATGAAAACAAACATCTTGTAAAAACAAAGACAAGAATGAGGACGGTCATGTCCTACCATGAGCCTCGATCCTCCGGCTTCATGACTGCTCACTTTGCTTCCAGTGAAGTTATTTGCCACTTTCTAAAACTTACAACACTGTATACAAGTTTATGAAAAACTTACAACCCTATGTGGGGCTAAAAAAAAAGTCTCCTCTGTTAGTCTTTAAAAATAATCATAGTAATTTGACCATAAAACGGAGAACTGTAACCATCCAGGGAAAGGTGCTCCACTCAGTAACAGCATCACCACAACAGAGGAGTAAGAAGGTCTGTTCGGCTACATGGTTTATCAACACAGACTCATTCATTTCCCTGTTTAAATAAGCAGAGGAGCTGCTGAGGAGTGTGTTCCAGTGTTGTGAAGGTACGGCGAGTAGGCTGTGGCCGAGTTGGACGTATATGCTGATAAGGAAGAAAAAAAATAATCACTTACTGAAATTCAATAACTGAACAAAAAGGCACACAACATTTCAAGCTAGGCCTGAGAGTCTTCTTGCAGTCATGGTGGGATTGAGTGGATGAGGGGTTGACTTTCAGCTCACCGCTGATGCACCTTGGTGCTGACAAGCAGGGTGGTAACAGATGTAACAGTCGACATGTATAAAGGTGAACAGGCTTTGTGGATGTGTCTTATGGTGCATTGCCACTGCTTCAACTCTCAATGGGTTCCGCACCAGTTAAGGGTCTGCCCACTGCCGGTACCCACCCCCGCTGAGCCCGGTTTATGAGGTTTCAAGCAAACTGCTTCAAGGTGACGATTTTGATGTATGCAGACGGCAGCTGTTGATGGGCCAGCAGAGCTACGTCACTGGATGACCCGCCCAGCAAAACAGCACACTACATCTGAACCTCCATTTCATCTCTGAACGTGTTGCGTCTTGTTTTTGTTAAGTTTCTGGTAAAGAGGCTCCAAAAACAGTTCTGTGGACAATGATGAGGTACAGACCTTCTTAACTTTATTGGCAGATGTTAGGATTCAGCGTGGGTTGGACGGAGCCACAACTAATGAGCACATTTACCGAGAGATACTGGAGATGATGGTACAGCATGGCTACACCCAAAGCAGTGCTGGGATAAGTTAAAGAAATTGAAGTTCAGTTATAGGGCAATTAAGGACCACAAAGGGCAGAGTTGCTCGAACACAATACGATACCGCCCACAGAGCGGGGGACACAAGATAATGGCAAAGCAGCTATAAAATTCACTAATTATGCAACCAATTGGCTGTGGAATTTAAAATCTTAATAACAGATTCATTACAGAGGAGTAGATTGATGATGTCACAGAGTAACTTTACATTTTGACAACGACAGTATTGAAATATCTATCAACTCGGCTGAGTTCTGCTCCGTGCCGCTTTCGTCATGTCATTTCTGAAAGCCCACATCTGTGTGAGACATTGCCGGCTTGTTTAGGGACTTTCGAAAGGTCAGAAGCAGCATTAAAGGCATCCTGATCTCTTCGACCAGTTTGCAGAACTGTTTTGTGGACGTGCCTAATGAAACAAGGCAGACCATGTTTCACTTACTTTCATTTCAGTTTAAATGGCACAGTCCTGGGCCTCGCTGTGAACGTTGTAGAAACACAATGTGCTGTACCCTCATTCAAAGAAATGTAACAGGATACCTTTCAACTGCTTCTTTGCAAAAGAGCAAGTTCGAGGGGAAAGGGGGCCTGTTGCACTGTAATCCTGTTGTAACACAAGCTGTTTGCTAAAATTACAAAATAAATCAGAGGACAGTATGAGGCATGTATTTAACGGGACTTGATCTGCTGCTTTAGCAGGTGGTGTAGCATGACTGCTGAGCCGGAGGGGGATAAAGAGGCGCATAAGCATTAGGTGGCAGAGAAGGAGGACCGTGAACATGTGAAGAAAGGGGGTAGGAGTACAGAGCCATTTTAATGTTTTTAAAGAAAGGTATATTACTGGAAACGAGGTGAGGAAAAGCCTGCAGCTGCAGTGGGTAGGTACAATAGGTTGCAAAGTCAGAGCCCCCACACTGACTCGCATGACAGGGTGGTAATTACACCTCAGTGACGAGGACAGTTAGTGCGTAGACACTGTTTCGTATCATTATGTTCTATCTTCTCCCTCAGCCCCACACTTGACACAAAAGGGTCTTTACACCCATCATGGGAAATTCCCCACGTGCACTCACCTCTCCCGCTGTAATGCCTCATTTTCCGTGCCAGCTCGTCCGATGGCGTCTGCTCGGACACTTTCACCTCTGGATCTGCAAGAATCCGACATTTAAAAATAAATAAATAAATAAATAAAAGTGAAGCAGACAGGGCGGCTGGTAAAGTCGTTTTGAGCGAGAGATAATCTGACCATCTGTTTTTGCAATGTTATAGTCTACTGTGTGTACTTGTATCAGCTTGTCTCAGATTAAGAGGCTGTTAATAGGCCATTGCCTGGAAAAAAAATCTCTGTGTATTGGGGCTTATAGCTCCAAGCCAAACAATAGAAGTAACGTTCCAACAGACACGATGAGTCATTACGGGGAAGACCAGTCAGATGTTTGTTATATTTAGCATTCTGCAGCCAGGTGAGAGTAGAAATGTCTACATCTGTACTTATTCACTCATTAGTGTAAGCCACAAATCAAGCATCTTACATTCACTGCTGCAGGTCATGGTCTCATTGCCGCTGTCAGGGAGGGTGCCGTCGCTCCTGCCATTTGGACGGTGTCCTGCTGAATGATGGCTGGCTTTTTTCTTGCCCTTACGTGTGCTGATGCGAATGACTCCGTGCACCAGCTTGCACTCGGCTTCCTGTTCCTCCAGGTTGTAGTTCTGGGCGATGTTGTAGATGAGCTCACTGATCTCGTTGGTCTTTCGGGAGAAGGATGAGTCGGATGTGCACTTGGCCAGCTCCTCAATCTGATGCAGAGCGTAAAGCTCCAGCAGCTTTTTGGTGATAAGAGAGTCAACGTCTGTGCTGTCACACGGGTCGTCCAGATCGTAGTAGTCGTTGGATAACAAGCTGGTGTTGCTGATTGGTCGATGGCTTTCTCCCTTGACGGGTGCACGGGTTCTTTTGGGGGCATTAACTGGGTAGTTTATAATCTCTCCTCTAAAACGCACGTCCGGGTAGCGGAAGCTTTCACTAGGGGGTAACTTGTTAGGTTTTGTGGGCTTGTTGGATTCCAAAGGGACACTACAGGTTGGGTTGGTCATAACCATGCCAGGAGGCGGCTCACCGCCTGATTTGGGTGGGTGGTCCGTGGAGCTCTCATTAGCAGGCACACAGGGATCTCGGCTGCCATAAAATCCACAGGTCAGTATACAGCACATAAGAGATTTACAGCTATTCCAACCCACTGAGGCACACGAGTCACAGGTGGCTCTGCTGCTCGACGTGCTGTCTGCCGACCCTGGGATAAATCCTATAGTCTCTGAGTTCTGCGATGTACCATTCCGTACGTGTCCTTTACTGCGGCCATATTTGTTCTCTGCATACTTGGGATGCACATTGAGCTGATCTCTATGATGATTCTTGTATATGTCTTGCTTGACCGTGCTCTCCTGGTATATAGTTCGGGTTTGCCGGTACGTGTCCATTCTGACGCCGGAGGTGTGGGGTTTGTGGTTGCGGGACGTCTGGGGAGCCCCTGTGCTTTGGCCAGGCATGGCTCAAAATACCTGGAACCTGGGGTGAAAAAAGGAACGTTTACAAGTTGGTATAAAGCTCTTGTTTCAGGCTTCAAGTTGGTTTATAGTTCTTCTTTCAGGGTTCCTACACCATTCAAAATTTAAATGTTCATACTTTACAAAACTCAGATTTTTCAGACACCTTTCCTGCCCTTTTTTTTTTTTTTTTTTTTTTCGCCAACCCAGTCCATACAAGAATGGACACTTTTTAAAACAAATATTTTCTGCTGTTTGCACCTCTTGTCCACATGCAAAATGAATCTTTAGTGAGAAAAAAACTTTCCAGAGTGGAAATTTTTAAAAACACTTATTCATTTCAACTGGAAATGCAAAGAAACCACGATGAGCCTGTTCTCCACACACCCACCATCACTTTGTGCTCTAGAAACCAAAACAACACTGAAGCCGTTTTACTGAATTCTTTCCCATTTGTCTCACTTTTACCTGCTCTGTTGATATTAAACGTTAATTGTGTGCCGATATAGGTAATAACTAAAATGAAGCTGTAAACATAATCAAAGAGAAAACTATTCTGGGAATTTTTTTTTTGTTGACCTTCTCGTCTTTTGTTGTGTTGTGTAATGCAGACATTCTTGGGACCTAGTGGCGTGGCATGGACATTTTTGCTAGGATAGAATGGCAGCACAATGGATTAGTGGTTAGCACTGTTGCCTCACTGCAAATAAGCCCTGGGTTCAAGCCCCAGTTTGGACCCAGAATCTTTCTATGTGGAGTTTGCACGCTCTCCTAGTGATTGCACGGGCTTTCTCTAGGTACTCCGGTTTCCTTCAGGCCCAGGCCTCCCTTGCAAAAGCAATCTGTGATCTCAATGGGCTTTGCCTGGTTACGTTAATGGGGTCTGAGATGGGGTTGAGGTAGGGCAGCCGATCTGTGACAAGAAAGTTGCAGTTTGACTCCCAGCCATTCCCACATGTCGTGGTGTCTCTGACTCTGAGTGTCACCTAATCCCTAACTGCTCTCTGGGTGCTTACACTGCTCCACCTGGGTGTATCTCAGGTGTGATGGGTTAAATGCAGAGGACTAATTTCATCATTGTATGGAAACATGCAATGACGACAACACATAGCACTTATTAATAAGCATGGACAACGAAAAAATATCCCAATAAATGTCTTAGTCAAAGGGTGTTAAAACTTAAGTTAATTTAGTAAAATTGCATGGCCATTTAGAGTTAAAAACAACAACGCATACTGTTGGAGTGGCCTAACTTTTTAACGAAGTTGCATTCAATACAGTATATGTTTGGGATAAATTATCCAAACACAGAGAGCATCTTTTTCAGCAAGGTCACTACTACATCATGCCGGTGCCACAAATTCAGCTTGCTGTCTCTCATCTTTTTTAAAGTTACTGCTTGGTTTAGATGCAAGATGCTGCCAATGGAAGAAGCTTAGGCGTTTCCATCTTTCATCTGAGACAATACTTTCTACAAACTTTTACATGTTGGAAAATACAGCCGGGGTAAAAGTCACGGGTCAACACGGTCCAACTCAGTGAGGTTCAGTCGAATCAAGCTGCAGCACAACAAACACTTGGCCTCCAGGATTAAAGAGCATTAAAGCAGGGACTGATTCGGTGTTTAAGAGTAATTCATGTGAACTCTCCGGGCCTGTGCAGTTACTTCTGAACTTACATGCAAATCGTGCACTTACCGCATAAGAAGCTCGAGTCGTGGCTGTTTAGTGTCCTTGATAAGTTGCTCAGAGCAAACCGCGGAAGTCTCAAAGACAACAAGTCGCGCTTCAAACCGACGGTGGAAAAAGACGGGTGTCGAAACACCAAACAGATTTTCGCCCTTTTTTTTATTTTTTACCCACCGAACAAGCGTGAAGCCCGGAGCCCGGAGCCGAGACCCAGCGAGCCGACCCCGCTCATTCGTGTCTCATTCGGTTTAAAAATCAACAAACAGAAGCTCCCGAGCTGGCGAAGCGTCTCTCCTCCACTGTTTGGCTATTACCTGCGGCTACAGCTAATCCCAGAACACCCACCCCACAGGTGAGCCGTGACGTCACCCGGCAGGATATGAAGTCAGACAAATCCAAAAGGAGTGCCGTTTTCATTTTAATTCAGATTTCACTCTGCTTGTTTGTTTCTCACGTGACATCGTCGACTCGGTTCATATTTTTGACGAAGGCGCTTTTGCTATTACTGTATAAGCTAAATGCACGCGCGCACGAGCGCAAGCTAAAAAAAAAAAAATAAATAAATAAAAAAGAAAGAAAGGGCAGCCCGGGCATGCGCAGTGCGGCACAGCCGGCAGGTGTGCTTCCGGACAACATTTTTCATTTTGCCCCATTTTCCCCGGCGCGCGCGCACTTCATCAAACTGTCCGAGCCGCGTTAAATTATTAAATATAACATTAAAATTAGAATGCATGATGTTCGCCGCACTCACAATAAAAGCACAAAGCTGCAATGTTAAATAAATAGACAAATGATTTATTCAAGATAAATGTAAAATACATTTAGGCCTATATAGTTTAAAAAATATATAACAGTAAGATCACTGTAAAACACTATAAAGGCATAAAGAATGTGTTTTTAAATCAGTGCATTTAAAAACAACTGAGGTTGACGAAATAGCTTTACAGTCAAGCCAAACAACAATTTTCAAGTCAAATACACATTACAATAAATAAAAACTAAAAGCCCAATTAAATCGTAAAAGCACACACAAAGTTTCTTGCTCTAAATGAATCAAACAGCATAAAAAAAGACTTTTAGGCAAATATTTGTGTTTATATACGCTATTGTTTAAAGCTTTTTTTTTGTTTCTAGATTTAATACAAGCATACTCTGATATAAAGAGCTATTCTAAAACTGAGTAAATATATTTATTAGAATCTATAAGCTTCTACGTCACCATTAATAATATTTCTAGCTGCATCGCTTGAAATTTAGTCTAATTCTTTATTAAGAACTAATTCTATGACTGACTATAAACAATGTCAATGTAATTTACTCATTGTGTTTTTTTTTTACTTGTATAAAAAAATTACATTGATTCAACATAGTATAACAAAATTAAGCTGCCCTAAAATTCAGAACATATTCAGATCTGTAGAAGGAGAGATCTGTGGAAACATTGTAAACAGTTAAGATATTTTCTGTTGTAGATAGCTGTTTGAACACCATCGGGTTGGAGAAACAGATTCATTTTGAGATTGGTCAACCAGCATCTAGTCCATATGTGTCAACTTCAAGACCCGGGGGCCAAATGTGGCTCTCACTGACATCTTATCTGGGCCCCCAAGATGATACGTGAAACGTAAAATACCTCTTCAGTTTTTTCAATGATCTTTGATTATGATGTTGAAAGCACAACATCAAATGAGACCAATCAAACTCTTGCTGAGGAACCTGTGACCAAGAAAAGATGTTGAGTATCTGACTTCAGTTAATGTAGATTCTGAAATCGGCCCTTATAGTTTGAAAAAGGTTTTAATTTGGGCCCCCTTTGGTAAGTGAGTGTGACACCCCTGATCTAGTCCAAGTGTGTCAAAGTGAACTGCTGCCATCCTCAAACAACGTTGCAAATTTTAAAGCTGATCTTGCAAACACTCCTTTTTTAATCTTTATGTTTCTGTTAAGCATGAAATGGTTATTTTCATAGATCTAATAAGGTCAGGTCCTCTGGACAGATTATTTTTTTGTCGAAACATTGCGCTTTTTATTTATCCAAAATCTGGAGTCTTAGGGGCCTTATTTTCATAGACTTTATTTCCCTGCAGGAATGTATTTATTTATTAACCTTTATTTAACAGTCAGATCCCATTGAGATCACAGATCTCGAACTGGGCCAGAAGGCAGCCTAACATGAAGGTTTTTGATCTGTGGGAGGAAACTGGAGAACCTGGTGAAAACCCACGCAAGCACGAGAAGAACATAAAAACTCCACACAGAAAGACCCCAGATCCAACCGGGGATTGAACCCAAGACCTTCTTGCTGTGAGGCAACAGTGCTAACCACTGAGCCATCGTGCTGTCTCACAGGAATAGCTGTGTTGCAAAACCTACAGCATCGTAATCATTTACAAATCAGTGTCCACGTGAACCACTATCACAGTTGGTAGACCTGTTGCCTCTCAACAAGAAGGTTGCCAGTTTGAATCCCAATCATGGTACTTACATGGGGGCGGGGCTTTCTGGTACTCCAGTTTCCTCCCACAGACCAAAAACATGCATGTTAGGCTCATGGGTAACTCTAAATTGTCTCTAGGTGTAAGTGAGAGAGTGAATGGTTGTTTGTCTCATTTGTCTCTGTCCCTGTGATGGACTGGAGACCTGTCCAGGGTGTCCCCCGCCTCTCACACAGTGACTGCAGCAACCCAGACAGGAAGAAGATGTTAAAAATGGTGAATGGATGAACCACCATGACATTTTTCACACTGGAGCTGTGTTAAGACGGCAGTAATCCACCTTGAATTTGGCACACTGTAATTCAAAGCAGATTTTATCTTGTCAATATCTTCAGAATTATTTTTTTTTCTCCAAACTGAGTTCATTCAAAGAGCTATGTAGGAGACAGATTAACCATTTAAAAGGTTTCACAGAATAAAAAAAAAAAATCTGCAACGTTTCTTCAAGTAAAATCAATCGAACGAATGATTTAAAAAGGCTTTAATATGCAAAGCTCTGTTTTAGTTTGATTGGATCGGTTTTGTTAAATGATTGATAGTTGTTTGAACATTGTTGTGTCTGAATTAAAATGCTGAGTTGTGTGAGGTACAGTACTTAATTTAAATTGACTGGTTGAAACTTTGTGGGGGTGAATGATTGAATTTGCATATCTGCTGTAGCTGAATTAAAAACTTTTGAACTTCAAGACCATTTTGAATAAAAAAATCGTCTCAAATCCAACAGCAAAAAACAAAGTTGGATAACTCAGCATGGAGGGGGGGGGGGGGACAA
>JARVGS010001283.1:23486616-23497383 GCA_031762315.1 Hypsolebias antenori
TATCCATCCATCCATCCATCCATCCATCCATCCATCCATCCATGCATCCATCCATCCATCCATCCACTGTATATATATTTATGGAGCTAATTCAAGATGGCTACCAAAGCTAATCCATATCAGCCAGGACAAGAATTTGTGTAACTCATTCAGTTTTACATGTATTGAGGTAAAATGTGATGTGGTAGTAGCTGACAGTCATTCACAACACAACCCCAGAGCAATATATGAGCTTGTGCATGATGCTATTTTTCAGTTTGACCAACATGGTTGCAACTTTGTCCTTTCTCAAACTAAATGATCTTTGTCAGATTTTTTTTTTACTTGTTTATAATTTTATGTTCTGAGTTTTGTTGTTGGGTTTATTATCTGTGATTCTCTGTTGTGTCTGGTCCTAATTCCTTGTGTTTCTTGGTGCCATCAACATTTTTAGTCAGGTCTCTAACATAATGTTGGATTATATGACCCTGATGTAGCAGACTGATGAAGACAGACAAGAATAAAAAGGGAAGTGAGTTCATTTACAAAGTGCTTGAAGAAATCTTGGCTGAAAGGGAAAATGGAATAAGGTGAGTATGGACAGTTTTTAAAATACTTAATGGTGGGGAGTTGTTTGTTGTTAGTAGTCTTACTTCTGGTTGCTTTGCAGGTCACATTGGAGAGGGGGTGGGGAGAACAAGGTGCTAAGATTTCAAAAGGCAGATGGAGGCGTGATCCAGAAGAGGTGAGTATTGTTGCAGAGAGTGACAGGTTGTCGAAGCTCGGTGTTCTGGGTCAGGCCGATGCTTGGTGTTTGCAGAAACAGGATGATGACGGGGCGAGGTCACAAGGAGCGAGGAGGTTTCAGGAGTCATGGAGGTGCAGGACTTGAAGGACACAAGATAATTTCAAAGATTAGTATAGTTTAACAAGAAAAGGGTTATTATGGCTGTCACATAAGTTACTGAGGTGTCATAACGTTCCAGCATCGGTTGAATGACTGCCAGGAGTTTTACACAGCAGAGCAGTCGTCAGGATCAGGTGCAGGTGTGGAAGGGCGGATGACTGAACGATTGTCAGCTTTGAGGAAAGTAATTATGACTGAAAACCCAAGAATCCTACAGTGTTTCATCTTTACACCTGTTCACCATTCTCATTAGTCTCAGCTGCAGTTACTTACCTCACCTCCCTGTATGCTTAAACAACTGGTTTTCATTGAATCGTCAGTCTAGCATACAGCTAGTTCTCCGTTTTTCTCCTTGTGTGTTTCCCCCCTCTGCTTTGATAGCTTTTTGTTTTTGTAATAATGAACTCAAGTCTTTTCCGCAAGTTTGCATTCCTGGGTCCTGCCTACATCAAAATCTGAGAATCTGATGCTTTTACATTGTCCAGTGTGCGACCTACTTTGCCCTGATTGGACCCGACTCAGTTCATAACAGTCTCAATAGTTTTCCATATAACTGAGTGACGCCTCGATGTAGGCGGGTCGTTAGTGCAGCTGCACCATACTTACCACCAATAGCTAAATAAAAGAGCATTAACGACACAAAACACTCACCAAAACTGCCTGGCCAATCACGCTTGCAATCTGTTGACATCAGATCTTCAGCTCACTTCAAGCCTCAACCCGAGGAGGTCCTGAGAACAGGGACTGAAAGTTGGTGGGACCACCCGCTGGAAAGACTGAACCTGTGCCGGGTCGATCTGAGCATGGCCAGTGGAGTGAAGAGAAAAAGTCTACAGGTGATATGCATTCCTTCAAGAAATGCTTTTCATTTTATTAGAAGCAGGATGTAGGGTTTTCGGTTTTTCTCTTCAGGTTCCTGAGTTTCAGGGTGGCGCCCATGAGCAGCAACAGCTGGAGGTTGTTCCACTATAGTTGGCTCCAGGAGTATAAAGGCCTTCAGATGAGCTCCATTCCCTGCTGGACCATCACCTACCAACTGGTATTTGTGCCTCCAGCCCTCACTCCCTCACTGTTTTTAAGTCTCGCTTAAAAACTCACTTTTATTCCCAGGATTTTGACACTGTGTGAGTCGAGTTTAACTTGGCTGTATAATGTTTGTCATTTAGCTCTTATCTGTATCTGGATCCATGTATTTTATCTTGTGTTTCTTGCTGGTTTTGTTTTGCTGTACAGCACTTTGTTTGGCCTTGGTGCTGTTTTAAGTGATTTATAAATAAAGTGGTGTGGTATAAATATTATGCACTTTTTATTTTCAAGTTTGTGCAGAATGCATGTTTCATTTTATTCTTCTTGTCTTGTTAAACTTGTTCGCAGATGGTGAAAATACTTGGAAGATTTGTTACCACTCCTCTCTGAAAGGGTAAAGACAATCATTGGTTTTACTCGTGTCTGTGCGCATTTTTCTGTCTGTTAGCAAAATATCCCATAAACCACTGGACAGACTTTAATAAAACTCATTGGTTACTAGAGCTGTCATTTCTAACCCGAATCCCGGCCCGAACCAACCCGAATTAGGGCCGGGCCATTATAATGTGATTAATGGGCGGGCCGGTCTTGGACTTTTAATTAGGTCAGGATCAGCCGCGATCCAATTATATGATAACATGGTCTGCCATACATCCACCAGCCACACACAGCTATTTCACCGTGAGCTGACCGGCCTTGAAAGAGGTAAAAAGTTCAGTTAAGCTTCAGATGGGACTGTACTGCCAGGCAGAAATCCATCGCCCAAATGGACGTTCATTCTGCCGCTGCACACAGTGGACACACGCGGCCGATGACCCAAACAGGCGAGATCCCAAAGCAGACGCATGTGTCAGTAATTCAGAAGAATGCAGGCAGAAACGGGGTTTAAATGTTCTTTTACGGCCATGAAAGTACAAACGCACCTCAGCTCCGAATCGTCTGCCCTGTTTATTCAGCTGCATATCCCCGACTCTTTATAACAAATAAAAAATGTCGCTTTTTTATTTTTTCCGGGTTCAAACCTGTAATTACTGTTAATTTGTCAGGTTGGTTGGGGTCCGGAAATGACGACTACGGGCTGGGGCCTGGTCAGATCAGGTTTTTGGGGCCCAAATGCAACTCTATTGATTACACATCTACAATTGTAGTCAATTCAAAACAAAATGGCTGCCACAGCTAGCAAACAGACAAACAAATACAAATCTGTCAGTTTTGTACATATCAGGCTACAATTTGGTGTGGTGGTAGCTGAGAGTGATTCACGACACATACTGTAAGAAATAACAGAATATGGGATATCTGATTATCGTTACATTTTCAAGGTTTAAAAAAAAGGTTTTGTTATTTAAGTTTTTTACTATTTGTTAGTGTTTTCAGTGGCAAAGGAGAGTACTGTATCTAAAATAGCATTTATTTAAATAAAACTATTCTTTTGCTGAAAATAAAACTGAAAAACAGAGCAGGATGTAGGGAAACAAATTTATTGGAGAAACTCTTCTTTGACTGAGTCACAATATTGATTTTCCCATAAACCCTAATTAACTGTCTTAGTGTTTGCTGCACTGAGGAGCATTAGTCCACTAAGCCCCCTGATACACTGTACGCTGCAGAACAGAGAAATTCGTCGTGGCATCGTTGAGCCAACATTAGACGGCACCATACTCTGAAATTGCAGGCCACTAGAGATGTTACCCTGGTAACCACATCCAAAGCAATACTAGAACAAAAAAATGTATTAAGCAGACATAAAAACAATAATGGCAGGAAGGGAAAAGGGCTTGTCCTGCACTGTTTCCATTCGTCCACAGACATCTATACAGTTAACAAGTCAAATTATAAATGCATTTTTTAAAAGGTGAAACTCTGGTAACCACTGACAAATTACTAAATAAACAGTTTTGTGATGAATCCGACATTAAAGTCCAGCATCTGTGCAGGGTGTTTTATAAATTGGATGTCACCTTACATCATCCTCAGTGGTTTAATTGCATTTTTCCCTCCATTCATCAACAGAAACTGTAATCTTGTTAATCACACATTTAGGAAGGAGCGAGAGGAGGAAGTAATGATGCTGTCACAGGTCTACATCACTGTTGTCTCACACTGTGTCATCACCTGCAGTCACACTTTTCCACTGTAAACGAAAACATTAGCATAACCGTAGTAGTGGCAATTAATGAGGAGTTCACCAAAAACCCGTAGATCCTGGCTGCTGTAATCGGGTTAGAGATATTTAATTTAAAAAAATTAAGATGGTCACAGAAACTGTATATTTATTGTCTTGACATAGTTGGTGCTCGGGATATTCTAACTTGGGTTCTAACAAGGTTAAGTCAGTTCCTCTGAATGGATTTTTCTTTGTTGGAACGTTTCGTCTTGGTCTTCGGGTGATAGTTGAACACAGGGGCCTCCGGCTCTGCTTAAAGATGGATGGGTTCTCTTCACAAAGATGGCTTCCACTACTCCTCTCTCAGACCATCGTTCCTCTCTATCAAGGATGTGAACATCTTCATCCCTGAAAGAGTGACCGCTGGTCTGGAGATGAGTGTAGACCACAGAGTCCTGGCATGATGATGTTGATGATTGTTGCTTAAACCTACGAGTCATCCAAAGCATTAGATTTTAAAATAGTCTCACATGTTTTCACGTTGAGTTTTCTCTTTGACCGTGGGCTATAAATAATACCCAGTACTCATCATAGGACTTTGTTTGTGTGCAGATCCGAAGTCGAGACAAACACATCGCCAACCTAAAGAAGAAGTGTCAGAAAGAGGCGGAGCTGAAGAGGGAGAACCAGCAGCGCATTGAAACTCTGGAGCGTTACCTGGCTGACCTGCCAACCTTAGAGGACTACCAGAGCCAGAACAAGCAGGTCTGCTCCATGACCGGTCCTGATCTGTTGCACTTTGTTAACGATGCATGAATTCTGATATATGAACATGACGTCTGTGTGCTCTTTGTTTCAGCTCTTGGCGTCTGAACAGCATGTTGCTCAGCTACAAGAGACCGTAAAGGAACTGGAAGCCACCCTAGAGACAACACGCTCGCAACTCCAGGACAAAGACGCACAGCTGGAGGATCAGAAACGCAGAGAGAGAGACCTGCTCACAACCATTACTGAGTACAAAACACACCATCCCTTCTGCTGGCGTCTGAATCATCTCCCCTCTTCCTGTGCAAAAGTATATAAATGTGTTTTCTCTTGCTATCTTCCTCCAGCATGCAGCAGCGTGTGCAGCAGGGCCTGGAGGATGGAGCCAGACTTCCCTGTTTGGATTTTGAGAAACTTCGAGGAGAAAACAACTCTTTGAGAGAAGAGCAGCAAAGACTCAAAAAGGTTTGTGCCAAGCAGCGTCCATGAGGATGTTTCTAGAATAAAAGTGTGGGGCAGCAACCATTTTAGATTCATCTTGACATAGATGAGTCTGAATTGATTTTCAAATGTAAAACAAAACGTTTAAATAATTTTAATCCACGGTGGCACTTTGAGAGTCAGCAGAGTAGTTGCTGCCTGGTGCGGTTTGTCCTAATAAGGTTACCGTAGCTTTTTGTTGTAGAAACATCCTGCAGTAATAAGTGTTTTTACAATATTTGTCATACAGCCCTTTGAAAGGTTTTATTTAAAAATCTTTGTCTTAGTAAAGACGTCTTTTAAATCAGGAATGTTTGCAGAAATATAAAATTCTAATGCAGTAGTCCCTCGTTTATCACAAGGGATCCATACCCTCAAGACCCACGATATGTGAAAAACCGTGAAGTAGGAATAGTAGTACAAGTAGTAAGTATTATTTTATTTGAGTGTTCATACAGATGTCTATTAAGGTGTTTTAAACCCTTCCCACACTCTTGCAATATTCTAAACAATGTTTCTAAACTCTAAACGCTCTAAAAGATCACAGAATATCATGATTTCAGCTCCTGCCTCCTCTGCTCTTTGCCACATGCATGTGCTCTTGGCCACGCCCACTTCTCCACGCTGCACATAGAACAGCTGATCAGCTGCAGCAGGAAGTTTGTCCTGCAGCATGGGCTGCACAACGCTGCAGGAGGTGCTAAATAATTTAAAATAATTTATTTTTAATAAAAATTCCATGCTGACCGTGTGGCTCATCCGTCAATCAGCCAATTGTGTGTCATGTCCAGTCTTATTTTGAAAATCTGCGATAGCACGAGTCCGCGATAAACGAACCACGAAGTAGTGAGGGACTACTGTATTTAGTTTTCACAAACCTAATTTAAGGATTACAGTATATTCAGGAAATATTCTGAGATAACAAATCATCTTGTTGATTCATACAGTTTATGGACGTAGTTTTAATTCTGATTTCTTCTGTTTGCAGGTTATTGAGAAGCAGCATAAAATGATGGAACAACTCGGCTCTCAGATTCAGGTGTTGTTCTCAGTTAACTTAAATCATTAATGCCTTCAGCATTTCTCATACATTAACATCTGTAAGTTTTTGTGTGTCTGTAGGCTTTGGAGGAGCAGATCTCTCAGGAAGAGAGCGGCTCTCAAGCTCTTAGAGAAGAGGTGCTAACCAAAGAGCAGAATATGTTGGAGCTGCACGCAGCCATGAAGGAGGTGAGATTCAACACGATAATACCTCCTTTTGTTCTTTGATGTGGGTTGTCGAAGTGCTAACTTTTGCTAGAACTAACCAGCCTCTCCTTTCCCAACATGGAATTTGGTTGTAGCTGTCAGCTCAGAACCAGGAACTGATGGAGCAAAACTTGACACTGCAGGAGCAGATGAGCGATCCGGAGCAGAGGGGACCCAACCAGGCCTCCTCTGTCCTGCAGCCGGCAGGAGCTCGCCTCGCACAGAGGCTTCACTCTGAAATCGCTTCGTGTCTCAGTGACCTGCGCTCGCTCTGCAGCATTCTGACCCAGAGAGCCCAGGGACAAGACCCCAACTTGTCTCTGCTGCTCGGCCTAACTTGTGAGTTCATTTTTGAATAATGTGGACGATTCTAACCAGATCTGAGGTTTAGAATAAACTGGAGATGAGCTAAACCTTTTTTTTTTTGGTTTCTTTTGCAGCACCTCCAGCAGTGGCAGAGCCGGAGGACTGGATGGAACCTGACGTTCTACAGAAGAAGCTGGTCGAAGCTCAGCAGCTCCACCGTGACGTCGAGGAGTTGCGCAACGCCATACTGGACCGTTACGCCCAGGACATGGGAGAAAACTGCATCACTCAGTAAATGTGACGACTCACAGAAGCTCCTTGTCGTCTCCACACCTCTCAGGCTTTTGTCTTTCCCGTGTGGTGGCCGAACGTCTAAAAGAAGGCTGCGGCTTCATTTTCTCTAAATGAGGACAAGCTAAAGCCCAAATGGTTTTAGCTTCAACTCTCTTCACCTGAAGACTGAACATGGAGTCTCAAGCCTGCCTGTAGCTCAGAACCATCCCAACCCCCCTGTGAGTTAATCTATTTCAGTCCAAGGGCTAACAGAAAAGACTTACCTCTAATACTTGACTCTTGAAGTGTTTATTTTGATCAGTTACCGAACAGTCTTAGAGCTTTTTGTTCCACTCAGGCGGACAGGTTTCTGTGTAGATGTCCCACAGTTCTAATTTATTGAAACGTTGATTTCCCTTTTTTTTTTTAGGGGAATTATCCTTTAAGTGGTTGACAATCAACTGGAAATAATTTAATTTGTTGCTTTTTAACTGAATTTGCAAAGAACTGTTACTCATGAACTGTATGAGCACTGTAACAGACTCAGCTGTGACGTTTGGGACGGAACAACGTTTGTACCAAATCAGCTTCTCACACCATCGGGCCTACAAGTTTGAAACCAAAGAAGCTTTTGGTCGAAGCAGTGTGAAGGTTTGCACCTCTTTGCTGCGGGCGTCGCTCTCATCCAACACCAGTATGTGCCTTTTGCCACGTTTGCAGCTCCAAAAACGCTGAGTCATTTCAGACCGACTGAAGCGCTGAATTCTTCCAGTACGACTTTTTCTCAGTGTGTCACCCAGTAGGCAACACATTCCCTGACTCTGAATGTAGACAACTGTGGGCCATATCACAGCAACCGGAGCAGCCCAGACTCTTTCTGGTAGTTTTAAAGTCAAACTAATAATAATATGTCTGGGTGAGCTTTGTAGGATTCGCTCCGTTATGTCTCTAATTGCTGACCTGCGTTCAACAGAGCGGATAACAGATAAAATGAGAAAACAGTATTAGTCTTCAGTATTATTTATTTATTTTTTTGTTTTGACAATTGTGTGACAGATTTTGGAGCGTTTTAACGTGCTAATGTTTTAGGAAATGGTTAGCGCCCTTTTAATGTGTGATGGTCCCATAAAAAGTGGCTTTTAGATTTTTCTTTGCTTACGTGTGACAGGATGTTGGAGAGGGAGCTGGTTCTCCCCGTCTGAGGACAATGACTTGTTAAAGGGGGAGTTTTATTCTCATCTGGAGACGAAGGAAAAAGCTCTTGAGGAAACTTTGACACTTTACAGGAAGAGAAAGGGATTTTTAAAATATGCAACATTTTCTTTCTGGGAAAAGGGAAGAACATCTGAGGAATGCTCGAGCCATATTTAGTTTTATGGGACCTTTTTAAACTTTTACTAGCACAAAGTTTCTCTTTGAAACTTCAGCCTTAACATCTCAAATGTTTTACAAAAATGGAAGAAAAAAAACAGACATTTTATATTTTCATACATTTTTTGTTTGTATTTGCATATTTTAGAAATAAAAATTTTCAACATTTGGTTTTCAATTTTATTTTTATTTTTTTACAACGGTCTTCCCATCACCACACTGAAGGCCATGGATTTATGTCATGATACGTTGTCCTACTCAGTAGATTTTTTTTAGAATGGAAATCAGATTTACTTAAAGGGTGCATTTTTACAGTTTTTAGGTAAGAGAAATCCCACATCACTCTCAGTAAAAAAAAAAAGACTAAACTGTGCTGCATAGTGCAAATTATGCATCACCATAATCTATTGAGGATGTCTGTTACAGCTTATCGACCTCGGCCAACATAAAAATTGACTGTCAAATGTACCGGTATACTGCTACATTAGGTGTGGTAGTAGCTGATAGTTTCCTCTAACATCTACTCTTGATGCTAACACATCTTTCAAGATCACATGAAGTCACACAGTCCTCTGTAAGGACTGATCAAATGTCTAAGACTCCAGCCTCATGTTGAAAAATCTGACAAGAAAGGTGACGGGCGATACAGATTCCTTCAAGAAATGCTCATCAGAGCTATTCACCTAAACTGGTCAGGGGGCCACAGTTACTGAGAGCCAGCAGCTCAGGGGCTGGACATGCAGCAATTAAAGTCTTCATGTAAATGAACCAAATATTACAAAAATCTGTTGCCTTTTACATTTGTTTATTTTGTTGCATTAAATCATAAGTGTATTGAATAAAACCCAGAACCTCACCCCATCCCTCATCAATTTTTTTTTCAATGAACTCATTTGTGGGTCAGACTGAAGTCACCCACAGGCTGGAGGAGGCCCACAGACCGTTAGTTGAATAGCCCAGCATTAATTTATTTTAAAAGTATTTGTAGCGTGCAGAATTCAGTTTATTTTTATAGCACCAAGTCACAACAGGAGTCATCTCAGGGCACTGAACAGAAACATTCATATGCATAAAAAGTCAGTTAACATTATTTATCTGAGGAGCAGACTGCTTTAACTCCATCACAGAACTCTCATCTTGAGCAAGCATGAAGGCGACAGTGGAAAGGAAAAACTCCCTCATAAGGAAGAAACTTAGCAGAACCAGGCTCAGGACAAGTGGTCCTCTGCTTCAACCTAAAAGCATGAACACCATCCTTACATTTTCAATAAGTTTTGACGTACTGGTAAATACATGAAAAATTCTTGAGTCTTGGAAAATGAGACGTTTTCAAAATAAAAATTGTGCAAAAACTCAGATTTGATCACCACATTAGAAAGTAACATATCTGTTGTGTCACAGTGTGGCCCCTGGCTTCCTGTCACGTTTGTGACTCTAAAACAGGACCTCAGAGTTCATGACACTCCGTGTGATTTATGAGTGGGAGAACAGCAGAACCCACAGCATCACACACAAACTTGGTTTATTAACTTGTGTGTTTCCTCTTTTGTAGAAGCAGAGTAGAATTTGCTGAAAGTCCACTCGACTGAAGCGTCTGGTTGTCGTTTCTGAAGCTGTGCCGTGGGTACGCGCTGATGATGTCATAACCAGACACCTCAGTCCCTCTGCGGTGCAGAGAAATACAAACGTGGTGATTAAACTCAAAGCTAACATGAAAACACCTCCGGATCAGGACGCTCTGTCACCTGTGTTTGTCCAGGTAGCTCCTCAGGTGACCCACTGTCTCTGAGAGCCACATTTCCACTCTGTATGTCTGATTCCCATTTTCTGACCTCACCCTGAGCGTAACGGTAGATTCAGAAGGTGCTTTGTCGCAGGTGGACATCTGTCTTCTGAATAAAGAACATGACATTAAACACGTCCCTCCTGACTCTGATGCACATGGTCCCCCAACAGCTTACTGTACTCCAAAGTGGAACAAACCAGTTATGTTGGTGCTAAGATGGACTTTATTGGTTTTGAACCAGTTTGACATGACTTGTCGACGAGGAAGAGGGCTGGCACCGGAGGAGGGGGCGTGCCAAAGAGACCATCTTATCATCAACATAACTGGTTTGTTCCACTCTGGAGTAAGCTGTTTGTGTTGTGTGATTCCTTGACTGATGAAGCCCTCTGGATGGAAGGTGAAACGTCTCAGCACACACACACACACACACACACACACACACAAAAAAAAAAACTATCCAGATGACCTGACTGAAAATTGTTGGATTGTATACCTGGATTATTGAGCATGAACTTTGCT
>JARVGS010001283.1:23643447-23656288 GCA_031762315.1 Hypsolebias antenori
TTTGAATGTCCAGAGGACCAGACTTAGCTTTTTTAGATTTTTCTACCTGGATTATTGAGCATGCATCAGGGTAGTCAACTAGGAGCTATCAAATATAACTTGTATGCTGAAGCTAGTTTGAATTAAAACGGTAGGCCAGCCTTTGTGTAGATTTTTTTTATTCCTCTACGATAACCCTTTAATTCAATAACTTTTTATGATAATTGGGTTTATTCAGGAGCTGGAGAGAGTGTTTGTGTGTGTAAATGGTCAGGTAAACAGCCTGACAGATGGCTGCCATTCTCTGTGGATCCCCCACCCCACCCCCCTCCTGTTGTCCCCTCCTCTAACCTCCCACTCAGAAAATGTGAGGAATGTTTCTTCTTCCTGTGGGACCTGAGCAAGAATAGCTATGTGAAGTGAGTGAGAGCGTTTGGTGTGTGTGCGTGCTCTGGTATAAGAAGCAAGATCCAGACCATACACAAACAGACAGACAGGAAACAACCGACCACGTGGGACTCCACTGGAACGAACACAGAGGGAGAACACCAGGTTCTCGTAGACTTTGGTCACATGAGATTAAATCAAGCAGTGTTTAATCTCTTGCACCTGTCTGCTAATTGAACATCATCAGCATTTTCTCCACGTGTTTGATCCATACGTGTTCCTTGCAGCATGCTCTCTGTGTCCCTGCAGAATTATATTAAGGCACCAGCACACCACACACTCACTATTTGATTTATCTTCTTGGGATTCAGCAGGATATGGTGAATATTGCAAGAGGACTCATTATGTCGAATGGCAGCAATTAATCACCGTGGTGCTCCTCGTGCATTAGCGCTGGAACTATTTTCTGAGATTGAGCTCATGGCTCACGCAGAATTTCCCCCCAACATTTTGTCGGCCTTTTCTAGTCTGCTTTAATTTCCATATTTTCATTTTAAAAAAACGGCAAGATTTTTGAGTTGCGTTTTGTCTGATTTCAAATGAAAAGTCAAATGCTGTATTTATTTAACAAGGTTAAGTCAGGCCCTCTGATCGGATCCGTCCAGAGGACCTGACTTAACCTTGTTAGATGTTTCTACCTGGATTATTGAGCATCATCAGGACTATTTATTTGTTTCTGTTTCTGCAGGTCGAAGGTTGAGAGGAAAAGCTTTTTACTATGTTGGAGGAAAGGTTTTCTGTGAAGAGGACTTCCTGGTGGGTGATCACTATCAATATTTTGTAATTTAGGTGTGTGTTCTTATAACTTAAACTGAAATTCTTAAAAAAAAAAAAAAAAAAAAAAATTAAATAGAAAAATAATTGAAACAGGTGATTTTTGTGGGGTATTTATACCTCATCTCTGTAAGTTAGTCAGCCGTGAACTTTGACCCTGCCACCAGTCTCATATTTACTGTAGCCTCTTCAGTCAGTTTTCACATGTGGGTGTGACTGGAGGCAGGGAGGCAACCTGAGAAGATGTTTTGCTTTGCTTTATAGGTCAGAGGTTAGTCGAGCCATTTCCACCAGTACAGTGTGACCACATGAGCCATTACACAACTTTCTGAGAAACCTGCAGGGACTATACTGTACATTATTATTAGTAGGCACTTCAGATGTGTTTTTTTTCAGTAGGACTATAGCAATTTTAAAATGTATTTTTGTGTTTATCATCTTAGTAACTTTGTGGAAGTTTTAGGCGCTCTCATGATCAAACTCTTCTATTTTTTTTTTTTTTTTTTTTACCAAAAATCCTTAGTTGCACAAATAAACAAACTGTCTTTGCTCTGAGTTGTGGCAGTTTTAGTCAGCTTTACACTACAGCTTTAATTAACTTCACATGCTGAACATTACAAACAACTTTGGGCTCTTTGTGGGACGTAATGTGTGGGTTTTTGGGTGTTCGGCCTGAAAGATGGAGCTAGCTCTAACCAGGGGCCAAATTCCAGTAAAATATTTGTCTTTTCTCTGTTCCAGTACTCCGGTTTCCAGCAGTCTGCTGACAAGTGCAACGCGTGTGGACATCTGATCATGGACATGGTAGGTGTGCTGCCGGTGCATGTGAATCAGAACTGGAGGAAAAATCCTATGTAGTAAACACATGTGGGTAAAGTCTCAGACAGCAGGAATGACTTTGCATCTCTTTCTTCTCTCTTACACTGACTTCATAAAACAAACCGCACACACATAAAGTCATTAAGGAAGGAAATTAAAGATTTATTTTGATATGAATCATCTGTTTTCAATCCTGCAGAAAATGTGAAGAAGGTGTCTTTTGTTTTTATTGTGTCTCTTCAACTTCATTCAGTTCTTGATGTGTAAACAGGAAACAGTGTTTATTGTAGAACTCACTTCCAATTTGTCAGATATTCTTGTATTGTTCTGATAAATATTTATTTTCCTCCTCTTCTGCGCTACAGTAACAGCGTAGACCCATTAGGTAGTAGTCTTGTAAAACTGCATCAAATTACTTTTAGGACCTGACTCTTTAAACTAGTCGTCAAAGTTAAGTCAGGTCCTCTGGACGGTTTCTTTGTGCTGAGATGTTTCGTCCTTCATCCAAAGGACTTCATCAGTCCAAGAAGCCACAACAAACTCACTCACACAAGCAGCACCTTCACATAGTGGGCTAAACAGTTTGATGGTGATAAGATAGTTTCTGGAGTCCACCCTATCCCCTGTCGACTTCTCTGCAGTCATAGCTAAAATGGTTCAAAACATCAAAGTTCATGCTCAATAATCCAGGTGAAAAATCCAACAAAGTTAAGTCAGGTCCTCTGGATGGTTTCTTTTGTTGAAACATTTTGTCCTTCATCCAAAGGACTTCATCAGTCCGAGGAGCCACAACTAACTTGACTCCTCTGAGGTAGCCATGACTGCCTCAGAGGAGTCGACAGGGGAGAGGGCAGACTCCAGAAAGCATCCTATCACCGTCACACTGGTTGGCCCACTATGTGAGTGTGCTGCTTGTTGGACTGAGTTTGTTGTGGCTCCTCTGCCTGATGAAGTCCTTTGGATAAAAGATGAAACGGTTCAACAAAAGACCATCCAGAGGACCTGACTTAACTTTGTTGGATTTTTATTTTTAACCTGGATTATTGAGCATGAACTTTGATAGTTGCGATTCAGTTTGTGAACGAGTGAGATGTTGTACTTTGTATTTGTGTCAATGCCTTTTAAAAAAAGTCTTTCTGTAGATCCTGCAGGCTCTCGGAAAATCATACCACCCCGGCTGTTTCCGCTGTGTTATCTGTAACGAGAGCCTCGACGGAGTACCTTTCACTGTGGACACTGAAAATAAGATCTACTGTGTCAAAGACTACCACAGGTAAGTCAGACCTCTTTACAATGTAGTCTAAACAAATACAAGCCCAAACCTGGATTTGTTTATACTGAATGACTTTAGCACAGCTCTGAAATGTGGGGTTTTATTCATCATAGCACAGATGGTTACCTTCACACTGATGCTGCAGGAATGGACTGAATAGACTTCCTTATGCCACAACTTTAAGGCGTTTAGCCTGGCATGATGGGAGAAAGAGAAAACTGTTCCATTACAGGTGTGAAGAGAAGAGTGGCCATGGCTGCTCTTGTCCATATTTAACAGCAACAGCCTCTGTAAGAACAGTCTTCTAATGTCTGTAAAATGTAAATGTTTGGTTTGTGTATGAGCATTGAGGTCTGGTGTGTATTGAACACTCTGAAACCAGCACTAACATGTGAGCTACTGATGGAGTTAACTTTCCTCTCTCTGTTCCAGGGTGCTGGCGCCTAAATGTGCTGCCTGTAACCAGCCTATCCTGCCCTCAGAGGTGAGACAACGTTTCTATCATTTTATTACCCACTGCCATGAAAAGAAGGCAGTCATCTAACTGCCTAGATGTGTATATCTGTTAGTAAAATATTTCATGAACCACAGACAAGTTAACAAAAACTCTCCAAGTACCTATTGACTGTACATCTACAACTAAAAACATTTTGTGTCAGTCCAGTTCAGTATGGCCGCCACAGCAAATTGACATTAGGCAACACAGAGTTTGTTTTGACTCGAGCAATTTGACAACTAATGAGCTAAACTTTGATGTGGTAGTACCATATTTTTTGGACTATAAGGTGCACTTAAATCCTTTAATTTTCTCAAAAATCGACAACTGAGCCTTATAATCAGGTGCGCCTTGTGTATTACTTCTGGTTGTGCTTACCGACCTCGAACCGATTGTATGTGGTTATTGTGAATGAGTTGAATAAAGTTTGACTTATCTGACTGTTTGGTTTTGCTTAATGTGCCTTATAATCTGGTGCACCTTATGGTCCGAGAGTAAGTCCCAGCAGAGTTTTGAATGCTAACAGATAATTTTAAGATTTTTTTTTCTTTAAAATGGTGCCATGGAAGGAGATGGGCAACATGCATTCATTCTAGGAATGATAGTTTTACTTTAAAATGATGCATCTGATTGTATAATGTGTTATCAATATACGGTAAACAAGTATGGGCTGTCTGTTAAAACATATGTACTGTAATTTACTATTTTATTCAATGAAAACACTAAACTTTGCTTTATGCCACAGACGAACATTTTAAAAATAAGATTGCTTTATTTACAAAGATTTTTTTTTTTTTTTTTTAAATTAATTAATTAATTTTTTTTTTTTTTTTTTTATAATTAAATTTATAAAATGTACCGGTAGTTAAAGCAGAAATAATACACAGATAGATGTGGTTACACCAAACATCTCTAAACTTTTATTGATCTTCTGAAGGTTTAGTCTGAAGGAGAAGAGAAACCAGTGAAGCGTTTTCTGATGAGATTGCTTTCATGTGAATTTTTCTTTCAGGGCTCAGATGAAACTATAAGAGTTGTTTCCATGGACAAAGACTATCACGTGGAATGTTATCACTGTGAGGTGGGTTTAAAACGAACAGAGAAGTTACTTGGAAAACTGAAAAGGTTTGCTGTACAGCTCTGAGTCACAGAGTCTCTGAAAAGCTCATTAAAATAAATTGAATGAGCAGATTCGTGATCTTAATTAGTCTTAGTAATTATGCAGTGCTGAATCAAGCAGGTATGAAACTGCTCTCCATCTTCTTCTTTTTCTTTGTCAGCTGCTGCACTTTTAGTTTTATCAGTTGAAAATTGGTTAGATAATGTGGAGGGAGTGACTGAACGTTTCAAACGGATAGAAATAACTAGAGAAATTGCAGTCCCTTCAAAAATGCAGTGTGAATGCTTTTTTAAATTAATTTATTCATTTTATAATAATGAATTACAACAAATAACATATATGTAATTGGAAAAAAATATATAAAAAATATAAAATGAAAGGTAGCAGATGAAGAAAATGTCTTATTAACTCTGCTCCTTATTTATCTAATAAACATTCAAACAAAATTTTCTATAAATATCAAAATAAGTAAATAACTTATTCAATTCCCAATTTATATATATTACTCATTAAAATACATTCATTTATATTTATTTAACAATTCAATTTTAACCAGTTTCTGAAAGACAAGGATTGATTTGGCTTCCTTAACAACTGTCATTAAGTTGTTCCATAATCTTACTCCCTGAATTAAGGTAGTTCTTCCCTTCAAACTTGTTCTAAACTGCAGTTTCACAAATACATCTTTCCCCTTGAGATTGTAGCAGCTTGATCTTTTTACAAAATACATTTGGATATTTGACGGTAGTGTATTATTTTGAGCTCTATACATAAGTGACAAAATGTTATAATCCACCAAATCATAAAACTTCAGCAATTTCATTTGACAAAATAATTCATTTGATGGGTGACAGAAATGTTTTCTTATTATTATTATTTCTTATTAAGCTAAATGTAGTAGCTGAGGGTCATCCTCATCACATACTCTGAGCACTAACGTCTTTGCTTCAAAGTTTGGCGTGCATGCCAGAGATTTAAACTAAGCTCGTCTTTTTGAGTTGGAACCAGTTTGAAATCAGCACTCTTAATCCCAACGTCTGGTGTGATTGAGACGACTCTCAGCTACTACCACGCCGAACTTTAGCTCAATATCTGTAAAACTGACTGAGCAATGTTTCTGAATGCTGA
The DNA here is from genome assembly GCA_031762315.1 of Hypsolebias antenori. Classification (NCBI taxonomy): domain Eukaryota; kingdom Metazoa; phylum Chordata; class Actinopteri; order Cyprinodontiformes; family Rivulidae; genus Hypsolebias; species Hypsolebias antenori. The sequence goes on from JARVGS010001283.1 coordinate 23,649,484, forward strand.
GGCAGATCAGCTGTGGCGGCCATCTTGAACTGGGCTGACTTCAGAAGTTACTCAGAAGAGTTTCCTCTAGCGGTTTATTAGACATTTTGCTAACAGACAAACACACACACACACACATACAGGCAAAAGCGTCATCGCCCGCTGCTGAAGGCAGCTGTAAAGAGTGCCATCAGATGTTTTTATGGATTTTCATAAAGCTGCATTAAAAAGAAACACGTTCTGTCTTTCTAATACATGTATTTAAAACCTGATGTGTGGGGTTTAATCTGCTGAGGCCGCTCTCGCTTTAAATCTATTTTAAAAAAGTGTAACAAGTCTCTGCTCAGACGTCCTCCTTGTCCCAGACTTGGCCGGTGTCCTCTGGTCCCTCCAGCTCTGACTGAGCACTTTCTGTCCCGGCCGTGTGAACCCGGCGGCACCTCGACCTCTCACCTCACACACAGGAGGCCGTCACATGCTGCCGTCTGGCAGCGACGAGCTGGGCTCGTCTTACCCCCAGCCCACCATCACCCCAGCACACTTTCTGAACCGTGGCGCCAAACTCGCACAGCTGCTGTTTTTTTTTTTTGAACCACACAGGACTGAGTGTATCTGCAGGCCTCTGCAGTGTGAACGCGCTGAACAAGCCGCTTCAGCAACGAGAGCGTTCCAGGTATGTCTGCAGATAAAGGGCGGCGCGTTTCCCTCCAGAAAGCAAAGGGGAAGCACATTTCTGCTCAGAAGGAGCCGTCTGCAGCTGATCACACCACACCACACCACGTAGAAAGAACAATGCAAACGCCAAGACAAACAGACGTCCAGCTGCTGTGCTGTGTTTACATGGAAGTTGATGGGAGTGCGTCCTTATCACACCGTGACGCCGCTTTACAAACGTCCCACCTCTCTGTCTACGCACCAACAGCTAAAGGCCTGGCACTCCCTGTAGCAGAGGTGGACAACATTTCTTTTTCCAAAGGGCCACATCAAGACGTTTAAAGCAATCAAAGGGCCACATAGAGAATTGGAAAATACATTTTCTTTATGACAGATAATCCTTTTTCAGCCTTTTTCTTGTTGTAGCATAGTTAGCACACTTTATGACACGTGTCTTTCCTAAATCCTTTGGAATATAATGTAAACTGGCTCTTGTGACATTATATTATACACGTTAGCTTAGACCTGTCTCAATAAACAATAAATCAATTAATCACATGATAAAAGAAAATTATCTACCTCATTTACATTTATCAGCTTTATTGTTTCTTCGTATCTCTCTCTTTCTACTGAAGACACTGGATGACAAAAGGTTCAACTCCGGTGCTCTTCACTGACCCCTCCATTTCTCTTTTATTTTTAACCTTCTGAGACCTTGTGTCCACAGATGTGGACATTACATTCTGGCTTTGCTGTACTGTATACTTCACTCTGTTCACTAGTGTTTTATACTTTGCTAAGCCATGTGGTTGTTATGCTGTAAAATAAGTCCATTGTCCCCATCTGAGGACTTTTTTTTTTTTAACAAAAGTATGTCATAACCATGTAACAAAATACAACTTCCTGTTTGAAGAGGAAGCTCAAACCACACAGAGTCCGCCATTTTGTGAACCAAAAAACAGGAAAGAGAGACAGCCCATGTCACGTCAAGGGGCCTCTCTCCCATTTTTCTTAAAGAGACACGCTGCTCGCTCCCTCACTATACATCCTTGGGTTCAAACGGTCTTATACTACCATCCAGTGGTTAAAAACGGTACTAAACACAAAAATTAACCAACATTTCTTCTTAAATTTGACATTACTTTGTACTAATGTCAAATTTCAAACAATATTATCGTTTATTGCAATAATTTCTGAGACAATTACTCACCCAGCAAAATGTGTTATTGTGACAGGCCTACGTTAGCATAACATGTTATACATGTTAGCGTAAATATGCAAAACAAACTTAATAGTTGTGTTTCTAAGTATTTAAGGTTCAGTCTAGCTCTGGAGACACACTGACTTAAAAAATGTTTTTTAAAAAGTGTTTAAAAACTTTTTGCGTAAGAGGTTAATTTAAATTTCCTTAAGTCTCATTTATAAATTGTTTTTGTATCATTATTTTTTTTGTTGTTTTCTTTTGAGCTAAGCATGTTGGGGGCCTGACAGAGATTGTCCAAGGGCCACTTTTGGCCCTCGGGCCTTAAGTTGCTCACGTCTGCCATATAGGAATGCAAATCATCCATCACCTTGTATGTCAAAGATTAAATTTGGTGTGGTCTATCAGCACTCAGAATATGTGTAGAGGATCACCCTCAGATACTACCACACCAAGCGTTAGCTCTGTAAAATAACTGAGCTATCGACTTTTATGTATTTGAGGTTGACTTAAGGTGAACTGCAGCAGCCATCATGAATCAGGCTGACCACAAGTTGATCAACTGAACATGTGGATCTAAGGATTACTTTCTGAAAGTTTCTTTAAACTTTACATAATTGTCCGTCTTTCTATCATAACTACTGTAACTGCACAAATCTCTGTTGTGCACGTGGTTCTTTAAACCTCTGGACGTCTGAGGAATGCAAGTGGAACGGGATTATCCTGCGTTCACACAAATCCAAATTAATGTTGAAAACCGATCTGTGTGTCTGAGCATTAATCCACGTTTCATTTAGACAGCGGAGCTCATTAAACACTTACTCAGTGGACTGCTGCCACTCCAACAAGCTGCTGCTCCTCAGAATAGTGCCTGAGGATTGTTCTACGGTGGCGGCAAAAACAAAACCAAAATAGAACCAGGATAGAACACATCGACTGGAACGGCTCCAGTTTAAACTGAAGGTTTCTCCATGTGTGTGTGTGTGTGTGTGTGTGTCAGCAGCTGCCAGGACACAGCTTCTCTGAGGCTTCCTTCATTCAGACACGTTAAAAGCCACGCCGGCCAGCGCAGACTTGTTCAGAAGGCTTTGGAAACTGGGAGTGACCTGGATTTGGTTTTCACTCAAATCAAGCCCTGCAGAGTGTGCATGTGCATGCATGTGTGTGTGTGTGTGTGTGTGTGTGTGTGTGTGTGTGTGTGTGTGTGTGTGTGTGTGTCATAGGTCACAGCAGAATGTGTTATTAAAATGCATGCATCCTTTGAAAGACAAGAAAAACCACCAAATTACCATATACTTTTTTTTCTTTTTTTTTGGCAGTGGAAAATATTCAAACCTGGTGTGTTTTTACTGTTTAAAGGTTTTTTTGAGCACCTCAAGGTGCACGGCATATTTAGCTATTTGTTTGCACGTTTGACAGTAAATATGCTGCAGATTTCTTTACATTTCTTTACCTCCAAAGCAGCGAGCTTGAAAATGTGGCAGGTAAAAGCATTTATGATGCTTTGTACCGCATATGAGAGTTTGTATCAAAGTTCATGCTCAATAATCATATAAATCCATCAAAGTTAAGTCGGGTCCTCTGGACGGGTTCTTTTTGTGGAAACATTATTTATAAGACTGAGTCTGTTGTGGCTCCTTGGACTGATGAAGTCTTCTGGATGAAAAACGAAACGACCTCACTTAAGTTTATGAATGTGAAAGTTTAACACAAACTCAGTCAGGAGAATGTTATCAGTTCCTTTTGACTTCCATATAAAACTACACTGAATACTTAGAAATGTTGGAAATATTCATTTAAAGGTGTATTTAGACCATTTTGAAGTAGGCACTTAAAATAAACAGAGCTCAGTGTAAGTACTGTATCTGTAATATGACTGAAACTTCAATGTAAATGTCTGTCAAAGTGTTTACATGAACAATTAGTGTTTTTTTTTATTTAAATCTGTTTTAAGATGGCAGCCTTTTACTTTAGATTTGTCTGAATTAGGACTAGCCATTAGCCCGTCAGTCCTGTCAGATGTTAGCTCTATTTCCTCAAAGTGAGGCCAGTCAAAGAGCTATCTGCAACAGGTAGGATATTTATTGATCATTACAACAGCACTTTGTCTTTGTGATATATGTACTTTTTCATATTGTGTCCTGCTAATGTTTGTTAAAAGACCAGAACCAAAACTGTGGGAACTAGAGGCGCAGAGGGTGCTACAGCTCCCCTGACGGATGCTCGTATGTCAAAAAAACGCCAAAAAAAAAAAAAAAAAGGAATGAAAACAGTTTTCACGTCTGATGATCAAATTCTAACAATGTTTAGATGTTTTCCAGTTTTGTAGAAGTGGGGTATGAACCTGCACTGCTTGTTTTTCTGTGTGCACAACTCGACAAACGCTGCAAACACACAAAGAAGTGAGCAGATCAGCTGCAGGTCGCGATCACAACTTGAAACATATTAAGCATGTTTAAGCAGGACAACGTGCACTGATGGTGTGCGATCCACTGCACGTGTGGGGTATTATTAGATTTTAAGAGTTTTTAGGGTCACAAACATCTATGCTCAAAGCTCCCCCACCCTCTGACTGTAACACACACTGCACAAAGACAACATATTCAAATGTGAAGCATTTAAACGTAGGACGTGTGGTCCAACCTGAAAGGCTGTTTGTCTCTGGTGTCCCTGTGAAGGACATGCAGCCTGTCCAGGGTGTCCCCCGCCTCGCTCACAGTGACTGCAGGAGGTAGAGACCAACTCCCCGTTTCCCGTAAAACTAAAAGTAGGTAAAGAAAATAAAAGTCTGGATGGATGGGCTTGTTTTCAGAATTCTTTGTTCCTCAGACTGAATGTGGTTTTAGACTGCACCAAAGAACTGGATGAAAAATGAAGCCGACAACTGACTGAGACTGAGTAACGTTTTGTTGTAGGCTTAAAAATCTGAGAGCAAAAGGAAAAAAAAGGCAGAATCATCAGTCAAAAGTTGATGGAGCGCGAAGCTTCGCGTGCACGCTCTCAGGTCCAACAGGTCGGGGAGGTTCAGAGTCACATCCTTCACCTGCCTGCATGCGGCTAATGCTGACACAAAGTTCACTGGCTATACAGTAATTATCACCCACCCAGGAGCGATAATGTTTTTAGCTGTGCATGCATGTGTTAGTAAAATAACTCATGCACTGCTGGAAAGCTGTTAATGAAGTTTGCAGAAAGTATTTAAAGCTATAATTGAGCTAATCTAGGAGTCAGCCCCATCCAAAACCACAAAGAAGACTATGCTCCTTCAGTTCTACTGACACATGGTGTGGTAGTAGCTGAGAGTCCTTCACAACCCACTTCTAAGTAGAACCCGTCCAGAACAGGTCCAGTGGGACTGGACTTGACTTGTGCACACCTCTGAACAAATCTACCCCATGAAGCCCTGGAAGGGACCCCTGGGAGTCCCCGGACTTGTGTTTGGAGGCGCATCTGAGTGACCCCCCCAGTTGACCTTCTTCTGGTTCTGGAACAGCTGATGTGCCGCAGTGAGAATGAAAACATTCCTTTAATGAGGAGCCATCCTCCTCATCCTCCTCATCCTCCTCATCCTCTCCATGAGCGCAAACATCAGTTTGAGGAATTCCGTCCACAGACAGACAGAAAGCTTCCAGATGTTCTGAGAGGGGACTGATCCCAAATCTGGTTCTGCTCAAACACTAAACGGATCTCAGACCGTCTCTATTTGCCTTCAGCTCTTATTCTCCCCCCACCCCCCAAATTCATGGTGTGGGTGCAGGAATGAGAGGTTTCTCACCAGTTTGCCCTCCTTTGTCTGCTGGTGCGCAGGCGTGGAGCAGCTGCCGGCGCGCGGCTCCATCGGGGCCGGGGACAGGGAGCAGAGGGGCGGGCTGGGACTGGGGGGCAAGCCCGAGTCCGGACTGTCGAGCAGCCCGTCCCGGTTCTTTCCTTTCAGGCTGTCATCCATCGCTTGGAGGTGTAGGTGGCCCACCATCTCAGACAGAAAGAGTCCCCTCAGAGACGCGCAAAGACGTTTCTTCTTCTTCACCGAGACTTGGACTCGAGAAGGAACGAGATTAAAGTTCTGTCCTCGGGTTTCTACAAGCAGGGGAAAGAAGGAGAAGTTGTTTTTTTGTCTGAACGTGTCCGCAAAGAAGTCACAAGAGACGAGTCTTCATTTCTCTGCTGAACTGTACCTGCGCGCCTTTAATCCACAAACATGTTCCAAACTGGGCCAAGCAATCCGAACCGAGCTGCGTTAATCCCTCACACTCAGCTCCCATATAATAATCCTAATAATCCTAATTCGTGAAAGCGCAGTTAAAGCGTGCACAGCGCGCGTGGCACTGGTCTGATCAGGACTCGTCTCCGGCTCTGAATGCGCTCTCAGAGCTCCCTCCTCCTGGTCCTGACAGGGTTTTTTAAAGACCTGGATCCGGTCCAGCCCCTCATGATCTGGATCATTTCCACGCACGACCGACAGGGGAGAGCCCACAGAGATATCTCCCCTGATGGAGCTCAGAGATCCTGCAGGCTCTAATAAACCCAGACACAGTTAAGCTCTTAATTAAAACTTAAATATAGTCTAATAATATAAACACTTAATAATAATAATATAACATAGCCTAATGGAAATAATCAATTGCATTTGATGTGTTTGCTTGAGTTCAACTGATCATTTGTTGCAGATTAAGTTAATCAACTTCAGCAGGTCACATCTCTGAACATTACCTGCAGACAGTATGAAGACAGATGCAGCTGACGTGTGCAAAAATAGCTGGAGTTGAGTTAAAACAAGCAGAGCAGAAGCTAAATGGCAGCTAAACATTGATGAGTCAAACACTAGTTAAAAGTTGCTCATTTATAGCTAAAAGCTAAAAAATTGTAGCTAAAGGCTAAACAAAACTCCATTCCGGATGCTTGGAAAACAGCCTTTGTTTCTCCTTTGCTGAAGGGAGGTGACCCCACCTCACTGAACAACTATCGACCGAT
>JARVGS010001283.1:23751494-23764001 GCA_031762315.1 Hypsolebias antenori
TGTGTGTGTGTGTGTGTGTGTGTGTGTCTGTGTGTGTGTGTGTGTGTGTGTGTCTGTGTGTGTGTGTGTGTGTGTACACTTGCCAAACCATTTTTTTTCCATTTTAGATGTAAAAGTATATTTAAAACAAGTTTTTTCTAAGTCATTTAACATCATTAATCTGGAGTATTTCATTGTACACTTATTCCTTTAAAACAAATATAAAATCTATTTTATGCAAAGGTTGTTTGAGTACAAAATAGAAAGAATACAAAAGGGGGTGGATACTTTAACAAGCCACTGTTTCTAAACATTTGTCTTGAAATATCTTGTATATTTAGTGTCTAAGAACGTTGTAAGCAGAGGAAAGTTGAAAGATGGCCTTTGTAATTCTAATATTTTTGTTGTTGCCTAATATTAATTCTAGCTCATAAAGCTGAAGGAGGTGATGGATGGGACAAGACAGAGCCCTACCAGCCCACAGACTCAGCTGGGCCTGATGTCGAAGCCAACGAGATCTCTGGGGGTATGACAAACACACACAAACTGTTTCTAAGAGAACAGACTGTGTGTAAATCTCTTTTCTTTAAATGAAAATGTAAACAAAATGAATTCTACTGAAGGATCTCTTCTTCAAGCAGTCTCCCACCTGTTACCTTAGTTGTGTTTGGAGGATGGAAAAAAAAACCCACAGTCAGTGTTGCTGTTTTTTAACACAAACTTGGCAGACCAGAAACCCATAACTATGTCTAGAGTCTGTGCATCCATGGAGTCCAGTGGCATAAGGACTTTGTGAGCAACAAGTAAAATGAACTCTTATACCTTTTTCTTTTGAATACATTTTCTGACTGGTGCACATCTTTTTCTGACCCGTCAAGGTAAAGCAAATATGGGAAGCGATAAGCTAGATGAAGCAGTGACATGATCTGCTTTAACCCACGTGCAGGAAGGAAGGAGAACTCAGGGGTCAACATTAATAACTATTTATTTTAAACAATAACAAAATAAAACTGCTGATGGGGGCAGCAAAACTTTCTTGAACCAGGAGGAGAAGAAAGCATGGCGCAGGCCATGATACCGTGAACGGATAATGCCCAGACACCAGGGGAGTGACAAGACACAGACTAATAAGTCTGAGTGGGGAACACCTGGGGTGATTAGGATTCAATACAGGTGTGAGCAGGAGCAAAAACACCAGGAATATAGAAAGACTGGGAGGTGCAGAAAGACAGAAATCCCACAAGCAGTCCCAGTTCCTGAAATTGGTTGAGTCTCTCTTTGTTTACTTCTGTTTGTACAGCTGTTCATTGATTAAGAAGTCAGGTCTTTTTAAACATTCACTTTCTATATAAAACTGTCCATGTTAATGTCTACAGGTTTAAATATATAATTTTTAAATTTATTATGTACCACATGAGATAATAAATATGAATGACATGTTTTCTATTCAGAGCGCTCTTTGCATTGCAGTTGGCCAGCTGATTTACTTATTAAAAACAGAAATCTGTAAAAAAAAAAAAAAAAATTACTGTTTTTTTTTTATGAGGAGTTTTCTGTTATTAGACATTACTAGTGCAGCTGATTTGAAGATTGCATTTGTTTCTATTAGGCTAAAATTTTACCTTTACTGACATCACCACAGCAAGAACATAGCTCTGGGGAAGAGTACTTATTATTTTAGTGCACTGATTTCCTTTGGGTTGACTTACCGGTATTTGGTATTATCTGTAATAGGTTAGCACAAGTAACTAAAATGCTGTAGTTTAGAAACAAAAATCTGATTACAGTACTGATCATTTGGTTTTAGTTTAGAGTTGCCGTTTGTGTTTCTGTGTACAGAGTCTTGTTGTTTTAAATAAAGTTCAGTATTCTCTCTGCAATACTACATGCAGTTAAAAGCTGCTGATGGAGCAGACAAGAAATATACAAAATTAGACATGTACAGTACGAGCCTCCTGTTGGATAATTACTGCATGGGTGATTATCTTTCACCTGGCAACAAGTTCTTCAACCCCAGCTGATGCAAGGAGTTGTTTTTCATTTCTTAAAACACCCATGTTGAAAGACATATCACGTGGTTGTGGAAAAAATGTCAGTCTGTTTGAGAAGAGTCAAATCATTGGCATCAAGCAGAAACTTCTAAAAATGGGTTAAAAACTGTCCAACGCATTATTAAAAACTGGAAGGACAGTGGGGACACATCGTCTTCGAGGAAGAAATGTGGCTGGAAAAAAAAATCCTGAATGATCGTGATCGGCGATCACTTAAACGTTTGGTGAAATCAGATAGAAGAAAACAACATTAGCACTCAGGGTTATGTCTAATAGTGAAAGTAAGAGCTTTTCCACATGCACAATGTGACGGGAACTCAAGGGATTGGGACTGAACATCTGTGTGGCCTTAAGAAAACCACTAATCAGTGAGGCTAACTGGAAGAAAAGCTTCACTTTGCTAGGGAGCATAAAGATTGGACTGTGGAGCAATGGAAGAAAGTCATGTGGTCTGATGAGTCGAGATTTACCCTGTTCCAGAGTAAGAAGCAAGACAGGTGAAGTGATGCATCCATCATGTCTAGTGCCTCGTCATCAATGCAAGATCTTGGTGAAAAATTAATGCAACACTGGATGGAAATAGATTTTGTGACATAGCAAAAGTTTATTGAAACAATGCCACAGTGAATGCATGATGTAATCAAAGATAAAGGTGGTCCAACAAAATATTAGTGTGGCCTATTTTTTGGTGGTGACTTTTTTTTTGACCAGACAGTGTATTTAAAACAAACGTCATTGAAACAAGACTTTATTTTCAGCTTCTATAGTCTAATTCTGTGATTTTTAATGTGGTAGTGTGGTAATTTTATAAAATAATGGTGGATAATTAAACAAGGGAACTGTCTTTTGGGGATTTATTTGCTGTCACAGCAGGTCCCAGTTCATACATGTACAGAGTGCATGCAGAAGTTGTGGCAAATCAAAACACAAAGCAGTGAGTATAAATTTGCCTGATGGCCTAGTATTTGTGCATATATACCCATGAGCCAGTCAGCTTTTAGAAAGTGCTTGTGATTGAGGCGTATATGAATCCTGCAGGAAATCAACTGGCCGGTTTGGAAAGTCCAGAGTTTGCTTGATTAGACAAATAAAGGAGGCAGACAAAATGACCTGTATATAATCGAGACATGTTTAATTCCTCAAGTAGAAAATATTCTTTTGATAGCACATGCTATGATATCATAGACTGTGCGACATATAACATATTATATACATATAGTATATACAGTACATATTATATAGGCATATATAATATTATATTACAATTTTAATTCACAGTAATTGACAAGTATTTAATTGCCATTCATGTAAAATAAAATCGGTGTGGACTTTGGAACATTTTACATGTTTACAAAAAACACAAATGTTATTTTTAGCTGCTCTTAACTACAAGTAGATATACTCATGATTGTTTTTGTTTAGTCACCTTCATTTTCAAATTTGAGACAGCACTAAGCTTGATGATGTCACTTCTAATATTGTGGATCACATGTTCAAAGTCTTAACTTTTTTCTTTGTTTACTTGGACATCTTCATTTGTTGACACCAGTATTAGTGTATTTTAACCACGACCTCATCGGGTAATGTTTTAATTAATGTTTTTACTGGATATGATGGTTCACATTAGCTGTGACAGTAAAATGCGGGGGGTTGCTATAGGCACTAATGACAAATTCTGGAGAGTGCTGGACACATATTACATAAAAGTTAAAATAGCATGCATTGAAATTGGAAACCCTTAAGAAAATACAAATATACTTTGAAAACTAAACATTTAGGCCTTCTGAGAGTTAGGAAATCCACTAAAGAACAACCCATAAATACAGTGGCTGATTTATTACAGCTAACAGTAAAACAGTCTGTGGGAATTGTGTTGCCAGTTCTACAGACAAATGATGACAAAATTATTGTTTTGAATAAAATAAAATAAAATAAAATAAAACTGTGACTCATTGCACCAGTGAGCACAGGTCCATGTCTGATCTGTGAGTCAGTCCGTCCAATCAAAACCCAAACAAGTTGCTGAAGTGTCTCATCTTTGAAGCCACAAATTAACTTTCTGAAATACTTATCCAGCTGTGGCTATGTGGTTAGAGCAGTCATCCTCCATTGGGAGTGTTGGGGGTTCAATTCCACCAGCAGTCACATGCTGAAGTGTCCATGGGCAATCGATGTATGAATGTGATAAAGCACTGACTAGTCTCTACAGATTCCAATTCTCTTGTATAGATCTAGTAGAGTGCTGTATGAATGGGTAAATGAGGACACAGATTGTAGTGTAAAGCACTTGGAGTATCTTTAGATAGAAAAGGTCTATATAAGTACAGTCCATTTACCTTTTACCATTACAGTACTTGCAGAACACTAATCAGAAAAGAGTGACGGAAGCTAACGACACCACAATGTGTCTGGAAAATGTATTTGGTTCTGTTTTTTCATTAAACAAATTAGTTAGTTTCATTTTATCTGTCTGTTAGAGCCTTAAACCATTTGAGTAAAAAAAAAAAAAAAACTGTGTCCATTTAACCTACATTGATTATCTGATTTTTACATTTAGTGATGCAAGATGTGCACAACACAATATTGCAGCAATTTTAAAAATGTGTAAATCTTAAGTTTTTTTTTTTCAGTTAGCATTAACTATTTTTTAATGAAAGCACACAAAGTGTGGGGGATTCTGTTTTCTTTTTTTTACTCTCACAGCTCCTGAGTAGCAGGGCGGAGACAGTCCCCCTCAGCTGTCTCCTGTCTGCTGCTGAGGATCCTCCAGTAAAGCTGCTTGGTCCAGCCGCACTCGGGACATACAAACAAACAATAACTTTGTTTAGACATTAATGCATTTACATCTACTCATGGATTATGAGGCAACATGACAGCAGCATAGCATTTGACAGCAGAACAGAGCCTGTCAATGTAAAACCACTGTGTGCAGATACCACATAAAAAAGTGGGCCATTTTCCAAACATGAACAGCAGATATATTGTAGAGAATATGCAAATCTGTTTTACAGCTGTAAATGTGAGGAAGTGAACAGGATCATATTAGAAAGTTTGAGATCCACAAAACTGGACAAGCAAAAAAATGTCTCAAAATGTGCGTTCACTCGATTTACTTGTGCGCACTGAACTTGTTAAAGAAAGAGTTCAGTTACCTGTGGATCCACTTGTTTTTACATTTATACATATTTATATCCAGATACTAAAGCAGACAAGTTTTTTGATCTTCTGTTCAGTTCTGCTTCCTCCTCAGTAGGTAGATCATAAAGCTGGATTTTCTTCAGCCGTCTGTTATTAGGCCCACCTTCCATTCTCTGTAGCGCCGCAGACTTTGATTGGTGTTCTGCCTCCAACCTGTTGGGGATTATAATAATATCCTGCTGAGCCTCTGTAGAAATAGTGAATATAGCGAGCATGTCTGCGTACGCAGCGGTAGTGATAATAATAATGTGTCACTGTGGATCAGTAGAAGAAGCTCCTCTTCTCTCTTGCTCTGATGCTCTGTGTGTATATTTATATTCTGAGGTGATAATACCAGTGTCCTGCTGAGCTCCTGAGAGATGATGCAATAGAAAGTCTCACAGTGCTTGTGTGTGTCAGTGTGTGTGTGTGGATTAGCAGTCCATCTTTGTTCCAGAGTAGCAGTCAGTTTGCTTTCATGTCAGGCTGTCTTCTTTACAAACCCTTTTTGTTATTACACTCATTCCTTCCTGTAAACGTGGGGAGTAAACTGATTTATAAGGGTTTAAATTGGGTTATTGCATGAAAGGTGCACAATCATGCATGGTTTGTTTGCAAAATATCCAATGCCGGAGAGATTTGAATAAAACTCTGAAAGTAGGACAACTATAACTGATTAACTTTTGTAGTCCACACAATTCTCAATAGGTGCTACAGCTAAACTTGAGCTAACTATGTAGTAGGCTAGTCAGCTTTAACAATTTTGCAGATACTGAGCTGAAATTTGGTTTGGTAGAAGCTGAAAGTGATTCCCATCACATACTGAGTGTTAAGAAATTAAACTTTTGGCAGATCCAATAGAAGGTCTTGCTGTGCTCAACAGGAACAGGCCTGACAACGTCAGCCAGGATCAACTGCACTGTGGTTAGAAGACCATGTTCAATTAAAGAATTGTTTCCCCTGAAGGGGTTTGTTTACACTTATTTATTTTGTATGTCCCTGTGACGGACTTGTGACTTGTACAGGGTGTACCCCGCCCTTCACACAGTGACTGCTGGAGACAGACACCAGCTGAATCATTACATGAAAAGAAGAAGTGGGTAAAAGAGAGTCGATGGATGGATGGATGGATGGATGTGTTTGAATGAAACTCCAAGAGTAAATATTGGTTGTATATTTACAACGACATAATTAAGCTTTAGCGATATCCCATTGCTAATAAATCTTAGCAAACGCAAAAATAGCTACAACACAGTCAATTGTGTAGATCTTAAACTGAAACTTGGTGTGGTAGTAGCCGAGAGTTGTTCCCTACAAAAAAGTGAGTGCTGAAAATTTGCATGAGGTATTTGATTGCAACATCGGCAACAGTGTGGTGCATTGTTTTCAAGAAGATAGTTTCTCTGTTTCTTTTCCACATATTTTTACATCTTTTTACCTGAATTTTGTAAAACGGACACATTTTAGGTCCGTGTTTGTTTAAATATCTCTATGAATTTACTTGTGATCTATGCTGGCTAAAGAAAAGTGACAGAGTCACTGAAAAGAAAGTATTGATCATCTATTCATTTATTTTCACTACAGTACTTATTTGTTTTGGGCAAATCTTTAAAATAAAAATGTCTACGCTCCAGAATGTAAACATATCTCTGTACTTGCCTTTTAAAATCTGTTCATAGGGTTTTAAGTGTCAAAGCATAATTATGTGTCACTTCCATTTTGAGACAGAGGGATACCAATCTCCATAAAATAGTTTTATACAAAAACTGAATTAAATCGGTTAACAGTTTTCATTTTTCTTCATACGATCCACAGAAAGTACTTTTTGTTCTTTACATTACATCTATTTTTTTATTGTATACTGTAAATTATCTCATTTTTCACTTTAGTAGCATTTATTGGGAACCTTGGCTATGTCTAAACACTTTTCAGGGAATATCCTCATGAAAAGACATAATCTGTACTGAAATATCTTTGTTTTTCCTTTATTTTAAAATCTGTAATTAACCAGTTTGAATAAAGTATTTATACATTTTACTTTTGCATTCTACTGCACAACAGCAAAGCTTTAACTTCTGTCTCATCTATTCAAAATCAATAAGAATATCTGCAGCCACTGACAATAAATATCAATTCATTGTATGACAAAATATGAACGATCCCTTTCTCTGTGTAAAACAAATTTCTTTGGCACTTGACCCCTAAATAATGTTGTTTTAATGATAACTTGTTTAAACAGCGGTGTGGTAATACGTATTTGACAAATCTGTTTTAGTGTGTTTGTAACTTTATTTTTTTTGAAAGCAGCGTTTAGGTTTTGATGACTTGTTAATGGGTCTTTGTGTTTAAGATTAGTTTTCAGTTCTATTTTGGTCAGTGTTTTTTTGTTATTTCTATCTAGCTCGTCTTATGGTTCAGTTCCTTGTTGTGTCTGTGTCATCAGTCTAGTTCTCTTCAGTGCAGTTTTCCTCTGTGTAGACAGAGTCTGCGTCTTTGTCCTGCCACGCCCACTCCCACCTGCACATGGTTTTGTTTAGCACCACTCTTGGTTGTTACCTCATTTGTTTTCACTCATGTAAGCCCTCGATGTTACTTTACTTGCCAGTGGAGCATTAGACAGTCTTCATGTTCCAGTATTTCCCTCCAGGAAATAAAAGTTTTGTTTCCATGTCAGCCGTTTGTTTTCATAGACTACAGTTTTAAGTTATCCCTTCAGGTTCCTGCTTTGGAGTGCATCCATGGTTTCTTATCCTGCAGAAAACTGTGACACAGAGGTTAATCTGAAACATCATTTACTGTATGTGTACTTGTAAATTATAAGTACATATTTTTGGTTGAACAACATACAGTATATTAAAAATGTAAATGTAAACAAACTTTCCGCTTCACTGCTCACATTATAATGTGATAAAAATCCTTGTTGTGGTTCTTGTCTTTACACTGTCTGTACCAGCGTAGTGTAACACTGCCTGAGCACGTATTTTCATCTAAGGCCAGTCACACTATAACATTTTACAGGACTTGTAGCAACTCATGTAATTTTTTTCCAACACACAGGCATATGCTAAAGATGAAATTAAAAAAATCAAATGGAAGCCTTTTTTGTATATATACATGTTGCTAATGAGTTGAACAAATGTATAACCTATGAGAAAACTATCCATAACTTGTCCTTAGTTTATACATGTACAATCCTATGTCAGTGGTTATTTGACTTAGGCAGATCTTATGATCAGTGTAACTTATACTGAACGTATCAGAGCATGTTGGAGCAGATTGCGATGAGGGCGACTTTCACCCAGTGATGTATAGCATCAGCGAATGAACAAAGTGACAAACACCTGATGTATGTCACATAAGTTAGGTGTACGTTTTGGAATAAGTTACCTGCATGCTGATATTTGATGGCATAAGTTTGTCGTATAACGATGCCACCCAGAAATTTAGTGCACATGCAAAATGTTCAGTGTGTGGTTTATGTATTGCTGATAAGTTAAGCACAAGTTGCAGATGTGCAACAGGTAAGTTATGCACAAGTTCACACATGTTACATGTAAGTAAGTTGATATAAGTCAGAAATAAACTGGGCAGTTGTGAAACATACAAGTAACTTATTTCTAATCTGTGTGTAACTTACTTCTAACATATCTGTAACTTATATACGACGTTTCCACAACACATTGTAATATCTGTGCCTTGTAGGGTTAATGGTCCAGTTTCCAAAGGGAGGGGAGAGAGGTGTATTTGTGTGCGCAACAGAGGAGGAGCATGGAGATATGGAGGAGAGCGAAAGCAGGCTCTGTTTAAATAGAGTCCAGCATGTGTTGCAGCTCTGACAGCATGTTGTGTTCTACTACCCTGAGATGACTTCTGTTGTGACTTAGCGCTTTATAAATAAATTGAATTGAATTGAATGTAAAGGCTCTGAGAGCCCACAGTCGGCTCTGTTTCACTGTCTTTGCATGCTGAGGGCCAAATACATTACAGTATATTCACATTCAGTGTATAGCTAATGAGCCAAGAGCTGACTGAACATTTTTATAACTTGCAACTGGTGTATTTGCTAGCATTTTGAGTTCAGACTTTTATAGGGTACAAGTGATGAGCAACTCATCCCTCCTGCTGGATCTATGAGGTGCAGAGGTTCACAACTACCACCATAGTGATGGAGGATCCTGCTGAAGCTTTTCTGACTAAATATTTGTTTGATTTCTTCCGTGGCATGTTGAATAATGCAAAACTGGGCTAAGTGACTGAGGGTGCAGAGAGCTGCTGTTTTATATTTCATGTCATGTGATCGTCACAAAGTGCTCCAACATGCTGTGCACAAGTTTGGCCACTAACGTTGTGCATAAGCTCTGCACAAGTGAAACGTGCACATAGGTTAGAAATAAGTTATACGCATATACACAGTTGCCCAACTGGTTCCTGATATGTGTCAACTTATGAGTAGCTAACCTGTCAGACCTGTAACTTATACATAACTTATGAGCACCATGTCCGTGATATGCTAAAATGTTTGTGCATGAACCAATGTTTGGGCTGACCATCATATATCAGTGTACTGGTACCTTATTCAAACTTTACAGCTAACTTATGGGACTTAGACCAGCATGTCTGACTTGTTTTCATTTGTTGGCATTGCTGATGCTACATGTCACTGTGTGACAGGGCCTTAACATGCTGGCACTGCTGAATGAAAGACATGAAAATCCAACAGATCTGGTGTTGATTGTGACAATATTTCAGCTCTTTGACTTCCTCTGCTGCAGAGCCAAGAGGTCAGACACCAACACCTCCTCATTCTGTCTTTGTGATTTACACACAGCACTGTGATAAGCATAAATTAACATCAGAGGAGAACTGAATAGATTTAGAATTACTATTGATTGAATAATCCATTTGAAATGAAGGAACTAAATGTTAACATCCTATTTTAACAAACTCGCAGTTTCTAGTTAAACCTAATGCGCTTGTGCCTGTCTTTTTAGATATCAGTAAGAAGCCAGAGATGCCTCTCAAGCATCTTTGGATACTTGGATGTATAGACTTTATATCATTATCAATCCTCTCATTAAATTCTTGGCTTGCACAAAGTGGAAAACACAGAGCCGTAAAACCTAACGGGCCAAAAGGAGCTTCGTTCCTTCATGCTACGGTGCCTTTTTCAATTTGTTTTAGAACCTTACCAGAACGACTGAGGCTGGAAAGCCATGCTCACTCTTACACATGCACAAACAGATTGAACTACAGGGACCAATGTTATTAAAGATGAGCTGAAGGCCAGTGAGCTACAGTTGACAGTCGCCACAAAATCCTTTTTTTTTTTCTTTTTCTTTCTTCTTTTAATATTCATCAGCGGCACGGTGGAAAAGTTGGTAGAGCTGCCATCTCTCATCAAGAAGGTCACCTGTTCAAATCCCGGCCTGGAACACTTCTGGGTGGAGTTTGCATGTTCTCTCCATACATTTGTAGGTTTTCTCTGCGTACACCAGTTTCCTTCACAGACCAAAAACATGCATGTTAGGCTGATTGGCAACTAAATTAGAGTTGCAGTCGTGCCTAAAAAATCTGACCTGGCCCGAACCCGTATCCTTTTTTCTGATTCCGATCCAAAATCAACTAATTAACTGTAATTAGAGACATGATAGTTTTAAAAACAACTTTCAAAGAAATAAAGATATAAGATATATTGTTTGTTAACAAAAGTCAGCGGATCATTATAGTTATTATAATATTTTAGTTACTAATGGTCAGCGGACGCATGCGGCCGATGATCCGGTTGTCCATCTGTAACAACCCGCTCCCAAAACTAAGGTAAAAGGGGAATTAATTACATAAAACCCTAATTAAGTTGTGGGCCGTGCCTGGAGCGGACTGCACAAAAAACATATACAGTATATTGGTTGAGGTGTAGGAATAACCAATTACAGCAAACAGAAAATATTTTACCCGCACAGGCAAAAAGCTCTCATGAATAAATTAGTAATAAATTGGCCACAAAGGTTAACATTTAAGGCAGTTAACACAATTTAATCAAGCCATCAGTTATGCCCCATTAACCCCATAACACTTCATCCCACAATATTTCCATGTCAACACATGAAATCCCATAAACTCCATAAATAAAACAACAAGTTGATCAAACTTTCAGTCCAACTTTCCTCTTTGAAGGAAAGTTCGTTTTGAAGGAGGATGAGGGACACGCCCACTCAATCTAGGCGTCGGCACGCCAAAACAAAAAGAAACAATTTCACCAGATCTTCAATGTCCATAGGTTTAGTGTGCCTTCTCTTCAGTCCTGGGTAAGAAAAATATTAATCCACCACAATCCTAACTCGGGGTGAAGAATAATCCAGGTAATCCAAGGCAATGGCTTCAGATCCTCCTCAGCAGTTGCACATCCAAGAAAAGAAAAGGAAAAAAATAAAATAAACCACTGTCACTTCTAAAACCGCATCGAAGCACGACCCGGCCTGGCCCGCCCACCAAGCACATCATTTGACCCGGCCTGTTTGTCTCTATGAGTCCCTGTGATAGACTGGACACCTGTCCAGGGTGTACCCCCTCTCGTACAGTGACTGCTGGATATGGACGCCAGTGACCTCATGACCTAAAAAGGAAGAAGCAGGTAAAAATTGTAGATAGATGGATGGATAATATTCATCATCTCAGCAGAGGGTAACTAATTCTCACCTGTGAAGCGAGGTTTCTGTATTTATGGCTCATCATAATTCCAAACTGTATGTGTGTGGGTTATTCTTTTTATATTTTGCCTCAACTTTTAGATTAATATCAACTAAATCAGTGGGAATTGCTGTAAATGCTAAAAAATCTGCACCACCTAACATGCATTACTGTGAATTGCAGAAAAGCCACTACAATTAATTAACGAAAATGCTGAGAAAACCGTGCAGCCTCAAATAAATTATACTTCATACCAGAACCTGTGTGCAAGTAAAAACAAACAAACAAACAAAACAACAACATTAATTTTAAAATAAATAATTTTATAGAAATTTAAATACCAGTGGGTCCAGATAAAACTTTCAGTGTGAATCACAATCTACCATTTGGGAACCCCAAATCTAAATTGTTCAACTTCTTTGCAGGTACAGATATTTGCGTACCTGAATTTGTTTTATTTTAATGACATTCACCATTGAATTCATTTATTTATTTTTTTTGGTGGTCCAAGGGGTGCGATACAAGACTGAACAATAAGAAACAAAATGAGATATGCAAAGCTGAAGAATAGAAGCCAGCTTAATGAGTATGGATCTAGAGTAGCTACAGTATA
>JARVGS010001283.1:23907187-23917401 GCA_031762315.1 Hypsolebias antenori
AAATAATAAATAATAATGATGATAATAAATAAAGATACATGCCGGTACATATGCAGATTGAAGTTTAAAAATAAAGAACAAATAAATAAATAATAATAGTAAATAAATAAATAATAAATAATAATGATGATAATAAATAAAGATACATGCCGGTACATATGCAGATTGAAGTTTAAAAATAAAGAGCAAATAAATAAATAATAATAATAAATAAAGATACATACATATGCAGATTGAAGTTTAAAAATAAAGGACAAATAAATAAATAAATATATAAATAATAATAAATAAAGATACATACATATGCATATTGAAGTTTAATAATAAAGAACAAATAAATAAATAAATAATAAATAATAATGATGATAATAAATAAATATACATGCCGGTACATATGCAGATTGAAGTTTAAAAATAAAGAACAAATAAATAAATAATAATAATAATTATTAAAGATACATACGTATGTATGTTGACCTCATCTTTATAACTCGAACTCCACACACTCTCTGTTCTTTGCATTGAGAAAGCTCCTCAGATGAGAAGTGAAACGTCTTCCGTTCTAAATAAAGTCCATTTGTTTTTGTCTTGAACTTGTTTGAATTCACCATGTCCTGGATGACTGAGAATCTTCACCAGAATTTAGAGACTTTATAAAATCACTGAGTGCTGTTTGTTTAGCCGTAACCACAATGTGTCTCGTGGTTTCTCCGCACTATTAATGTAATTCAGTTTTATTTTTAAATTTAGCAGAATCACTCAAAACAAACTTTTTTTTTTACCAGTTTAAACAGTTTGGGTCTGATGTGTCTTTCCATCTTCTAAAGCTTTATTTCTTGAAGTATAAATTATTCAAATAACACAAAAAGTTAAATCATGTCATCTGGACCAGTTTCTTTAAGGGACAAACTTTTCGTCTTCCAGACGTTTTTTTTTTTTTTTTTTTTTTTTTTGTTATCTACCAGACGATTGAGCCTACAAACCTTAAAACATTCAAATTTTATTCTACAGCTTTAGTTTGCTGTCAGATTATTATTACTCCTGTAAAGGTCTGATAAAAATGGAAAGGGCTCTGACTTCCACTTTAAAGGTTTTTCACTGAAGCGTTAAGGACCTGACGGGTCAAAGCTATTTTTCTGTTGTGAAAACTAATGAAACGTACTGCTGCACACAGTCAGGTACACAAACAGAACATCTCTGGAATACTCATGCCTGTGAGGCCAACGAGCGCCTTGTGTTGAGCTCGAGCGTTGCACGTCTAACTGGGTCTGACAAGACGTCCGTATGATGAACGATCTGTTAACAGCAGCTGATGGATGAGACGTTACTTCATCTATCAGACAAGACGTATTTAAATGGAGTCACCTCACAGTGTGTGTGTTTCGAAACATCTTGTGATTAAGGACTGTCTGCTTTTCACTCAGACTCTGACCACTCCAAAGACACCATAGAAAACATGTTGGATGATTAGTCTGTTCCTTTTGTTTCACAGCTCCAGCTTCGTGTTTTATCTGCAGCATCTATATCTACATTGTTTCCAACTAACCACTTAAACCAGTGGTGTTGAGCTCTTGTCCTCCAGGGCAGCACATGACAAATCAAGTTCTGCAGGAGCCCGTTAATGACCCGTTCATTAAATCAGGTGTGTTGAAGCAGAGAAACTTCAGGAACCTTCAGCACAGTGGCCTCCGAGCACCACAACTGGACACCATTCAGTTAGAAAGTCTTTTTTTCTGTTTATACGTAGAAACTATGAGAAGGGGGTCAGTTTACAGCTGCAACATAAGACTTCTTAATTTTGTGTTTATGAACATATTTAACGTCATTATTCTCTGTACAAACATAAAACGCTTGTTACATTTGGACTCGTACGACTGAGAGCTCAGTTCATGTCAAAGTATGTGTGGACTGAGAAAAATCAGAGGAGACTGGTCTGAATGAAGAGGAGCACCAACATATAGGACTGGGATGAAATGGGAGTGAATGTCCAGTTTACTGATGAGTATGACTCTTTCCACTTCATCTGCTATTAAAAGTCATTTAAACATAAGACAGAGAAACAGAAGTTCAAAATGAAAATAATTTTATGTAAAATTAAACTAACAAATTCAGTATTTTTATTTATTTTGCTGCTAAGTTGTTTCACACACCCCCATCATGATGTTCATGCAAACACACCCAGTCCTTTAAACTAGAGGTTCTCAAACCTTTTGGGTTCAGGGACCCCTTACATGGAGAAAAAGTTTCAGGGACCCCCTCATAACCCTCATGTTTATTAAATAATTTACTTCAGTTTGTCTCTTTAATGCAATGGAAAGATTTGTGTAACATAAATGCTTGAGGCCTGTTCTTTAATAGTGTTAATACAAATTTGATACTTTTAAACATGGAGCATTTTTCATTCAAGACACACTTAATTAACATTTTTAATTTCAACTTCCAAAAATTACAGTTTTGAGGAAATTAACAGTATCCCAAACCATTTTAAAATGATAAATAAGTAAATAAATAAAAACAAAATATAATCGATGCTGGAACGCAAATGGCGGGCGGGCCAGCAGGGTGGTGCAGGGGGCGGGGGTCCTCCCCCAGAAAATTCTGAATAAAGTAGATGTGCTTTCCTGCTTTCATGCATTTTGGTGTATTTTAACGGGTTGTTAAACATCTACCTGTTTGTAAAAAAGAATAATAATAATAATGATAAAAATTATGTTTGTTTATTTATTTATTTTTTTTTGGCTTGCTTGGTTTTGCAGACCCCCAAGCACCGGCTCGTGGACCCCCAGGGGTCCGGGGACCCCATTTTGAAAACCATTGATTTAGAAAATAGTGAAAGTGAAAATCATGAACAAAATCAAAATGACTGAAAGATATTCTGACAGAAATAAAGCATAACCACATCCCGTTCATCAGCTCAGCCACACACTGACAAAACTGCACATTTGTACGCTCTGAGGTGTATGTGAAGAAAACGTGATGTGTTTAGTGTGAAGAGCACCCATTCACACAAACACAATCATCTTTAAAACCAGTCAGACCCTAACACAGGGTGAGCATGCATGTTTGTGAACCTCCATCTTAAAGGAGTGTTTGGTTCTTCTGGCAGAGATAAATGAAAAGATTATTCAAGCGTTTGTTCTGTTCAGACCAAAGCAATCGAGTCCGCCTCATTTTCATCCAGCAGACCAGCTCCTAATTTCTGTTCAAACTAAAATATAATTCACACAAAACATCATGTTGGTACAAATTGTTTCAAAATGTTTGACATTTTATTTTTCTAAAGTTTCACTTGACTGATTGTACATGTTTCTTTTACTTTTTGATACATTTTCTCCTCTTTATTTTTAAACTTCTTAATATTTTTTGGTTTACTCACATTCTGGCAGTAATTTCTCGACTTCTTTGGAGCAGCTGGGGACGTTGTGTTCGGGTTATATGAGAACCTTAAATGTTTGGTGTCTTTGGGTATTTCTTCATGTGAACTAACATTTTCTCTTTTCCTTCCTCTGCTCCCTCTCTCCTGTCGTCTCCTCCTCCTTCTGATTTGAAGGTCAGCAGGATTATGATGGGAATGATAACTGAGGACCTTCCTCCAGCCATCTTCTTCTCCTCCTCCTCCTCCTGTCCTCACTTTGCCCTGTAAAAAACAATCCTTCCCTCAAGATCACCCAGTTTTTCTGGGCTCACATTCAGCTCCAAACTTTGCACCAGCACCTTTAAATCTGAGCTCTGTGAAGTTTCCAGATTAGTCTTAAAATACTTGCTTTACTTCTCTGGTTCTGTTTGGCACAACCCTAAACCTGACCCTCATATGGGCCAAGTGCCAATTTTTAAAATCACATCAGCTTCGCTCTTTGCAATGCTATCTGATGGCTGACCTGGTACCAAGACAAAAATGAATTTGCTTTCTGTCCTAAACTCTAACAAAGCTGCCATCCCCAATCACGCCTCCATTTGTCAACAATTACTCACGCACTCTGCCCTGCAGCGGCACTTTTCTTCTACTTCCACCTGCTTTGAGCTCAGATTTCATTAAAACTAATCACATCTTTCAAAGCCGAATCAATGTGTTAAACAATGACAAATAGCTTTCCTTTCTGTTCGGCTGCTTTCATTAGTGAATGATGCAGCGTCAACCGTGCATCTCATATCCTGATCTGTGCAGAAAACCTTTGTTCTACTCCCCAAGTGTTCATTTCTGATAACTGGAGAAATGATCACATCGCAACAGTATCCCTCACTGTCTTATCATCGTTTTAGACCCATGTTGACACTAAAAATTGGTAGTGCAAACTCAGGAGTCATTGACGTGTCCAGCAAATGCTCAACGTGGTTAAATTCTGCTGCACGCCATCATCTGCATGCCTCACGTCTGCTGTTTGAACGCTTTCTGTCGCTTTTGGTTGGTGGTGGCATCAAACTTCCAGATCTGATTTTAATCTCGCTCTAATCTAGAAGCATAAACTCAAACTGATCCTAAATATTCCCACTCCAGTCCAACCCCTCTCTCAGAGCCACCACAACCCTCCCTATGGACAGCAGTACAACCCTGCTGCAGTCACCTATGGCAACAACCAAGAGGGAGACGAGGAGGACCAGGAGGAAGAGCAGGACCCCTACTACCATGGTTACCCCTCTCAGTTGGCCTATAGTCACCGTGGTTACCATCCAAGCCACTCTGAGGACGTGGAAGTGAGGTCACCAGGTGTGGCCAGGAGGTATTCACGTGATGTCATCATGGAGAGAGGCCAGAAGGGAGGACTCACCCTAAGTGCTTGAGCCCTAAAAGCCTCAACACACACGGACATGTTCATCTCTGAATCTGTGGTGGGAAGCCCCTCCCCTCACACCCTGTGCATCTCCAGTGGTTTTACCACCAGAAGAAATGATGTAAATATGTGGACTCTGTATATTTTAGTAAAAGGGAAGTCCGAAAAGTGCCTGATCTGTTTCCTTTGTCCAGTGATCCTGCAAAACCTATTTCTAAACCTCCTGCAGATGGTTTCAGGATTAAACTCTTTTTTTTATTGCTCTTGTTGTGTCATGGCATGTCTCATCAATCTTATAAAAAAACTCCATCTCATGTGTCTAACTGGACGTGTGCATCTGGTTTTCATTGTAACAAGCCTGACTTGAAATCCCTGAGAACAAGAAGACGTTTGTACAGATTGTTTTTAGGCTGAATGGCTGTCCCATGTCCATGTTGTCTTTATTTCTCTAGTTTGCTTTTTAACTTGTTTTATGAGACAACTGTTTTTTTTTTTATAAACATCAAATGAGATGCATCAATTATTGATCTTTTTTATTTTGAATTGAGCGTTTGGAAGCTGTGACGCTCCACTCTTTTGTTGCACACGTTTCATTTCAGGGGTTAGTAAAACACAGAAAGAACATTGTTCTTTCATGTTGGATCCTCTTTATGCAAAGTTGAACCCACTCACTGTGGAAGACGTACGCAAGCTGCTCGGTCTGACCTCTTGTTGAATTAAGAGATCAAAAAAATAAAAAACGAGCCTAATACTCTGCAGTCTGAAAAGAGCAGTACAAAATTTGAAGCATTTTCAGTTTTACTATAACCAATAAATCTGTGATGAGGCCATAACGTTGTGCTTGTTAATTTTTGACATGTTCAAAATAAAACTTTGACACGAGCGTCAATAAAATGTTTATTAGTCTGTCTGCACAGCTTACAAGACCAATTTATACTCCGACAAACCAACAGAACTACAATGAGACGTCATGAGCAAAGTTAATGTTTGCCGTTGTTGTCATAGCAACGCATTAATTGGTTTCTGTGTGTGAATGCTCCAAAAGGTGGGACAGACGCCGTTTTCATGGACCACACTGGATCATTTTATGGTAGTAAAAATCAAAAGGTGAAGCCACAGAACGTGATTTTCTCTGGAGGGATCTGGATGATTCAGGTGTGCAGTGGTTTCAGGCGTGGCCACGTCTACCGACAGGGAGTGAGTTTGAGCTGCTGCTGGCATCCAAGATGAGTTTTAGCACTCAGTCTAGTCAGAAGATGCCAAATTTGGAATAATAATAAAAAAAAAAAAAAAATGGTTGACTAAATTTACACAATAGAACACAGCATGATTTTTATTTTTCATAAAATTAGGGGAAAAAGTAAAAACACACTTTGTTTGAGCACTTGAACAAGATTTAATGTGTCGAGGAAAACTGCTTTAGTTGCAAAGTGGATCTTTAGTTTCATTGCATCCTGTAGTCTGCAGGTCTGTGGAGGAAAAACAAAACAAGAAAACAGTGTTACGAACCAGGAAGTACATGATACAGTACAATAGATGACAAATGCAGCATCTTTCATAAAAACATCCCATCACTGATGTTTCTCTTTAAACTTCACAGTGAAACTGTCGCAGACAGATTTTATCAGCTGTATTTGTTTTGACACAAAAACGACGAGATATAATTGATCAAACGTTTGTTTATCCTATAATCTGAGTTTCTGTTTGTCTGGCATCAAATAGTCGCTCATCTAATCGTGTCTCACTCCTGCAGCATTTCCAGAGAATGAATATTAACCGTGTTTAATAAAGGGTAATGAATTGTCCTCAATCCCGACACTGTCGCCTCGAGAAACACCTGATGAGTAAAATGAGCGAGGCAGAGCGGAGGAGGGAATTTTAACTAGGCTGAGATGAGTCTTAAATAAACGAGGATTAGTTTGACCTTGACAGCAACGCAACAAGCAGCTTGAACACACAAGCTGCAAAACAGTGAACAATGTGAAGAGGTCCCCCCCCCCCCCCACACACACACACACACCAAACAAGCTGCACACAACAACAACTGAATGAAAGCAGAATATTATGATACAAATAATGTACTGTAGTACTTTCATTATAAAGATATCAAACAAAACATATCTTCAGGCCAAATGTGGTTTGATTTGTATAAAAAACATTAAGGATCCAAAAACAGATCAGCGATTTGTAATAGCAACGAACACACGTCTCCAGTTGTCTTATAATTTATTTAAGTTTTCCTTCCTTTATTAAAATCCTTTAAAGAGGATTTCATCAGTTGTTCAAGTTTTCTGAAGGTGTCAGTTTGTTTCTTTGTGGTCTTTTGACTCTTCGCCACTCTTTGGTTCAGTACCTGAACATTTCTGAGGAATGCATGTCATTTTGCTCATCATTGAAGCATCGAGGCATCAAACGGTTCTGAAACTCAAAGGATGAACTGGTTTTGTGTTGACACAAACATCTTAGCAAAGAACTCAAACTGGATGTTTAGACAATTTGTTACCAGCAGCCTGACACAAAAACGCATCTTGTTCCAATTTATTTAGCTGAGTCTGAAAAACACCAGCAGTAACAAGCCATGCTCCTGAAAAACTTTCTGGCATAAAGACTGGTCTAGGTGTTACAGCTAAAGACTGACTAGTGCTTGACTCCGATGGAGGAGGTAGATCATTTTCAGGCTCCGACATTCTAAAATTGTGATATCCCACAATTTTGTGACTAGTGTAATAAATGTGTGGGTCACACAGGCAGAAAATCTTGCCTAGAATGTGAGAACCGTCAAACAATCACCACTCACACCAGGAGGGTACAAAAAGACTTGATTTATGCATCTAATACTCGTATTAAACCACTCTTCCACCTGAACCTCACCCGAGCTAACAAACAAAGGCCTTCAATAAAGATGGAATGAGTTCACATAGCTTGCCCAATGGCGATACCTCTACCCAGGGTCTAAGCTTGTGAAGTTGTCCAACATCCCGGGATTGACTTACCATATTTTCCGGCCTATAAGTCGCACTTTTTTGCCTAATTTACATGCCCTGCGACTTATAGGCCAAAGCAACTTAAGTATGTTTTTCCCCATATTTATAAACCAATTTTTGGCTGAGATATGACCATTTTCATTCGTTCTGACTGAAAATATTGAACACTACCGTTTTCAGCTGCTAGACGGCACTCAAGTAGTATGGCATGCTGTTGTGTCATGTAATAGTTAAACATGGCTATTAATGACACAATCGGCTTGCCATAGATGCCACCTTCGTCCAGCTCACCTGGGGCAACTGTCAAATTAGCTTCAATTCGCCGCATCGCCCTGGAGAAACGCAGCTGATTTGACCATTAAAGTGCATTTATTAAGTAAAAGTTCAACTGAGACACACCTTTACTATGTAGTCGAGCAAACATAATTGTTTTAGGTGCTTATCTTGTTAAATTTAGAAGAAATGTGCAGTATTCCTGATTTCCTCCCTTTGTGCGCTCCCAGAGCACCAAGGCAGCAAATATTTTTGAAATGCAGCTGATTTGACTGTCAAAGTGTATTTATTAAGGAAAAGTTAGACTGAGACACACCCTTTACTATGATTTTGAGCAAACAAATAATTGTTTTTAGGTGGTTATCTTGCTAAATTTCGAAGACATGCACAGCGAGTCGTCCCTCTGCGCATTCCCGCTTCCGCGAATCGGGTTTTGAAATGCAGCTGATTTGACCGTCAAAGTGCATTTATTAAGGAAGCGTTAAATTTAGACACTTTTGCTATAATTCCGAGCAAACAAACAATTGTTTTGAAGTGTTAATCTTGTTAAATTCTTGTTAAAGTCCTGTGCACGCTTTCGTGGCCGCCATTTGGCAGCCAAACGATTTTTGGCACAACACCGGCCCATATATCCGGGTTGTCAGTGGTGACGCATAATAAGATGTGACTTATACGACAAATCGACTTATTTACGTTTTTTCCCACTTTATTAGACATATATTTGGACTGATGCGACTTATAAGGCGGTGCGACGTGTACGGCGGAAAATACGGTAGCTAGACGATGATCAGACATCCTGGATTGGCTCCACACCAGATCAGAACAGGCAGCAGGAACAAAAGCAGGAGAGCAAGGTGGTGACTGCACCCAGCTACAGCCCAGTCCTGACTGTCTAAAGGAGGTACCCAGCCCCCACTCCTAACACAGGAACATCTAACCACCTGTCTTACTGTCTTTGTTGCCAGCAGCCCTAAATGAACGACACCCTCCCTCCCAAAGGGAGCTGCCACAACCACTGCAAAGCTCTCCTCAGTTTGTTTGAGAGGCCTTGTGTGCTGCTCCTCTCTAATTGAACACACCTGTCCCTGATTGGTCTCTCTGCCTCCTCTGATGAGTCTTGTCCAAGCACATCACAGTATTTTAGCACCAACGTAGTGGCTGTCAAAGAGCTACAAGCTGAAAACTTGTCAACTGAAGGATGCTGCGTCTCTCAGGACAGTGTCAGGTCTTCTTAAAGACGACTTGCAGATGCTCTTCCTCTGCAGCAGATCACATTTTCATATTTTAACCACACACTGCAGAGTATCCTGTCTAGTTCAAGTACTGGGCAGAAAATTGGAGAAAAAGCAAAGTCTAAAGACAAACCTTCAGAAAACCTGAACTAGTGAACAAAATTAAAAAGAAAGAACGTAAGTCTAACTTTTTAAATGCGACCACAATTAGAAATATTTTTGTCTTGATCATATTTGCTTAGTAGTGTGCTAAATATAACAACATAATTTAAAACTCAGCAACCATCTTATAAGCAGCTGTGTCACAATACATTTGTCTCATGGAACATAGTCTAATAATATTATATAATTTATATTATATTATAGTCATCTAGTCTTTAGATGATTTACTGAACTGTTCAAATCAAAACTGAACTGAAGGTTTTCAGCATCATGCTGAAAATATCTAAATTATTTTAACACGCAGTAAGCCAACTAAATACAATTAATTTTCCTTCTATTTAAAGATCAGCAGCAGACATCTGAAAATGGAAGCAAGTTCAAGCAAAACGAGACGCATGACTGCTAATGAGCGGGTACACAGGCATGCCACAAAGAGCAAAATAAAGAAATATTACTTTGTCGTCACGGCACTTACTGAATAAAATGTAGAAAACAAAATCATACCCAGTCCACGTTTACTGAAATATTACAGCCAAACCCATCCTAGTTCATGTCTGAAATATTGGTTTAATGAAAAGCAGAATCTGCCACCTGGGCACCGAGCAACCGTTTGTGAAAATGAAGAATGGTGACCCCGACCTGAAGGAGCAGCTGTACGACGGACAAACTGACACATTGGCAGATTAATGAATGCAACCACAACTGCTGAGCAGGTGAATAAAGAATGCTCTCAGATAACTTGCCACAATGATCTGCTGTGTGTGTGTGTGTGTGGGGGGGGGGGGGGGGGGAGA
>JARVGS010001283.1:23996060-24010321 GCA_031762315.1 Hypsolebias antenori
CTTGAATCATTTATAGAAGATGGTGAGTGTTTTCTAACTTTAAACATATTTTAAGTTACTCATCTCATCGGTTCTGAGCATATTTATGACTAACAAAAGAGGATGATGCCATAATAGGACAACATCGGTGCTATGATGCTAAGCTAATTTGCATAAATGATAACTGTCCTCCATTCCCGTTTCTCACTGTATTTTATCCAGAACATATTTCAGCACATGATGGTTTGTCTCTAAACTCCACATTAAACCCTCCAAGCCTCCTGGCTTCTGTCCTGCTCCATCAGTAGAGTCTACACCTGCTCCATCAGCAAAGTCTACACCTGACAGATGTCTGTGGCAGCCCAGCTGCGCCTCACAGAACAGGACAAAGCTGCAGCTTCTGTGCTTGGTAAGAACACATGCAACATGCTCCACATCATTTTATTCGTGCTGTGAAGGACTTGCTTTTATTTTATTTTTAACGTAAAAAAATTAAAGTGTTGAATAAATACTGAATATGCACCCCATGTTGAACTCGTGGGATGAAATTATGTGCACAGGGTACCAGTTACAGACAACAATAAAATGTAAAAGAAAAACAGTAATAAGATCTAAGGTATGAACTAAGAAAAACATCAACTAAAAAAAAAATCTACTAATAATACACTCTTCAGAACAACAACAAACTTTAGCAGCACCTTTCTTTGTTTTATGCATTTATTCAAAAACCAGTATATAGACTGGATTAAACATCTTTTTCTTATTTTCCAGTCAAGAGAAAGAGAAAAGAGTCCAGTAAGCAAAGTCTTATTTCTGCACTGAATGAACATGAAGAACTGAACCGGACACAGCGGGAACACCACTTATGTCTTCGGGATGAAGCCCGTGACACAAGGGATAGACAGATTGTGCAAAACAACAGCTCTGAGAATATTGTTTAGACTAAATAGGGAACGTTGTGACTCCCCTCTGAAGAAAACAGCTTCAGCTCAAAGACTGCTCACGACAGGTGTCTGAAGGAATAATCACTTTCTGTAACACAGAGCAGAGAAATATGTTATCCACAGTGTAATATTTTACATGATTTTATTATAATGTTTGAAAAGAACAACCAAAATTATTCATGTTCACACTTGTTAATCAAATAAAACAAACTTCATTAACGATTTGTTTTTCTTTCTTAAAAACAGAGGAAGAATAAGGTAAACATTTGTCAGACTGTAGCTGACTCCGTGTCCCTGACGAGAAATGTGTAGGAAAACGTTAGACATTATTGAAGTCAGAGGTAAATTTAAAGCACACTATTCATGGTGAGTCTGAAAGATGAATAAGAGTTGAGTGTCATAGTTAGAGCAGTGCAGCTTCATGCTACATATTCCCCCACTAGGGACTCGAGGCCAGTCCAGATGGCCTTCGAGTCACTATAAACCAAATCCATGAGCCATCAGAAGAAACTTTGATGGGGTCAACCTTGACACCATGGTAATCACCGTGGACTGTCTTGAAGAACAAAGTTAAGAGGTGTCCGATGACACCCTCCTGGGTCAATGAAGAAAAGGAATTATGTTCCAAATAGAATGTTTAGTCTTTGGAGAGGTTCCAACCAGTCAAAGTTTTGTGCCATCCTTAGTAGCACTGAGGAAAAAACAACGATCCAGCAGGCAAAGCAATAGATCCAAAGTGGAAGCACTTGATCCAAAGCGAAACCAAACAAAGGTCCTGTAAGCGAAGCAAACAGGTAGTTGACACCTTAGCAATCCAAACAGGTGTCAGAACGAAGGTATCCAGGGGTAGGTGCCACCAGTTGGCACCTTCGAATGAGGACGGTGGAGTATTCCCATTGAATACTTATATCTCGAGGAAGAACCAGGATGAAGGAAGTCCTGACATCATCAGAAAGGATACCAAGGACTGGATCAGAAGAAGGCATGGAATGTCCAGATGTCATCATGGTGGTGGTACACCCAAATGACATTGCAACCTTAGACTGGTTATTAATGATGCATTTCAATTTTTATACTAAAAGTAGGAAAATGAAGAGGACAGGGCCTAGATTAAAATGTTTAAATGGTTCTTAAACATTTACTTCATTTAACAAACTTGAAGAAAAATAGAATTCATCAAAAATGTAACGTAAAGTTTTAAACTAAATGATTTTATGTTGGACTACTGATTGTGATAAACAATAATGATTCAAAAATACATAAGATCAGCGATTTTGGAATCCTATAATAAGGAGTGATTCTCCATTGATGAAATAACTTTATCTTTACGCGCTTTTTCGGACGGAATTTGTGAGAGAAGTCGTTTCTCTGGAAATTTTTCTGGAGTGGAATTCATAAAAGATGTAGTTATAAACAGTGTTTGAGCATCCCTTTTCAAAAATGTGGCTTCGGAACTAAACTTAGCAACCAGTTAACTGACAACAATCAAAATAGATCCTAGATCCTAAAAACAACTTGGACTTCAGTCTAGCTCAACAATCACTTCAGGATTTTAGAGCGCAACAAGGTTATAGATCATGCCGATTGGTGATGTTAATGTTAGCAGTGTTAGTTCAATTCACCCCCACTAGTGACTATGGGGTTCAATGTCTCACCCCCATTAGGAATTAGTGGTTTTTTGTTATTTTCCTTCTGTTAGTTGTCTCTGTTTTGTTTTCACGTTTTCATACTGTATTTGCTCAACCATGTTTGAGTCCGGTTCGAAGGAGTGTGTGTTGGAAACGTAGGATTTTCAGTGTTGCAACGATACTGTCCTGTATCTAGATGACAGAGGGTCACATCATTGATGTGTGCTGTGTTTCTGGGGATTTTCCCTAAGAATTTTAGTTCATCTTGTTTTGGATGTAGTTGTCTATGACTTTCAGGGAATTCTTGTTGTAGTTCCCCCCACACAACATTTGATCATTTGAGATTGACAGCATTTTGAACATGCTTTGATGTAGTCAGTGACGTCTTTACGCATTCCAGGCCGGAAGGCGACCTGTTTTAGAGCGATGAGTGTTGCTTTGATACCTTTGTGTCTAGGCATTATCCACCCCCACCCCCTGTATTTGCGTGGAACCACAAACACAGGTGAAGTGGTTGCATCGGAAACATACATTAGGATGCCCTTGACCAATGTA
Source organism: Hypsolebias antenori (assembly GCA_031762315.1). NCBI lineage: Eukaryota > Metazoa > Chordata > Actinopteri > Cyprinodontiformes > Rivulidae > Hypsolebias > Hypsolebias antenori. Next base: position 23,999,167 of record JARVGS010001283.1, read on the forward strand.
AGTGAGGAACGAACTTTGTAGAGATCAAATAACTCTGGAAAGTTGTCCAAGTCTGATGCAGTCAGTTCGTTTTTGACTGGGTCAGAAAGACAAATAGTGATTTTGATGATTGCAGGATCAAGTGATTGAAAGTTGATAAGATCATCAGGTAATGCAGGGTCAATGGACACAACACCGTGTTTTGGGTCATCATCTTCAGATGCTGTGTTCATGGTGAAGGCACCATTTTGTGCTTTGTCTGTGCTTTTTATTGGACCTATCAGAATCAGAATCAGAATATATTTTTTTGACATTGCACCAAGGTACAACGGGAATATGTACAGACAGTCGTCCGAAAGTTGGACCAAGTGTACGAAGCTGCAGCTAATTATCAGCGCGGCCATCTTATTCCTTATCAGAATAATGATCTTAGATATGAAAAAGGGGGAAGAACCATGAGGGTAGATAGTGGTATTACAAAAATGATCTTTCACATCTTGTCAATAAGGACATGATTTGGGACATCAAAAAACTCTACCAGCAAGCACAGTTAAAAACAGATTACATATGCATTTGAAGTTGAGGTGGTGAGATTTGTCCATGAACCTTTCAGATCAGCCACAGTTCTGATGATGTTGTTCAGCCAGCAGTTCTGATAAGCTTGCACAGAAAGTTCTCCGGTGGGGCGATAGATGAAGCTTGTATCCTTGGTTACTCATGTCCCAGGAGAAATTTGATAGTCGGCCCATTCCAAGGCTGGCGGGGAGTCAGATTCAGATAAGCTTGATTGTTGATTCCTTCAGCAGACAGATTTTTTTTTTCCTTCAGCCTTGAAGTCCTTCTGGACGAGCTGATTCCAAAATGGCCTAATTGTGGGAAAACATTCCACTGATCCATGCTATGATTCTTCTGCAAGGTCATACCCACCACGCTGACGAGTTCCAGCTGCAGGTGGCCTGCGATTCTCAGAAATCACCTCCACCTTACGGTTTAGCTCGTAAATCTGCTGATTTAACGAAGTCACGGCACAAATCAAACCTTCAAACTGGCCCGGAAGCTTGATCATGGCCAAAACTGCTGCCGAGACCTTCTTCAATTTGCGATAGAACAGAGCCCCTCCGATGCCAAAAGCAGAGTCCCTGCTATCATAAATTCAATTATGTACATGTCTTCAACATCCTCCACAGACAGGACTGAGAGACACATCACCTTCCACTCTCCCCACAGATTCATGATGTATCCCTCAGGGTGCGTCTGAGCAGGGCACACGGTTCTCCCGGACCTTGTCGTTTTGTTGAAAAAATCTCGTCAATAGAGTTGAACGTCCATGATACCAGATCCATAATCTTAATTTAAGTTCGGGAGATGAGCACCCGAGGTGCTTCACACAGACAGAGAGCAAAGCAGGAAGAAGGGAGATAAGGGAAGAAAGGCAAGAGCAGCCACTCTCGACCAGAGCAAGAGAGAGAAAAAGAAAAGGTGTGCACCTAAGTACTTGTAGCTGGAGACAACTTCCACCGCAGATCCTCTTATATTAAGGGGGAGGGGGGGGGGAGGTGTGGTCTCAACTAAAGCTCAGCTTCTTCTCCAAGTGTCACTGCTAAGAGTCTGCTGCCAAATGAAATTTCTTTGTACCCCCTGTACAATGACAACTTCCTATGAATATTTTTTCCTGAAATACCCTTAAAAAAACAGACATGATTTAATATACTGTATTCATCAAACTAATCCCTGTGATGGACTGGAGACCTGTCCAGGTGTCCGTGTGATGGACCGGAGACTTGTCCAATTGTCTCTGTGATGGACCGGTGACCAGTCTTAGGGGCCGTTTACACGGCGCGTATTTTGAGTGAAACTGCTCCTTTCTCTCTGCGGTTCTGCTGATCATTTACACGACACCACTGGCCCCCCCTCTTTGAATCTGAAGGTTTTTGAATCCACCTTCCAAAGTGGAAGTTTTTCACTGACCCCCCGTTGATAATATAAACATCTCCTGCAGCGCCTTTGTTTGAACCACATGCGCGCACCACGCACGTGCGGACAGCTGGCATTTCTATCAACAGCAATGGCGGCGGACACACACCGCTTTCTGAACTACGACTGATGAAATATATTTTGAGTCTCATATTTAATTAATCTACACCTGAATGAAGTTGCTGTGACCAACATCTGTGTTGGAAGAGACACAGCTGGTCCAGTTCTAATATTGCTCTTTATTGAACGAGGCAGGCAGATATTTCACATGTCGCGCTGCACTAGAACATACTAAATGTGCTAAATAATAACAGTTTAACAATAATAAACAGTATTTATGTTAGCGTGGGAGATCCATAGTTATCTGAGCTAAATGAAGCTATCTGGACTCAAGTTATGTGATTTAAACAACGTGTAACATGCTGCGTGTTATTAAAGTTTAAAATGAAGACGCCAGGTTTATTTTGTATTTATTTATTCAACTCCACAAACTGTATGTCATACAAACACTGAGAATTAAACTGAACACTATTAAAAACACGTTAACTGAACTGTAACTACATTAATGAACTGGACGCTGCTCTGTTTTCATCCTGGATACTGGTCCCATCCGAACCGGTCCGCATGGTAGAAGGACAGCTTCTCATCCTCGCAGGAAAAAGATAAAAACTCGGTTGTTGTGTGATCGAAGTAAACACAAGCAAACATTATTAATAATGTTGATTTACGTGCTGTAAATCATCCGATTATCATGGACTAAAGTCCGACATCGTCCTCGTCGACTCGGTTCTGGTCCAGTCAGCGACCCGAGTGGAGCTTGTTAGATGAAGCGGGTCCCGCTTGACGTCAAATCTGTCGACTCTTATCCAAAATCCAGCTTGAACTTGTTGTTAGCTGAACTTTTAGCCCAGAGGAAATGAGGCAGCACGCATGCGCATTAGGTGAATGTACAAAATTCACAGCGTCAACTAATGACCCGGCATGGTAACTACAGCGGATTCAGGAGGGCGGGGGAGAGTCCTGCGGATGCATGTCAACACAGAATTCGTCTGTGTCAACGCAGATCTTTTCCTCCAATTAACATATGAAAAAAACCTACGTTTCCCCACCACCGTGTCCGTGTAAACAGGGCCTGACTCTGCAGGCTGCATGCAGCCTTTCACACCACCCTTCCTCCTCGCTGAAACCCACTCCTCCCCGGCTGCTTGCTCCAACTGAAGAAGCTATAGATATGCAGATAGGTATTTGTTGACTCACAGTGGGAGAACCACTTTAAATTCCTGATGAGATGTGAGAGACGACGGTGGCTGCAAAGCTGCAAGTCTCCGTTTTGTGTCGGAAGAGGAAAAAACTCGGACTGACATGAAGTTCGGGATTTACAGAGCGGTGAATTCAAGGGCATAGCTCAGTAAACAAACCAACTACACAACAATGTGGGCGTTCTAACTGCTTTGTTAATAAAGGTTAATAAAGGTTGAATATGCTTCATTAGAATCAGACTTTTTAAAGAGCATGCATTTCATTATGGTTGCTCTGTATGTTTTCAGTTTAAATTTTAAGTGTCCAAGATGTGCTTTTGGTTTTGATTAGACATTTATTTTGAGCAGTTACAGCTTTGTTAAGCTGTGTGACAACTGGAACAAAGATTTGACTCAGAAATATATTTTTTGTTACTACTTTATGGAAAGAAAAATATATTGAGATATATATCACATATCACCATTTATCGTAAAATATCAAAATATTAATTTTGGTCCATATCGCCCAGCCCTAGCCACAGAGGTCAAAACCTGTGAAAAAAGTAGCAGCTTATAGTCTGGAAATTACGGTATTCTAAGTAGTGACTGATTAGAGCTTTGTTTAAAATTTTAGCACTTAAGGCATTGGGGAAAGCACTCCTAGGACTTCCTCGAGGCTCAGTGGGATTAACCTGTCTAAATAAAGGTTGAATGAATTTAGTTTTATTTCTAATATAAACACTGATGTGGCCGTGTTGTCTGTTTTCATCAGCTGTGACCGTGCGTGTGGATACTTCACTGCTAACATGATAAAAACTAAAGAACTCCAACAGAAACAGAGAATCTGTGTAAAGTGAGAAGGTGTTAAGACTCTTTTATTACACCGTCTCCCGCCTGCCCTCTGGAGGACAGTCAACTGTGGCTCGAGCTAAAGAATGCTGATCACTAGCAGGATTTAAAGGTGTTTCAATTCCCTGACTACCTAGAGATATGCTTTGAATGTTGTGATTTGGAGAATAAAAGGTAATTTTCCTATAATAAAAACGTTGTGTTGTGTTTTTGGTGCTTTTAGGTATTGTTTCAGTTTTTATCATTTGCACTGTGAGATGCCTTAATGTATTTAACTTATGATACTAACACAGACTGTCTTTTTGATTTAAAAACAACCTTTACTGACACGCTGCATTAGTGAAAGTACAGTAGTTAATTCTATAGAACTAGTCTATGGCTGAATGCGAATAAATCCGTCAACATGTACTATATATTGATTTGATTGCACTGATGGAACATTTTCTGATAAAAAGCCAGATGTTCCTCATTTATAATCAAGAAGAAAGGCAACATACGGCCATTCGGATGATGATGCAGTTGTTCCTCGTAGTGAGGCTGGTGCTGTGCTGGAAGCGAAGGTCTCTGGCATGAAGACTCAGCTCCTGGCAAAGTTCAGTCTTTTTCTTTTCTGCATTAAAAAATATGTGGTAGAACTTAGGGAGATGTCAAATTGTTTTATATTTTACATATCTGGTTCCATATGACCCAGGCCTCTATATTTACTGGCCTGTAAATGTTTGATTTTATTGACATAATAAAATCATGTATGATTACAGACACATGATACATCTGGTTATTTCACAAGACTCAAGTAACTACATACCATGTACGTAGTCTTGAGTGAATCCTGCTTATGGCTTGAATTAAAACCTTACATAAACACAATGAACACTTACCAAACGACGTCACGTTTCCCTCAGGGTCAAACTTCATCTGTCAAACACAAAAGAAATAAAACGGATTTATGACATTTACCAACTGTAGTCTGAACACGCCAGCTTTAATGTATTTTTCTCCTCAGTGTGTAAGTTCTTAACTTTGTGAGATTTAACAGTCTGCAAAGGTTTCTTCTATTACATTGTGCAACAAAAACTGCGATAGAGTTCAAAAACCAGAATCCGTAGAAACCTCACCACTAAAAAAATAGGAGACACACTGGAAACAGGAGCATCTGTCCCTCTTCTGCGGATTACGGATACTGTTGGAAGAAAAGACAGATGTAAAAAAATAAAAAAAATAAAAATACAGTACGCCTAATAAAGTACTGTTAATTTATTCTTCAGCAGCCGAAATGCAGTATTAAGGTCTTGAACAAACATTCTGTCTATTCTAGAGTGTTAAGTTTATTAGAGCTTTACAACATTATTATGAAAAAGGTGTCTCACACCTGCCCTAAAGCAAGACAACCGAATTCAACTTCTTATCAGATCCACTCACAACAAAAGCTTGTAAACCTGCTGTTTGTGGCGACCACCTCCAGCTGCAGGAACACTGAACAAACATTTTGGGAAACTGTCCTGTAGTTCAGCTAAATGGAGTTTTCATTTATTATTCTGAACATGTTGCTTAGTTCTCTTCTGGCCTGACCATCCATCCATCCATTACTGCTTCTTCCTTTTCGAGTCGCGGGGGTCACTGGTGCCCATATCCAGCCATCAATGTGTGAGAGGCATGAGACACCATGAACAGGTCTCCAGTCCATCACAGGGACACACAGAGACAAACAACCATTCACTGTCTCACTCACACCTAGAGACAAGTAAGTCACCAATCAGCCTAACATGCATGTTTTTGGTCTGTGGGAGGAAACCAGAGTACCCAGAGAAAACCCACGCATGTAATCTTTAATTTCCAGACAGTCAGGAAGTTTTTTGGGGGAATTTTTTTTTTCTTGGTTGCATTGCTTTGGACAGTGATGATGTCAATAATTGTCCTGACATCAAACCTCCACTGATAACTAAAAACACCTCAGCTTACGTTCACCTTCAAATCTGCTAATAATCTCAAAGGTTCACAAACTTTTGAAACCAGCTTAGAAAAACAGTAAATAAGTCAAGTGCATTTAGCAGAATTTGGCTGTAACAAACCTTATTGAAAAGGCAGCGAGGTTGAACTCATTTATTGCAATTGGAAATATCCTTCTATGCATGCTCAACAATCCAGGTAAAAAAATCTAAAAAAAGCTAAGTCTGGTCCTCTGGACTTGTTTTGTTTTTTTGAATGTCCAGAGGACCAGACTTAGCTTTTTTAGAATTGGAAATATCCTTCTATGCATGTTGTGAGCAGGATAACTTTAAATATAAATGAGGTACCAGCTTACATTTTGATGTTTAGCTGCATCTAGGCATAAAAATGGTCCCTATTAAAAATTGTATTGCTAATTCAAAGTTCAATATGGCTCCCTGCACATACGTATTTAAACCAACCACCACAATCATTTGAGGAAACTGTGCATTCCAGTTTTTATGTTGCTTAAAAATATAGTTTCCTCTAATGATTGGAGTGGCCCTTTGGGTGGCCAAATATTAATCTATGGTGGCCAAGGCCACCATTGGCCACCCTATGGCTCCGCCAATGTACCTGGTATGGATGAAATTGTTTGCTCCGATTGCCAGGATCTATCACTCGGTGCTGCTTTGGACTACCAAAAAAATAAAAAATTAATTTAAAAACTACCTCTATTTTTATACACAGTGCAACTCCTACCCATTTGAATATCTTGCATTGGCATATTTGCATTCCCTGTTCCAAGTCCAGTCCAGAAAACACTAATCTGAAAACTAAATCATGACACCGTCATTTGTAACATGGTATGACATTAGCTATAAAAACTAAAAAATGCGTGCTTATGTTTTATTATGTCCTAAAACTAAATATTTGGAGGGAAACTGTGCTCTTATTGCCAAGTATGAATCTGTTGTCTTACCTCCAGGACATGCTGCACCCCCTGGCAGCAGGATCTCCCTCCTCAGACCTGCAGATTCAGATCTCTGCAGGCATCTGAACCCTGATGGGATTTGATTGTGAAAGAAATGTGAGGGGACATCACTGTAGCTCCTGCTGAAGAATCCCGCTTTACTTCTTCTAGGTGGACCGGTGTGTTTCAGCGGGTGCGCCACTGCGCATGCGCTGAAAGGGAAGAAAGCTCCAGTCCCTCCAAGCCTCGAAGGAATGGGACGCAGAGAGCTGAAAAGGCTTTTCGAATGAAACTTTTCAATAAAAGTCGTCCTGGAGGAGTTCATACAACCAACCAGCAGCAGTCTGTACAGTTTCACCTCCACGCCGACAAGACACGTAGCCTTTACACAGACTGCCATGTCCACCACAGCGGAGAGGTCATGAAAAATGTGGCACTGGCAGCATAAGTTCAGTCTCCGTAGAGAGAGAGAGAAAGTACAGGTGTGTGCTAAAAGTTTAGACGAAGCATCTCATGAGTGGCCCAGGCTTACAAGCATCACAACAGGTAAAGGTCCTACAGTCTGGACGTGTCAGTTAAGTTACTCTTTCTAACCTTTTCAAAAGTGCTCAGATACGTCCTCTTACTGTTTTAACATTTTTTGTAAACAAATAAGAATTCGTTGTAAGATTTACCGAGCGACGTAAATGATAACGCTTTTAGTAACCGATGACTCCTACTTACATCCAGAGGCTGATTCAGTTTGAAAATGCATAGCTCTTCGTGTTAGCATAACAGAGAGAATGGGTCTGCTCCATTTTTATACCGGCGTAAAAAGTAGCGCAGTTTCCGCACAGTTCCGATGGTCGTTTTCGTTTTATGGATGTGTCCGAATGTCCTACTTTTCCCGTCTCAGTCCCTGCTTCGTAGCACATTCCTCCAGCAGCTTTTTCTTTCAATGAAGTGATAGACTCCTTCTGTCAAACAACCTCCAGCCAGATCACGCAACCGTTCACCGACAAGGAGTGGACCCACTGACTGTGCGGGACCACAATACACCGCGGTGACAAAGATCGTTTCTGAAGAAGTGTATCACTCCGCATCAAGTTAAAACTCACATAATAAATAATAAAGTTCGTAAAAATGCGCCGTTATCACTATAAACCTGTAGCAGTATAATTATTAAAAATAAATTTGTAGTAACAGAGTTTAAAAGATCATAAGTAAAAATAGGTTATTGTCAGCCTCTTTAAACTTCCACAAAAAATACTTGAAGCGATTTGTTTTATGAGATAATTTTCTGCAGCAGGGTTGATCGACTGCTCTGTCAGGACAAGCCAACAGCCAACTGTAAGACCAAGCATTTTTGAAGTTTATCTCTAATTTCCCCGCAGTCACGGCATTACTTAAAAACATTTGTCTAAATTACGTTCTCATAAATAGTATGCTGAATTGTAAGACGATATAAAAAAGACAGAGATTCAATAAAATAACTTTCTTCAGTAGCTTTTTTTTTAAATGCCTACATTCAGTAATTACAACGCGCATGCGCATTTCTGTCCCCAGCAGCATCAACGTTGCCTGGATTCAGAGAACCGGAAGGATGCAGCGGAACGGAGAACCGACTCTTCCGATCAGATCGAGTCTTTCTCTTGGACGTTCTTCTCAGTAGCCATGTTCCCATCTTGTTACTCCAAACCGGCGGAGAGCGGCTGGAAACGGAGCTCGGTGGCGAAGCTGCTGCTGGGGGTGTTCGTGGTGTACATGGTGCACAGCGCCTGGATGCTGCACAGCTTCTTCAACACCAAACAGTGCGATGGAGGAAGAGGAGAGCTCTGCATCACCTCCTACCTGGCAACTAAACCCAGACTGCAGGTTTTTCTTCTCATTATTTTTCTAGCCATTATAGAAAGTAGTCAAAATATTAGAAAATGCACAAATTTTCATTATACTTTTTAGCATGAAGCCCTTAGCAAATCCATAAAAAAACAAAAGATTTTGACTTGCCATGCTTTTATTATTATTATTTTCACAGCATTTCTTCATGTATTGCTGGTTCATTCACCAGGGGCCAACCAGTTCCCTCAGGTTTAATCTCTGCACTCGGCTGGTATTCAGCCGAGTACTCGTCGAAGTATGCGAGCGGTCCCTAACAGCACAGTCTTTTGCGTTTCTTTGGCTTTGACTCTGCATGGTAGTTTGTCTAGTTGCTCTTGAAATCCTTTCTTCATTGTTCCTAAAGCTCCAATTACAATTGGCATAACTTGAGTTTTTGTGTTCCACATGCGTTGTACTTCTATCTCCAGGTCTTTGTACTTTGTTATTTTCTCTGCTTCTTTCTTTAGGATGTTATTGTCATTTGCGATAGTCACATCAATCATGTAACATATTTTGTTGTTCTTGTCATGGAGCACAATGTCTGGCCGGTTTGCAGAGATGGTACGGTTAGTAGGGATGGTCATGTCCTACATGATGACGTAAGCCCCATTGTCAACCACTTTCTCAGTCCTATGCTCATACCACTTGTCAGTTGTACCTACACCCATTCTCTGGCACAATGCTCAGTGCAGGTAAGTCCCAACCTTGTTGTGTCTTTCCATGTACTCTTTTGGGGCCAGTATTTTGCAACCAAAAACTAAACGACTAATGGTCTCTTCTGCTTCCCCACACACACGGCATGTGCTGCTGACCTGCATACCCATCACATTCTTTGGGTGATAGCGGGTGTTTAAGGCGTGGTCTTGTGCTGCAGTAATTAAACTTTCAGTTTCTCCTTTGAGTCCAGCGCTCGACAGCCATGAGTGAGTAAGTTTTTTGTCTACATAATGCTCGTCAACATTATTAGCAAACTGACCATGTAGTGACTTTTCCTTGTAACGCTCTATTCGGGTTGCCATGATCCTGGTCTTAAGTATCAGCTTGGTTTTTGTAGGATCTATGTTTGATCCTACTGGCACATCATATTTGTTTTTTTTATCTCATGACCTCTGTGAATGATGGACTTGCATTGTGGTAGTGTCTTCTCAAAGTCTCGAAGAAGTTGGATAAGCTGACCATCAGACTGCTCCAGTAATCACACAACCCTACCATTGCTGCCTCTTCAGCAGTTTCAAGTTGTAGCAGCCCCCGTCCTCCCTGGCGCCGTGAGGTGTACAAGCCCTCCACATCAGCTCTTGGGTGTAACAGGCCATGTAACATCAGCAATTTCCTGGTCTTGTAGTCCATATTCTTGATGTCCTGCTTGGCCCATGAGAGAATGCCAAAGCTATAGGCAACCAAAGACACTGCTAAACTGTTGATTGCAGCAATCTTGTTCTTTGAGTTTAGCTCTGACTTGAGGACCATTCTGATGTGCCGGTAGTATTCCTTCCTTGTTTTTGGCCTTCATGAACTCATCCTGGATGCCATCACACTCATCCACACCCAGGTACTTGTAGATACCTCCAAGTTCCAGGCTTTTGATAGTTTCTTTGTCACTAAAAGTGATATCTAGACCTAGGGCTAGTTTGCCTCGGCAGAAAGTCACTTTAGCACATTTGTCCAGGCCAAATTCCATTCGTGTATCATTGCTGAACTTTTTAACTACATTCAGCTCAGCATTCAGTTCTGCATCTCCTCTGGCGAAGAGCTTGAGGTCATCCATGTACATCCATCCATGTATTATTATTATTATTAAGCTTAGTATTATCATCATCATTGTTATTATTAGGGGTGCACTGATTGAAGTTTTCTGGCCGATCACTGATTTCTAAAGAGTATGACCTGCCGATTTCGATTTTGGCCGATACCGATTTTGTTTTATAAACAACAGTTTACTGGACTTCACATCTGCCTTTGATACGATCGACCATGAGATCCTCATTTTGACGTTGGAGCAGTGGGTGGGCATCACAGGGTCAGCCCTCGAATGGTTGAGATTCTACCTCGCTGACAGGTCCTTTTGTGTCTCCATCAAATATTTTAGTTCAGCCTCTGCAGCATTTAAATGGGGGGTACCGCAAGGTTCCAGCCTCGGTCCTCTTTTATTTTCTTTATATCTGCTGTCACTAGGTGCTATTTTCAGGAAACATAACATACATTTTCATTTCTACGCCGACGACTGCCAAATCTACTTCCCCCTCAGACTTAACAGTACCTGCTCTATTCAGCAGTTACTGGATTGCCTGGCTGACATCAGAGATTGGATGGCTTTAAATTTCTTGAGTTTCAACGAGAAGAAGTCTGAAGTTATGTTGTT